>CM019148.1:334750089-335010167 GCA_009733165.1 Naja naja | reverse complement strand
TTAAGTTTGCATGAAGAGTCAGGCGAAGAGCTTCAGTGAAGAGTTTATTCAGTGACTACAGCTCGAATGGACCCGAGTTGGCTGGGCTACGGCTGCCTCTGCCTGCAGCAGCCATAGTTGCCAGCCAATGGGAGTGCAGGGTTTCTTCCCGCTATTTAAACCAATACCATTTAACATTTTACAAGAACAGTTCAAATAAACCAATAACATTCAAACCTACATACATAACACCCCTCCCACTAGGTTCAGTCCATACCAAACCCCAACCTATCTAATGTATTCTTTTAAATAGGTGGGGCTCTTACGTGTACGTTGAGACCTTCGTGGTTCAGAAGTTTTAACGTTCTCACCCAGTGAGAGAGGAAATGTGTCTGCTGACATTTCCCTGCTGGGACTTCCTGTGAAAGGAGACCCTGTTAGACTGTTAGAATCTGGTCTCTCCTCCCAACCCATCTCCATTCCAATGTCAGCACCCAAGTCAGGTAGTGATGTGCAATCTTCCACTTCTAAGGATGGATCTTGGCATTGTGACAGGGTTCGGGAATGGTTCCTGTCGTAATGGCTCGTAATACATGGGGTTGATTCTTGCTTGCTGATTTTCCTCCTGTTCCTCCCCTTCCCCCCTAGAAGTGACATCAGGTGAGGGAACCAGAGAGAGACAGGGGCAATGTTCCTGAGGGAACCTGGATCTAAGTTGATCAATGTGCCTGCTCCAGAGGAGTCCATCCTCTGTTTGTACCCTGTAAGAACGAGGGCCAGTGATTTGAGTTATTTCAGCAGGAATCCACAAAGGCTCACCTATAAGGAATCACCCACACTGAAAGTACGAACTTTGGAAGTGGAATCTAGTCGTGCGTTGGGTGCGTAAGTGGGATGAAGGCGGTCAAGGGAAGACCTAAGTTTCCTACCCATCAACAACTCTGCTGGGGATAAGTTAGTAGATGGGCTAGGAGTGATGTGCTGAACACTAAGAAGTTTTTCAAGCTTCTCAGTGATGTCCCCAGGACCCAGTTGCTGAAGCTTCTCTTTGGTAAAGTGTACCATGCGTTCAGCCCGGCCATTAGCCAAAGGATGCCCAGGGGCAGTAAGGGCATGTCTGATACCCTGTTGTGCTAGAAAGGATTCAAAAATGTTAGAGACAAGAACATCAGGTAACCCATGGGTTACAAACAGTTTTCTGAGCTGCTTGATGACAGCATCAGTTGTGGTGGATGTCATGGGAACCTCGAGCCATTTGGAATATGCATCTACTATAATAAGAAAAGGTGTGCCCTCTAGTAGGACCTGCGAAATCAATGTGGATCCTAGACCATGGGCCCCTAGGACATTCCCATTCCTGTGTGGGGGCGAGAGGTGGGGCAGGCCTGACTACCTGGCAATTGGGACAAGATGCAACCCAGTTTTCAACCATTTTGTCAATACCTGGCCACCATACATAACTCCTGGCCAATCCCTTCATCCTTACAATCCCAGGATGACCCTCATGTAACATTTCCAAAACCTCTTTTGCAGTTTTGCAGGAATAACCACCCTGTTACCCCACAAAATACATCCTCTTAATACAGATAATTCAGTTTGCCTGGACTTAAAGGTTGGGCAAGGTGAGGTAGATCTTGAAGAGGCCAACCTTTCTTAATCCAGCCTATAACAGGAGCCAACACAGTGTCTTTGGCAGTCTCTCTGGCAATTTCAGCAGCATGAACTGGAAGCTTAGCAACAGTTTCTAGGAAAAGGTGTGTGTTTCAGGTTCAAAGTCCTCCTTGTGGCAAGGCAGTGGGCAACGACTCAGTGCATCAGCATGTCCAATGTCCTTGCCAGGCCTGTGAATCAGTTTGTATGAATAAGCTGCAAGAAATTCAGTCCACCTCAGCATTCTTGGTGACAGGATAGTACGTGTAGGTTTGTCTCCTGCCACAATGCCTAACAAGGGTTTGTGATCTGTAACAATGGTAAATGTCCTGCCATACAGATATTCATGAAATTTCTTGACAGCTGCAACAACTGCCAATGCCTCTTTGTCCAGTTGGCTATAATTCCTCTCTGCTTTGGTCAAAGTGCGAGAGTAAAATGCAATGGGGGCTTCCCTTCCACTGGGAAGACTGTGCCTCAACCCCCACTCCAAAGGGGATGCATCACAAGTCAGTACAACAGGCAAATTCTCAGAGATGTGATTAGTCTCTTAATACTGTTAAATGCTGATTGTTCCTTCCTCCCCAGATCCAAACAGCTTTTTATCAAGCAATCTGTGCAAAGGTTCAGCAATGGATGCCTTTTGAGGTAGAAACATGTGATAAAAGTTAATGAGTCCAAGGAAGGCTTGCAAATCTGTTTTGCATTTAGGTTTAGGGGCTTCTTTGATTGCTTTAACCTTGGCATCAGTAGGGTGGATGCCATGCTTGTCAATCATGTAGCCCAGGAACTCAACCCTATCTGTCTTAAGTGTGCATTTGTCTTCCTTGACTTTTAACCCTGCTTTTCTGAATCTGGTAAGGACTTCTCTGAGTCTTTCTTGAAGCTGAGTGTCATTTTCAGCAGAGATTAACACATCATCAAAGTAAGGCACTACCCCTGGCAGTCCTTGAAGCATTCTTTCCATAAGGCTTTGAAAAATGCCAGGTGCCATGCTTACTCCAAATTGTAACCTTTTACATTTGAAGGCACCTCTGTGAGTCACAATGGTTTGGGCCTCTGCAGTGGCATCATCAACTGTTAGTTGTTGATATGCCTGGGCCAAGTCCAATTTGGCAAAGACTGTACCCCTGCCAAGTGAATGTAGCAGATGATGCACAACTGGCACTGGATATGCGCTCTGCTGCAGCGCATGGTTCAGTGTCCACTTATAGTCTCCACAAATTCTTACTGACCCATCAGCCTTGACTGGTGTGACTATGGGTGTTTCCCATCTGGAGTGATCAGTGGGCTCTAAAACCCCTTGAGCAATTAATTTGTCTAATTGTGCATCAATTTTTCCTTTAAAGCAAATGGAACCCTCCTGGGCTTTAAAGCGAATTGGGGCACCTTGGATCTAGGTTGAAAGTGATAGGGGTCCCCATATACTTGCCCAGTCCTTCGCTGAAGACCTCTGGAAACTCAGACTTCAAGGACTCCTCCCATTCAGAGTTGCTCACATGATTGATGCCAGTCACCTCGATGCCTAGTGGCTTGAACCACTCAAGTCCCAGCAAGCTTGGCGATCCTTGACCATGATGGTCAGGGGCAAACGTTTGGTGTGGCCTTTAAACTGCACATTGAAATCTCTTGCTCCAACTACTGGAATCTTGTTCCCTTGGTAGTCTTTAAGAGTCAGTGCTTGCTTCTGGAAATGTTTCTTCTGAATGTTGGGAAGTAGCCTGTGAATAGTGTCCCATGACACCATAGATAAGTAAGAGCCTGAGTCCACTTCCATTTGGCAAGGCCTTCCTTCAATGAACACCTTCACGTGTACTTTTCTGCTTCTCAAGGGTGAAGAATGACCAATGGTGATTGTTTGGTGAGTTTCATTCTTCCCATTTGCTTCTGAATTGCCCCCATCTTTTCAAAAGTTGTTGGGCTTAAAATCCTTTTCAGGAAATTTCTTCCTACTAGGTGGAGTTCTGGATGATTTGCAGACTCTGGCTAGGTGACCCCTTTCTCAGCGTAGGCAGACGGTGTCTAAGAACATTCAGTGAGGGGATGCCCCCCCCCACAGCCTCTGCAATAATATTCTTGCCTCTTTCTCCCAGGGTCTTTCCTTTTCTTCTACATTCTGAGTCTAAAAATCCCTTCCTCCACCTCACTGCAATCTGAATCAGAGTCTATTTGCTCGCAATGGGTTGTTGTGGATTTTTCCACATCAGAATGGCTTGAGGCCTGGCTTGAGGCCTTGTTAATCTTTTCATGGCGCTGCTGAGGACTTGGTGGCTTCCTGAAACAGCTTCTTCAATGGCCTCTTTAAACGTGATCTTAGGTTTCATTAACAGTTTGCTTTGTAAGACCTTATCTTTGAGGCCTAAAACAAACCGAGCACGCATGGCCTCTTCTAAGTTGGTAAAGTCACAAGCACCCCCAATGTCCCTTAAACTTGCCACGAAATCATTAACATTCTCACTTTCCCCTTGATCCCGAGGTAAAATTCGTGTCTCTTAATGAGGCACAATACTTGTGGGGCGTAATAGGCTCTTAAAAGCTTCTCCAAGTCAGGCCATTCCATTACCTTCAGTTCTGCAGCTCCCGCCAATGCCTTCGCCATCTTGAAGACTGCCGGACCACAGTGCGTGAGAAATACCGCCCTCTTCTGTCTCTTGGGAATGTCGGCGAGGTCGTTTCCTTCCAGGTACATCTGAAAGCGATCCGCATACGATTCCCAGTCTTCCGCCGCCGGATCGAACAGGGCTGGGGGGGTGTTCAGTGCAGCCATCTCGCTCTTCTGCTTGTCTTCCGCATCGTCTTCTCTTCAGGGGAATCCCATCCTCGTCGCCAGTGTTAGGTTTGCATGAAGAGTCAGACGCGAAGAGCTTCAGTGAAGAGTTTATTCAGTGACTACAGCTCGAATGGACCCGAGTTGGCTGGGCTACGGCTGCCTCTTATAGCCTGCAGCCATAGTTGCCAGCCAATGGGAGTGCAGGGTTTCGTCCTGCACTATTTAAACCAATACCATTTAACATTTTACAAGAACAGTTCAAATAAACCAATAACATTCAAACCTACATACATAACACTGGTAATCACCTTTAAAGCCCTTCATGGCATGGATCCAGACTACTTAAAGGATCATCTCATCACACTAAGATTTGCCGGTCCCACCCAAGCTGGCAGAGGAAGCATGATGTGGGCTTCCTTCGGCCTGAGTATTTTGGCAGGCAGGATCCAGGAGAAGGCTGTTGCACCTGCCCTTTGGAAAATTTTGCCCCTCGGAGTTAAGTTAGCCCCATCCCTCCTGACATTCTGTAAGAGCCTAAAGCTTGGCTCTGCCAGTTGGCTTGGGGCTCCAATGGGGCAGCATCACAGTGGAAGTAGTTGATCAATTAACAACTAATCCCATTCTTCAGATCTTTTAATTGGGTCTTTGTATTTGGCTGTGTGTAGTAATTTATTTATGCTTTTATCTTTGTACAGTTTTTATTTTTTATGATTGTAAGCTGCCCAGAGCTACCCTGAGGTAAGATATGCAGCCCATACATTTTATAAATACACAAAAATAAATAAGTAAATTTGGACTTTTCACCATTTTTATGTTCAGGCTAACATTGAAGTTAAAAAGGAAGAAGCAACAGAAACTAAGGTCTAATTAGGTGGTGGGGGGAATCACAGCCCTCATGCAGTGATTGGAGCTGCCTCCATTGAGCTCAGTGGTGCCGGCTAGTTAGTGTGTGTTCATTTAACTGGTAAACATATATTGAATTTAGCCAATGATCTTTGGACAATTGAAATGTTAGCTTGTGATTAGAAATACAAATCTTAATGCAAAGTGTAACTGCTTGAAAGTAGCAGCATAAAGTGCAAATTGCATTTTCTTTTTTAAAAGGTCTCTGTAGCCTCAGTTTGATTTATTTTGCCTGTTCCCTCTCTTCCATTGTGCTAAGGTATGAAAAACAGTAGTAAAACCGCAATTGTTACTGTCCTTACTGCAGTCTTCTGACATTTATTCCAGGGCTCCTACCAATTATATCATCGTCACCCTTGCTCCAAAGTAAATTCTGTGCTCACATGCATTCCCTCTTCTCGTGCCCTGCTGCCAAAACCATAGTTCCACATATGTCAATTTTTCAATGCAGAGTGGCATTGAACTGCCAGAGATTTAAATAGCAGGTAAAACATTTATAATTCTGATTTAACCCAGAACCAGTACAAGGTTTCCTGGTGAGCATGTTTTTTTTTCCAGAGCTCATCTTTCTGGCCCTTACATCACATGGCTTTGTACAAATGCACATACTCTTCAGAGCAGAGCAAAGCAGCATTGGCAACAGCCGGTGCTGCTGAATCATTGACAACTTCAACCTTAACCATCTTCTCGTGCTTGCCTTGACAACTAGTCTACTGAACTGCAATTGGATGAAACCCCTCTCTAAAAATAGCATCACATATTCACTGAGTGTTCCTTTGGCTTTGCCTCCCCCCTCCTCCTTTATGGGAGTATGTGCAGGAAGGAGGGAAAATAACAGGAAGGAGGGGAAGATATGACACCTGTGAGGAGCCAACAATCATTTTAATAAATATGGGTTGCTTTTGACAAGAAATCTCTAGAGTCATATTTCAATATCTGCTTTGCAATCTTAACAGTTACACATTTTGTATGGGGGTTAGAATTGACTCTTATGTTTACAGAGAATGACCTGGAGAGAGAAATGCTAAACCACAGAACAGCCTGAATCAGGGTAGGGGGATGAAGGGAGATGTAAAGAGATTTCTTTTATAACCCTTTGATGACACAAATATAAGTCAGGCCCAATGTAGCCTTTAACTTGAGCTGCATTCATTGTGATACTGTATTCAGCACAGCTTCACAGTTTTGAGGGGGGGCGGGAATGAAGAGAAGGGAAATAAAAATAATTTTAAAATAGTAAAAGGGATTTCTGGTGAAACTCTTTATGTATGATAGCAATCTCCTCAATATCAATTCATTCCATCCAATATTTTGATTAGAAGAAGTGGTATGAATTTGGAGGATGGAAAGAACATAAAATGAGGTGGCACATCTAGCAAATCGTATCTTTATATGAATGCTTTATTGACTGTCTTTAAAGGTTATTTTATAATAAGATAGTCCATGCTGATTCAAATCCTCATTTATTCTTAGTCAAAAAGCAGAATATAGAGTCTGTTTAAGGGATATTATTGGCTATATTCATCATTTACAGTCTGCAGCACAATCCGATCCAAGTTATTACCCAGGGGGGAATCAGCCTACAGTGTTCAATGAGTCTTACTCCCTAGAAATTGTTTAAGGAACTCAGACATAAATATCCCCAAATATATTCCCAACAAGTGTGAGGAATAGCTCAAATTGTTCCATGTTATGGCAAACAAGACATTTGTTCAAAATGAAAGCTTTCATCATCATGAGCTCATGATGGATATAACTGAGCCTAGGTGTCAACTCAAATGTTAAGGTTAACATTTTGTTTGGCTGACTAGAGTAATCTGAACTTACATCTTTTTAAAAAAGATGTTGGATAACCATTTGTATGAAGCGGTGTAGGGTTTCCTGCCTAAGCAGAGGGTTGGACTAGAACAGAGGTTGCCAACCAGTGGTCCAGGGACCAGGGACCACTGGTGGTCCGTGAGAAAATTTTGGTTATCCGCAGCCCAGCCGTATCTGCAACAGGGTGTTGCCCCCCGTGGATAGGGCGAGAAACCTGGGTGTCCTCCTGGACTCACAGCTCGGTTTGGAGGAGCATGTGGGAGCTGTGGCCAGGGGGGCTTTTGCCCAGGTTCGGCTGGTCCGCCAGCTTCGCCCTTATTTGGACCGAGATGCCCTTGAACGGTTACTCATGCTTGTCACCTCTAGGATTGACTACTGCAATGCTCTCTACATGGGGCTTCCCTTGCGGACGATCCGAGGCTCAGCTGGTGCAGAATGCAGCCGCGGGTTGTGATGGGGGTATCCCGATACTCCCATGTTACACCCCTCCTGCGCGGCTTGCATTGGTTGCCGTTGCCTCCCGGTCGCCTTCAAGGTATTGGTTACAACTTATAAAGCCCTTAATGGCTTGGGTCCAGGGTACTTGCGGGAACGCCTCCTGCCAGCATCACTTTCCGATTGCCCTGTTGCTCTCATAGGAGGGGCCTCCTTGGGGTGCCGTCAGTCAGATATTGTAGGCTGGCGGTCCCCAGGGCTAGGGCCTTCTCTGTGGGAGCACCTGCCCTCTGGAATCAGCTCCCGTCGATCTCGTTTGGCCCCTGACCTCCGCTCCTTCCGCCGGGACCTGAAGACTTGGTTGTTCCAACGGGCGGCCTTGAATGACCCGGGGTTGGGTTTATTTTAATTTATTTGGCTTGTTTACTGTTTAATCTTGTTTTATTGTAAATTTTTCTCTGTTTTAATGTTGCCGCCCTGAGTCCTTAGGGAATAGGGCGCATACAATCGAATAAATAAATAAATAAATAAATAAATAAATAAAATCAGTGGTGGGTGGAGTGATGCACACTGGGAAGGAGCGTAGTGCGCAGGAGATTGTGGAATCGGAGCCCTTCCCGCGTGTTCCCTGGCCTGCGAGGGGAAAGCGCAATCTCCTACAAAGCGTTCGCCGCCCTCCGGCAGCCACCACGCCTCCTCCCACTGTGCTTCTCTTCCTCCTTGCCAGAAGTGCTCACACACCCAGTGGGAAGGAGGAGGCTTGGTGGGTGCCAGAGAGGTGATGAGTGCTTTGCAGCTCCTGAGGGGAGTAGTTGCAACATCTTCACCTGAGGGCATCGCTGGCAGCTGCTTCCTGCAGCTCAGGAGGTCCGCGCTCTTCCCGCTGCTGCGCGGAGGTAGGAGGCAGCAGCCATGACATGGGTTTGCTAGGGAGATTGCAGGATTGCCCCACCTCCCTGCCAGCCATCTGGTCTTCAGCACGTGGCTCCTCGGCCTCGGGACACCAGACTCCCACCACCCAGCACCAGTTCAGAGGTTCCTTTTCCCCCACCCCCACCCCCCAGGAACAGAGCGGGGGAAGAGAGAGAGAGAGAGAGAGACAAGACATGTGCGCGTGCACACACACAAGCACACAGAGAGAAGGAGGGAGAAAAAGAAGGAGGGAGAAAGGGAGAAAGAGGGGGGGAAGAGAGAAAGGGAAAAAGAGAGAGAGGAGAGAGAGAGCGATAGATCCCTGTGGTTTGTTTTCTGTAGGAAACGGGTCCAAATGACTCTGAGTATTTAAGGTTGCAGAAACAGGCAGCCAAGTTAAGTGCCTGAAGGACCCCATCCTGTCAGTGGGAGTCCAGGCACTTCAGCAAGTGGCATGGTGGATTCATATTAGTGGTCTGCAGGATTTAAAATTATGAATTTGGTGGTCCCTGAGGTCCAAAAGTTTGGAGACCTGTGGACTAGAAGACCTCCAAGGTCCCTTCCAACTCTGTTATTCTATTCTATTCTATTCTATTCTATTCTATTCTATTCTATACCATTCCATTCCATTCCATTCCATTCTATTCTATTCTATTCTATTCTATTCTAAAAGGAAAATTTTCTGAAATATTTGGGAAAACAGGACTAGAATTCACAGTCTCCCAGTTACTAGCCTCTTGCCTTAACCACTAAACCAAACTGGCTCTCTACTTAATTTATGTTTTATGTATTTTTATCATTTATTACATTTATACACTGCCTAACTTCAGGATACTGTGGGAAGTTCACAAAGTAAAAACACAGAAAAAGTAGCAATAAAACAGCTTAACAATAAAACCCAGAGGAGAAAAAAGGTGGCAAAAACAGACAGCAATTAAAACACAGAAATGCTACTCAGAAGGGACTGAGCTGGGCAAATAGCCCAGTCTTCAAGGCTCCCAAAACATCAGGAAGGTTGGAGTCACCCTGACCTTTGGAGAGGGGAGAATACCTCATTCCAAAGGGTAGTTGCTGCTGCTAGATTAGTAATATTTCATTCCTACCTTTATTTTTAAAGTAACCCTGCTATGTTTAGGGCTCAGGTATCAATTTCTGGGTCCTATTTCTCCAGCTTTGTTCACAAAACTAGTCTATTCTCTTTTCTTTTTGTATCATGCAGAGATTTTAATATAACTTCTTCTGTTTAGCCATTATTACTTATGCACATAGCTATAACTGTAGCTCTTCAGTTCAGCATCCTTAGAAACAAACCTTTGGAGAGTCTGTCTATGCAAGGGACATGCAATATTTGTAGTCTTGCTTAATAGGCTAACTCTGTCCTCTTGTCAGTTTTGTAAAATCCTATTTGCACAGTGCTTGCCAATCTTTCCATTTCTTAAAACCTACTGACACTTTGATAAATCAGGATGACATCAAAAGATGAAAGGTCATATCTCAAGGATATAGGAAATTGTAAAAGGACACATTCAAGATGTCCAGATTTGCTCTGCCTGGAAAAAAAATGCACCAGATGCCTGAATAGAAACCTTTGTGCCTAAATGACATGATGCAACTAAAAATAGTCCATATTCATAGTATAAATGTAATATCTCTACATTATGTTGCACACCTGCAGATGTTATTTATAGTTTAAACTTAATACTAAGTAGAACTATACACTAATTCATTGATTATGTAATCTTCTGTCATTCTGTTACTTCACCAGCCAATGTTATTCATAAATAATTTGTATTTTGTAAGGTCAAACTCAGCTGAGTTTGCCACAAATGAATTATTTCAAAAAGTGTGTTTTTCAATAATTGTCCCCCATTATTTAATCCAATTAAATAATGTCTTAGTTTTTGTTCCACAAACAAAATTTAAGATCTACATAGATTAATATTTTAAATATATATGTGGATGATTTTTTAACCCCTCGTGGCGCAGTGGTTAGAATGCAGTACTGCAGGCTAACTCTGCCTGCAGCCTAGAGCTCAATCCTGATAAGACTTAAAGTTGACTCAGTCTTCCATCCAACTCGATAAAATGAAGACCCAGTTTGTTGGAGGCATTTTGCTGAAATTATAAACTGCTCAGATAGTGCTGTAAAAGCACTATGGATCAAAGTGCTATTGTCATTTATATGATTTGTACAGTTGCCCATTTCACCAAATTACCCTAAGTTCTAGTTTTCCCTGATAAAGTTCTGGTTTTCCCTGATAATGAAATTGTATATTATCCTTTTGACATTTATGAATTAAGAAGCCAGTCATAACCCTTGTACTGCAGGGTGACAAAAGATGCAAAAAACTAAGATAAGAGTCAGCATAGCCCACAGCTGGATACTGAATTGGGCAAAAAGTTCAGAAGAGACCCTTCCTAGTTTCTCAGACTGTAACAGAGACAGGGGTAGTGGTGTACTTTTAAACTTATAAGATTCTACCAATGCAGCTTTACAATAAAGTAGAATTAGTTCCTCTGGCCATGTTTCCTATCTGGTCTGCTCTGTAAAGCCAACATCAAACTTGCAAATATGAAAATACACTTCTCCCCCACCTGTCTTTTTTACAAACTGAGAAACTAAGGAGGGTTTCTTATGAGGCTTTTGTCCCACCCACTATCCAGTTGCAAGCAACACTGTTTCTTATTGATTGATCTCATTGCTGTATCTCCCAAGGTCTTTCCCATATACTGTTACATTCCCACATACTTTTGTTTGTTTGTTTGCATCCCACCATCATTATTTTTACAAGTAACCTAATTTAGCGAACATATCCAACACACCTTTCTCCTCCTAAATGTCCATAGAGGTTCTCGGTCAATCATTGTCTCAAAGGTGCTTTTTAAAAAGGCAACTGGGCTGGGTTTTTTTTTTCCTTCAAGGAAGAAGATTTTTCACCTCCCAGTCCAAGAAACTTCATCAGTTGTGATGGTGGGGGAATGGAAGAGAAGGGAAGAGAAGAGAAGAGAAGAGAAGAGAAGAGAAGAGAAGAGAAGAGAAGAGAAGAAAAAGGAGAGGTAGTGTTAGTTGAGACTGGATGGTGGTGGGGAGGGGAGATGAATGGAAGGTTCTGATAGGATGATAGGAGGCAGAATGGAAGGATTGTGTTTGTTTGCAGTCAGCTAGTTGTTAGCAGTCTCTCTGGGAGCTGTTGAGGCCACTTGGGGGTTTATTTATGCCCTCAGGATCACCTGAATCAGAATGCAAATGGTTGTGAAATCTTCTTAGAATTGCTGAAAGGGCTGCATTGTAGACACCAGATAGGTGGTGTCTTATCCTCCCACTCTGGGAGGGTTGTTCAATTCTAACATAGATGGACTCTTTTAGCCCTCTTTCAAACCAATGGTCCCCCATTTGCAAAATGTGGAATTTGCTATCTTCAGAAGAGTGACCTTGGTCTTTCAAATGCAGATGGACTGCTGAATCTTGTCCTGGTGGATCTGATCTCCTATGTTGTGCCATGCGCTTGTGAAGTGGTTGTTTCGTTTCATCAATGTACAGATCTGTACACCTCACTGCATTGTATTACATATTTGTGTCGGTGTTTTATCTTTGGGGTGGACAAGCTTCTTGTTTAGTGTATTCTTAGGTTTAAAGTGTAACACGTATGTTGTGTTGTGCAGCTTCTTGGACGGGAAGCGAAACGTCTTCTTCTTCTTCAAGGAAAAAACAGTCCAGTTGCCTTTTTGAAAAAGCACCTTTGAGACTTCCTCTTCCTACCATTAGTCCTTGCATTATGACCATAATTGAGCCCAAAATTTATGTTGCTAAGTGAGACATTTGTTAAGTGAGTTTCCCCCCATTTTATGACTTTTTTTTGCTACAGTTGTTAAATGAATCCTTGCAGTTGTTAAATTAGTAACACAGTTGTTAAGTGAATCTGGCTTCCCCATTGACTTTGCTTGTCAGAAGATAGCAAAAGGTGTTCACATGATCTGGGGACACTGCAACTGTCATAAATATGAACCAGCTGCCAAGCAATTGTGTCCTATAATATACTGTGTCATATAATATATGTGGGTATATGATATTTATTTATTTTATTATTGGTCATGTTTATATAGTGTATATTGGAGATGGTGACCCTTTAAGAGCTGTATGCAGTGAAATTTCATTTTAACGTATGCCAATTAGTGTACATTTAAAGTGACAATAAATGTTTAATGGAAGATGGAATGTTCATATTAAAAATTGTGTGTGTGTGTGTGTGTATAAAGTGACAATAAAGTTATTCTATGTCTAAGCATTCAAATATTAGTCACATGACCATAAGAATACAGCAATGTCCATAAGTGTGAAAAATGGTCATAAATTACTTTTTTTCAGTGACATTGTAAATTTGAATGGTCACTAAATGAACTGTTGTCAGTTGAGGATTACCCCACAACAACAACCCTGTGAGATGAGTTGGACTGAGAGGGAGTGACTGCCACAAAGTCACCCAGCTGGCTTTCATGGCTAAGGCGGGAACTTGCTTTCTTGTTTTCCAGCCTGATGCCTTAACCACTAGACCACTAGACTGGCTGTACCATTACATCTTATATGTGCTTCCAGTTGTTTTCTAAATACGATGGGCCAACCTTGCTGCATTCGGTGGCTCTCTAATGTATTTGTTTAAATGAGACCCTTGACTGCTACCCTAAAACATTGCCTTAATTTCATCACTGTGCTTATTTGCCTGTTTTTGTCCCAGGCCAACAGCAAAGCTAGGATTATGATGACCCTTGTGATCTGAGTTTGGTATAGTAAATCACATCATATTGTGCAGAATTGCTGTATGGCTCCAGGGCTTGAAATATTAAAATATGGATTTCTTCATATTATGCAAACATGACATATACTACAACTATGTTGGGTAAAACGTGTACTCTCAAATATTTCCCAGAGGATAGTCTGAAGACATACTTTGCTGAAACTAAGCAGATCAGTACCTACTCAGTGTCTAAACACAAAACTACACAGGAATACTATGTAGTAGAGAAATTACATGACAGATCTAAGTTTGCAGATGACACAACAGAAATTGGTCTCATTCAAGACAATGACGAATCCGCATACATACAGGAGGTTGTATAACTTGCCTCGTAGTGTAACCGGAACAATCTGGAACTGAACACACTCAAAACCGTAGAAATGGTGGTAGACTTTAGAAGAAACCCTCATATACATCCACCTCGTACAATACTAGACATCACAGTATCAACAGTAGAGACCTTCAAGTTTCTAGGTTCCATCATATCTCAAGACTTAAAAAAGACACCTAATGTCAAAAACGTCATCAAAAAAGCACAACAAAGAATGTTCTTTCTGTGCCAACTCAGAAAGCTCAAACTACCCAAGGAGCTGCTGATACAGTTCTACAGAGGAATTATTGAGTCTATCATCTGCACTTCTATAACAGTCTGGTTTGGTTCTGCAACCCAACAGGACAGACACAGACTTCAGAGAATAAATAGGACTGCAGAAAAAACAATTACTACCAACCTGCCTTCCATACTGCATGAGTCAAAAAGAGGGCTGTGAAAATATTTACAGATCCTTCACATCAACTCCTTCCCTCAAAACAATGCTATAGAGCACTGCACTTCAGAACAACTAGATAAAAAGACAGGTTTTTCCCGAAGGCCATCATTCTGCTAAACAAATAATTCCCTCAACACTGTCCAACTATTTACAAAGTCTGCACTACTATTACTATTAATCTTCTCATCACTCCTTATCACCCATCCCCTCCCACTTGTGACTGTATGACTGTAACTTTGTCGCTTGTATCCTTACGATTTATATGGACTGTTTCCTAGTATGATTTGATTGCTTATTGTACCCTATGACTATTATTAAGACTGAGTGGCTGTGCGTACCGGCATCTCGGCCCAGTCTAGATTGTCCATCTTTGGCCATAGGGGGAGAGGTGTTGCCCCCTGTGGATAGGGTGCGGAATCTGGGGGTCCTCCTGGATGCACGGCTCCGATTGGAGGAGCAGGTGGGGGCCATCGCCAGGGGGGCCTTTGCCCAGCTCCGTCTAGTTCGACAACTTCGGACCAGGATGCCCTGCGCACAGTTACTCATGCCTTTGTCACCTCTAGACTCGACTACTGCAACGCTCTCTACTTAGGACTGCCCTTGCATACCATCTGGAGATTGCAGCTGGTGCAGAATCGACCGGGTGGTGATAGGAGTTACCGTTCTCCCATGTTACCCCCCTCCTGCGCGGCCTGTGTTGGCTGCCGGTTGCACTCCGGGTGAGATTCAAGGTCTTAGTTTTGACATTCAAAGTCCTACACGGCATGGGTCCTCAATATTTGAGGGAGCGTCTCCTTCCGACACCTAGTACCGTCCGCCCTGTGCAAGCTCATAGGCAAGGACTCCTCGGGTCCCGTCGGCAGGTCAGTGCCGGCTGGTGACTCCCCGACGACGAGCCTTTTCTGTGCCCTGACCTCTGGAATCAACTGCCTTTGGGGCTCCACCTGGCCCCTGATCTCCTCACCTTCCACCATGAATTAAAGACCTGGTTATTCGACCAACCTGGGCTGTGACCCCTCCCTAGGGGAGGGAGGGTTTTAATGTTCATTGTTTTTATGTCTTATATTTGGGCTTGTTCTTCGTTTAATGATTTTTTAAATATTTATTGTTTGTGTTCTTAGCTGTGAGCCGCCCTGAGTCTCCGGAGATGGGGCGGCATACAAGTTCAAGTATAAATAAATAAATAAAATACCTTATGATTCTTGACTCTTGATGAATGTATCTTTTCTTTTATGTATACAGAGAGCATTTGCACCAAGACAAATTCCTTGTGTGTCCAATCACACTTGCCAATAACAGAATTCTAATTCTAATTAGAAAAGCCAAATCTGTAAGAATCAGATTCTTGTATATAAGATCTTATTATCTATCTCTGTGAAAATCAAGGCTGATTTGCACATTCAGGGTAGACTTTCATCTGTAAATGAATCATCACAATATTTCTGTAACATGCTTTTTAATGAAGCCAGCTCATCCATCCATCTATCCATCCAGCCTTCTGTTAAGTCTAAATGTTTAAGTGACCAAGTGATGTGAATGCAGATGTGGAGCTGGTTCTGTGGACAACATATATTTGACACATTGTAGAAAATTCATCTAGAAATGGCTCTTGGCTTCCAGGGACCCTTAAATGTATCTAATCTTGATTTTCACTCTCTGAAACCCCAAAATACAAATGGTTTAGAAGATTATTTTTTAAAATATCACCTTCTTTTCCTAAGCCAATTATGGTAATTGAATATATATGTTGCCTCAGCTTCCAATTTTCCTACTTCATGTGTAAGCTCTTATGTCAAACCTTCCAAGGAGACATAATAGTGCTATACCCAAAAGATTGTTTGAGTACTCCACCCACTTCAGTGGAGTACTCAACTACTTATTGATAGTGTAAATTGATGAAATTGAGGGGAAAATCATTTGAATGGATATAAAAATCTCATTTACCCCATGCAGCCTCCAGTCTCTAGTATTAGCATTGAATGATGAAGAAACATGTATAAGCCAGTTTGTAATTGAAGTACTCAAGTAACAATTTCTAAAAAGGTGTTCATTATAAATAAAGTACTCATGTTTTGGTTTTCAAACTGGAGAGCTTTAGGTGTTAATTTTTCTGGACTTCACACTAGAAACCTCAAAATCTGCTTCCAGAGGGACGGTTACACAACTTTCTGTTCTATTATTATTCATTACTGAGCAATAGGAGGCCCTATTTAAATACCAGAAGTTATGATCTCAGTATCTCATTTGTTCTTACAATGACCATGAGAGATTGAGAGAAGTAGACTGACCAAAGATCTTCTACTGAACACTATTGTTCATTGAATTTTGAAACATACGTTTTCCTAATTGCAATTAAGGATTCCTAATACAATTTATCAAATATGCTACCTTACAATAGAAAAGCAAATTGAAATAGACTTATTTGATGCGTAGTTATAAACTTTGAGTTTTGAGAGGGTTTTATTTACAGATGGGTCATGCAAGATAGGATTCAATTCCATCATATCACTTCTTTGTATAAGGAAAATAAATTAGTGATCTCAAAACCTTTCAGACGCTCAAGAACAATAGTTGATCCGTAGCCTTATGAGCTATTACACAATGACAAAGCTCAGTCAAAGGTATTGTCTGAGTTACTTAAGATCCATACTGTACAGTAGATCTATACTATCTGGTATTGTCATGTTAAGATTTGCACCTGATAACTTTTGTTCACAAGCAGCTTTATGTCTAAGCTTCTATGCTATTATCTAAGTTCCTTATGGAATAATGTATTGGAGCACAATAAAATCTGATAAAGACATCTTTGAAAAAGCTAAAATCAATGGAAAAGTAAGAGCTTCTTGGAAGTTGAATATTCATTTCAAACAATTTTTCACACACACACACACGGTAACTTGGAAAAATGGCAGTGTGAATGGACATGGTCAAATGCTGCATAACACTTACAGATTGTGGATTTGACTAGTGCATGGAATATTCCTTATGTGTTATCCCCATTTGGAAATTAGGCTTTCCTAAAGAACTATTGAGTCCTTGGGGGCTCTTTGAGCTTGGTTGCTTGCTTGTAGACATTTCATTACCCGATTAGGTAACAATTTCAGTGCTTAGAAGGGAGTGGGGTTTGCTCTCTGTTTATGTACATTAGCTTGTCCTGTCAGTGTTGTTTTCTGCTTGGTAGTTCTTTAATTAGGCTATTGTTTACTGCTAGATTGAGAATAGTCTATAAACAGAGAGAAAATCCCATTCACTTTCAGCAAATGTTACCGAGTCAAGTAATGAAATGTTTGCAAGCAAACAATCAAGCTTAGACAGCCCCAAGGACTCCACAACTCAACCTTGAACTGCATATATTCCCTTCTATTAGTTTTTCCTGAATAAGGCCAGTACTTGGTCTCACCTTATGCAGAAACCAGTTATCCCAAGGATGCAGCCCTATGTTGTTGCTTTGCAACCTGATTGCTAAGTTATTGGAGCTGTAGCCAACACTTTTGGAGGTGCTAAATTGGTGAGTCCTAACCTTACTGTATTGTGCTATGTTATGTTGTAGCTGATCAATTTGAAGTGTCTGGTTACATTCTAGTGCCAATTCTATTCTTCAATCTGATTCTCCCTAGTTACCTTGTGTCAGGCAGAGAATTATTCCTGTGGTTATCCACCCCCTCCCCAGCTCTTATTTGTTAAGATGAAAGAGAATTTGCTTTAGAAATTTCTTCCAGGGAAAAGTGGAGATTTCAATGATATGTTTATACATGATCAAGGGATATGTGTAAATGTCTATTGCTGCATAGTCATCTCTTCAGTGTTTGGCAGCCTCTCAGTCTAACTACACTTCCATTTGATCCAAAGAGTAGATGTCATTCCTTTCAATGGGCTTTTTTTAACAGTAGTGCTACTGGCAAGATTTGTTTTTCTCGCCATGAGAAACATCTGAACTAGACTGTGACATCTGAACTAGACTGTGTTGTTTCTCTGTGTTATAGAATATATGTGGGTATGTGGGTACATGCATACTTTTTTTGTCATGTTTATGTAGTGTATATTGGAGGTGATGACCTTATGAGAGCTGTATGTAATGAAATTCTATTTTAATATATGCCGATTAGTGTACATTTAAAGTGACAATAAAGTTATTGTAAGTCTGGCACTATTAAGAAGGGCTGCATTTCCTAAGAAAGTGATTTTCTTTAAAAGCATTTAAGGCATTTTCTTCTTCTCTTGGTAAAATGTGGATATTTTTCTACCTGCAAATTTGGTGAAGAGTTTTAAAAAGCCATTTGTGGCCAGCTCTAGTTGCATTACTGCTGCTCACTAGTTCAGTAGTCTAGAAGCAAATCCCAAGAGACATTGCATAGGGCAGGGAGGTAGTATACTAATTATTAGGAGTTAGAAAGGATGCTTTGCATCACTAACGCTTTTCATCAAGCAACCCTTTGAAGCTGCTTCGGAAAAGCACAGCAAATCTGAAGAATGAATTAATTTGTGTTGCTTCTCACACCTCCCTTCCAATAGGGAGGTATTTGTGTATGGTCAGCACATTTGCAGAGGTCTCTTTCAGGTACAAGAATTGGATAAGGCACATCATGCACACCAATGAGGCAAATCTCTGGCAACTTGCACAGACCTATTAGTTATACATGTAGCTAGGTTAGATTACTATGCTAGATTTCCTTTGAAGATCGTTCCCCTTCCAGTAAGGCCTATCCATCAACAGTGGGTCCCCCACCATGTGCATTGTAGTAGTAACCTCTCACTCCCTTGATATAAGTGATGAAATACTTGCCAAAAAGGCTGGCCACAACTGTAAAATAATGTTTCTATTTCCCTACATGACTCTTATCTTTCTCTTTGTTCTTTCCTCGCAGCTGTATGAAGCATGCACAGACATAGGAATGTGCACTGATGCAGATGGGAACCTGAATTTGATCTCCTATGTTTGTGTAAAACATGAGACGTGGGCTGATTCAGGAAGTTGCACCAGCGTATGCGAGTTGCTTGGGAAACACAAGGCCGTAGGGATGGGTGGGGGAGGGAGAACATTCCAGTTGTATAGTACATATGCCAACTGTTACTCTTGAGGTTTAAGGTAGTCAGGCACACCTATTGATGTGACATTTGGATAGGGTGTTTATTCTTGCGCACCAAGCAATATGAAAAAACGGGGGAGGTGAATCAATAGATTCTCCATGCACTTCACTAGAATTGCAATGGTTTGGGGGAATGATATCACATAACATAGAAACTGTGAAGTGAATGGATCACGGGCAAACAGGAATGATTTGGGGATCTGTTTTCACTGAAAAACAACAACGAAGTGTTACCATATATATGGAAGTTCATTTCCTACTTTACTTCGCCTTAGCTTTCGTATCTAAGCACTTTCTGTTGCATATAAAATCAGAGCATCTAAAAAGTAAGGGATCTTTTTACTTTCTGGACCTAAGCGTGCGGGCGGGGGAATGAGCGGAGGCAAGATACTTTCGGAAAATGTGTGATGATACGCTTGTTTTGTGATGTTACTGTCTAATCCACAAAAAAAAGATCCTGGATTTAATTGTAGTAAGAATCTGGCGACGGAAAGAGGCAAGTGGCACTTCACTTCACCTCGCTGCAGACCAGAGCTTCGCTCTATGGCTTCGTCGGGAAGCAACGGGTTAAGTGCGAGGCTACCCGATGTCCCGGTTCCGTACACCACCACCTGCCCGGCGTCCCGGACTACATCTCCCATCATCCCCGGCCGAGCGTGGCCTGCGCCGGTCGGGGCTGTTGGGAGTTCTGGTCCAGCACACACCTGGCAAGCGGCAGGTTAGGAGCAGGCTGCAGGAGGCAGAGAGCCGGCAGCTGCGGGATGCGAAACATGAAGCGAAAGGGTTGCGTGTGCCTGGCGCTCTCTCTCCTCCCCGGCTCTGCGGGGAACGGGCGGAACCGGTGGGTGAAGAGAGGCTTCCTCCTGGCCATGTCCGTGGGCTGCAAGCCGGAGAAGAGGAAGAAGAAGGAGAGGGGGAGGCTCAGGCTAACGGCTCGCTCTGAAACTTTCCCCGAGGTGTGTGATCCGAGCCTGGGCAGGGAGGTGGCTGGTGCAGCGCGGCGCCGCTGCTGCAAAGAGGAAAGGAAAGCGATAGAGAAGGCAAAGAAGAAAGAATAAGAAGGAGGAAAGGGGGGGAGCGTATAGAAAGAGATGCAGAGAGCTGTTAATTTTAAAGGCACTGAATTACGGGGGCGGACGGCTTGGGGGGGGGGGTTGGAGGAGAGTGGTGGGGGAGAACCCCTGATCATTGAAACTCTCCGCCCGACTTTCAAGGCTTATGCGCACTCCCATATGTCGAGATCTTTGGAAACGTGACGAGGAAAAAGACACGCGCCCCCGCGCGCGCCCGCCAAGCCCGTGCCAAACATCTCCGGTTTCCAAGCGAAGCTTAAACCGTTGGATGGTTCCAGCCGGCAGTCTCAAATCGCTCCACCGCGTCCCTCCCTCCGTCCTTCCCTTTTTCCTCCTTCTCCCCCTCCCGCTGCTTGCTGCTTGCTGTCGCTGCTCCTGCCCGGGTCTGCCCCTGCGATTTCAAGTTTCTCTCTCCTGGCATCCGAGCGGCACAGTAACCTGTTACTGGCAGCCGGTTCCCTCTCTTTCCTGCCTCTCCTCGGCGCTCCACATTGAGTCATCCCATGCTTGCTCAGGCCTCCTGGGTGCCCAGCGTCTTTTCTGCAGCCTGCTGCGTTCTGCTGGAGTTTCAATCTCTCAGCCCGTGTGCGTGCGTGCGCGCGTGTGTATGTCTCTCTCTCTCTCTCTCTCTGTATGTGTATGTGTGTTCGTGTTAATGCTCACCCCAAGACCTAGCCTCCGTTCGCAGTGGGCTTGGGAGTCACCGGCCATCAGCAAGTCTTTGGGGTATATAGCCTGAACTATGCATTAATCTGCCCCGGGAACCCAGCGCTCCCTGCCCATTCACTTGCTCCTTGTTTGATTTCTTATAGGCCTCTGCGGCAGAGATGGAGAAAATAAGGTAAGCCAAATCTCTCTGTCCCCCCCCCTTCCACACACATACACACACACTCATTTCTTTCTTTTAAGGCAAACAGTCTTTGGGTGTATGAGAGAGCCCTTCTCTGTCAGTAAGCATTGGTGCTCTCTGCCATGGGCTGCATCTCCTCCTTTGGTGTACCAGGGGAGCAAATGGCATGCAGGGAACCAGTGAGGTGCTACTTCATTTGTTTTATTGAATGTATTTCTGCAAGCGTGATAATTGCAAAAGGAGCATCTCTGCCCTCTCCGCAGGCTGCAGGCTGAAATGTTTCTGTTCCAAGATGTGAGGAACACTTGCTTAAACAAATGCAGTAGCCCTCACTACCACTTCTCAGCTTGACTGCAAGAGCCTGCTTTCCCCCTTTCAGTGAGAAAAGCCAGATCAATAATTCCCAGGAAAGGGATGGGCCGTGGGGGTAGGGTAGGGGGGGAGTGGGAGGTGGGGTGAAGTTACCAGTAATATCCATTCATCTTTAAAAAAAAAACCCTTTGCATCAAATCATCTAATTGCTAACGTTCATTTCAGTGTAAATGTTGCAGCACTAATATTTGATTTTATGTTTCATGTTTCTTGAGTAATGACAATTTCTCTTTTTTTCTTTAAAAAAATGTTGTTTTCTTTGTGTTCAAAACACTGTCTGCCTGTGGAAGTTTCTTCTGGATGTCACTCCCTCCTTTAAGTCAAGGAGGAAATGACAACTGGAAGAGGACAAGTTTTCCAGTTCATGTCTTGACTGCTAAGTCTGCTTTGGAAATTTCTTGTATGTCTTTCAGTAACTAATTCACCTTAGATAAAGGCCATAAGACCTTGTTAAATTGTCAGCTGTAGCAAAGTGTTATATATGTAGATAAGCAATCCAGGCTATGCCTACTAGAGACGAAGCCCCACTGAAACACTACCAGGGTTATATTGGAGTAAACTAATTTCGTGATGTGAGCAATAAAGTGGAATTTTGAACCTAAAAAGAATTTATTTTGTTTAAATAATTAACATTGAGGCTTATTTTCTAGGATTCTGGTTGATTAGCTTTATTTCTTCCAATTTTTAGCATTGTACGCATTGTATCCAATGGTTTTGGAATTCTCAGTATTAAAACGGTTTCCATTAAGCAGGTAAACGTTATAAACAAAAGACAAACAAAGTCAATGGATAGCTGAATTCTTGAAGAAATGTGAATTCAGCTTGAAAAAATATAGTCTGGTTTATTTTTATGTGGTTGTGGGAAAATGCCATCATTGGAACATTCAAAGAGTTTTAGAGTAGTTGTATATGAAGTTCATTGATGATTATTTTGAGTCATAGGAATTGAAGATTGGAATTTCTCAGGATGATGGAAAATATCTTGGTGAATATTCATTAGAGGACTTTGAGGGAATCAGTAAATATATTGCCGTATGATTTGTCATGATGTCCCTAAATGTTAATTACTTATACCAAGAACAACTTTGCCAATATTTTTGAGTGAATTATTGTTGGTGGTCCACCATTGAATTACAAAAAAGGAACGGATTTGAAAAGAATGAGTTAAATGATATTTTTCAAGGCAAAGAGAACAGTATATCAATGCAAAGGATTTAAACCATATTCCTCAGCTAGAAATGTTTCTGAATAAATTCTTGTCTCCGTAGTCATAATTTTTATAGGTATTTTATTTTAAAAAACAGTCTATAAAAATATAAATAATAGGAAGGCCTAGATCTCCAGTAGTTGTATGTTTTCTCATATCCCAGTAATTTATGATGGGAACACAAATATGCTCTTTTGGCAGTTAGAAGGGACTGAAAAGAAAATAGACTTTTAACAGTATGCTAACACTGTGAGAGAGCTTTGCTTGATGCAAGCCAGATTTTAAGAAGAGATTATATGACATTCCCTAGAGTTTGCTGTCCTTAATTAATCTTCAGGAACACTTTTTTTAGGGGGTCAACTCTGTTATTTCATAAAGAAAAAGGATCTTCACATAGGTGTAACTGACAAAGACACGGATCCCTTTTCTTTTTTTATATGTGTTGATATAATTTTGCTCTAGTTATGAAATTGAAAATCAATGTACTACATGCCCTTAAAATCCTGTGCTTGTTTTTTTGCGGGGGGTGTTATCTTGATTGCATGTAAGTTCTGCTGGGAATTGTTCCTCTCAAACAGGAGCTGGCAGTCTGCTTCTGGATATACAAAGACATTCACCTCACTCCTGGCTTTCCAGCTAACTTTTCAAATCCCTGCTGAGAATACTTTGCCTTTGGCACTGCCTCAGCCAATAGAGGGGGCATGGACAGCTCCTAGGTTCAGGATGATGTTTGGATTAGCATGTTATTTGTTTTACCAGTGAGCTTCCATTTACAGCACCTTAGCATTTTCTCATTTCCAGCTAGGTTGTCCAGCTAGCGAAAGTGTGCTCATGCTAAAAATGAGAAGAAGTGCTACTGTTTAAATTCACACATGTGGCTTTTCTGTCAGTTGGAGGACATGACATGAACATGAAAGAATCCTGTATGGAGCATTTAAAGGGAAATGTGACAGCTGCTTCAGTAAGAATCATGCAGGCATCCTTTGCCTTCTTGTTTTTCTCTCGTTTTCCATCTACCTGTGTCCTTTGTTTGAAAATCATCAGAAAAGTAAGATTATAGCTATGTATGTTTTTCCCCAGAGATCTCTCATGTAAGAGTGATTCTCCTCCATAGGATAACAAGAAAACTGTCATCTATCTTTATCTATCTATCTGTCTGTCTGTCTGTCCGCCCATCCATCCATCCATCCATCCATCCATCCATCCATCCATCTATCTATCTAATTATCTGCCAAAGAAGTAGTTAGAGAAATCTGGTAGATTATTTCTCCAGAGGAAAGTGGAATTATCCAGCCCTTTCCCAAAATCAGGACTTCTCCCTAGCAGTGACTGCAACACTGCTCCTGAAAAGCTCAATGCAAGGAGACTTCATCAGTATCTTCCCCTGGGATTTAACTGAAGTGGGAAGCCAGGCAGGTTGCAGCCCACTGAAGAGAGAATGGTACAAGGAAGGCAGGATAGTTGCACATCTCTTATTTTTTGGCTACCTTGTAATTAAATAGGTGCAAGAATACCACGTACCCTTTCTGAAAAATTATCTCAAATTTATCTTCTCAAAATCTGAAGCGACTTCTTTTTTGTCAAATTGAATGAGAATTGTAAGAAGGGGCACGATATTTCTTTGCCTTCCATCAATATGTATTTTAAACATTCAGTAATAGGAGTCCAATCACAGCAGTGCCTCCCCACCCCAATGCTGGTTAATATCAGCACAACCCCAAAAGGGTTTTGTAAAGATGTTTCTCTTTTGGTCTGGTGGGAGCCCTTCCTTTTGAATCATTAAAGCAATCTCACCTTTTAAACAGCTGGTGAGGCTGCTTCGGAAGCTGTTCCTTGTCGCTTTCACTTGTACATGGATGCATGGACACTTGATTTTTTCCTCCCCACATGAGCGGAGACTAATGAGAACTTTTTCTGAAGCACTTGCGTGGACCTAGAAAATGATGCATCTACTTTAATGCTTAAGCAAACCAATCTCAGATGAATGCTAGGATATTCTGAAACTCCTCTTTCGGAGGATTTGTACAGCCCTGCCTTTAATTCTTACACTGAACTGCTTTTTTTGGTGCTCATTCAGCATCACAAACTGTTACCACTTTTTTTTAAATAAATTAGTTAAATGTTTATCCCTACCTGATCGGTAATCATCCATTGAGCGTGAGGATTTCATGGTTTAGTCTTTAATAAGTCAAGGCAATTAAGAAAACAAGAGAGGGCAGTGTAAATGACTTTTTTTTCCAAGGAGTAATCACTTCAGAAGTAAACATTGTTTGCAACAGCATTATCTTAGGCCTATCAACTCAAAAGCAAATTGTTTTGAACTGAGTAAGATAGATAAATACTTGTGGGATTACAAGCTGAGATAGTCATGCTCCACTCTACTGAAGAGTCTGCATATCTCCAAAAAATGTCAGGGAAGGCCTTGATTCTTAGATTTACTGGGAACAGGAACATTCTTCATGCCCAAATTCTGAGATATTTGCATACTTCTGTTTAACAAGCATTCTTAGCCAGAAGCAGTCCTTTGATTCTGTACTATACTCATCTAAAACAAACCCTGTAAAGCTAACCTTGTTTTGGGGGGGTGGGGGGGCAGTGGTGGGATTCAAATTTTTTTACTACCAGTTCTGTGGGCGTTGCTTGGTGGGCGTGGTGTTGCTTGGCATGGGCGTGGCAGGGGAAGAATACTGTAAAATCTCCATTCCCTCCCCACCCCATTAACCTGCTTTCCAGCTCCGTTATCCTGTGCAGGGCAACAAAAGAAGACCCAGCTGATCAGCTGGGACTTGGGAGGCAGAGAATAGATGGGGGCGGGACCAGTTTTGAGTAGTTCTCCGAACTACTCAAAATTTCCGCTACCGGTTCTCCAGAACTGATCAGAACCTGCTGAATACCACCTCTGAGGAGTGGGGAGGGCAGTGGAAACCATCCAGAAAATAGTTATAGGCCAAAATAGATTAGTATTTGCAAAACAATGCCTGAATTAAGGTGCTTATG
The DNA here is from genome assembly GCA_009733165.1 of Naja naja. Classification (NCBI taxonomy): domain Eukaryota; kingdom Metazoa; phylum Chordata; class Lepidosauria; order Squamata; family Elapidae; genus Naja; species Naja naja. The sequence goes on along the minus strand of CM019148.1, from coordinate 334,984,551 downwards.
GTAGATTTCAGCTTTTTCATTCCAGTTGTGTGCACCCCATGGTCACGTGATTAAAATTCAGACACTTGGCCACTAACTTATATTTATGACAGTTGCAGTGCCCCGGGGTCATGTGATAACCTTTTGTGACCTTCTGACAAGCCAGATTCACTTAACCATGTTATTAACTTAACAACTGCAGTGATTCACATAACAGCTGTGGCAAGGAAGGCCACAGAAAAACTTTGTGACTAGAAGACCCACAAGACGTCTTCCAGACCTCTGATTCTATGATACTATATAGAAGACCTGATTTTTTTCTTTTTACACAAAACCAGTTTTGACTGGTTAAAGCAAGTCTGTTTTAGTTAAATGTCGACTTAGTTCAGACATTGTAATAAGGGCTGTGATTAGTTGGCTAGTTAGGGGTCTTTTTCTTACACAATACGTGAATGCATTATTTGTAAAAATGGCTTAACGTATTGTGGGAACGGAGCCAATTTTGGTTTATTCAATAAGTGATAATGTATAAGTCAATGTAGTCTTTAAGAAGCCCTATTGAAATTACTCTGACTTCAATTAATCATGTCTGATTTAAACTTAATTGATTTCAGTAGACCAGCTCTGAATTTGACCCAAAAGACATGGGTGAGGATTTCAGTTGATTATAAAAGAGGGGAAAAGTAAAAAAAAATCACAGGGAAAAGAGACTAACAGATTTTTCTTCTTCTTTTCTAACACAATAATTTCACATTCTTCATGTAATTCATTGGAATAGTGCATAGTTTAGCAGTCTTTTTGGTACCAAGGATCTTATAAGTTGTCTGATGGAAGTTTCATGTTACTTGCACACCTCCACAAACAACACACACACAAATGCAAATACTTCACACACCTATATAATATAAACATAAATGTCATTTCTCTTCCTCTTTCATTCTCTTTCCTCCCATAGTCCAATTTTGCCATTAGGATTGGAAAACCAAATTGTTTCCTGATAAATGACAGGAAGCTACTAGTAATCTACTTCAAAGGTCATTTATTTTCGGTACCAAAGGCCAAATATTAGATTTTTTAAATTTTAATTAGATTTATATGCCGCCCTTCTCCGAAGACTCAGGGCGGCTTACAATTTTTGGGATACAACCCAGTGTGCTCAGCAATAGCCTTCATTCCATTGTATATGCCTGCTTATTACTAGGGCTTTTTTGGGGCCCTCAAGCGGCATTTTTACAAAGTCAGCTTATTGCCCCCAGCAATCATGGGTCCTCAATCTACCTACCCCGAGAGGATGGAAGGCTGAGTCAACCTTGAGCCTGGTGGGATTCGAGCCTACAATAATTGCAGGCAGCTGGAACTTAAGTGCTAGGCATTTAGCAGCCTGCACCACCAAGGCCCTTAGATGTATGCAGCTTTAGGTTAAAAGTTGCCCAACTATGTCATAGTATGTTTCTCTTAACACACACAAATCCTTGATGGTGATTCATGTGAGTTTCCCCACCACACACACACACACACACACACACACAAATACTATCGAGACCAACTCATCCTACAAGAACCTCAAAGCAAAATAAGTGCTTTCTTCCCTGTTGTATCCGCACAACTTTCTGCATAAGTAATTCAGGCTGAGGAAGACCCCAGGACAATCAAGGAATATGGAGTGAGAAATAGAAGTTGTTTTTCAGATCTTAATCCTAATTCATTCTCTTAAGAGGAATGCATTACTTCTGTAGGCTCAAGTACATTGTAACTGAGAGCTGTGTTTCAGATACCCAGACCTCACTCCTTTTAATTTTAACTTTTTAATTTAAAACAAAAACTCCTTTTAATAAGCAAAATGGGTGCTTTAAATATATGAAAAGTGTAATTAGCTTTTTTCTTTTTAAAAGTCCCCCCTTATTAAAAGGGGGTTCCCACTCATCCTTTCGAGGTTAAAAATAATTTTTAGCAGGCTGCATTCTACTCCAATGACTTCATCATCTTGACTGATACTGACTAAATAGACAGTTCAGAAAGAAGGTGGAAAAAAGAAGAAAAATTGGAGTACAGGTAGTCCTCAACATGACCACAACTGAGCCTAACATTTCTGTTGCTAAATGAGAGAATTGTGAAGTGTGCTCTGTCCCCATTTTATGACCTTTCTTGCCACAGTTGTTAAGTGAATCACTGCAGTTGTTGATTTAGTAACCTGGTTGTTAAGTGAATCAGGCTTCCTCATTGATTTTGCTTGTCAGAAAGTCACAAAAGATGATTTTGATCACCTGGCCGGGCAACTGTTGTAAGTGTGAAAAATGGTCATATTTCACTTTTCTCAGTGCCATTGTAACTTCAAATGGTCACTAAACAAATGGTTGTAAGTCAAGGACTACCTGTACTTTGGCAAATGTATTGTATTAACTGTTCTTACTTACATTTTTGCTCCATGGAGAACCTAAGATGTTTTAATAAAATAGTGGCCTGTAAGAGTAGATGATAACTTCCTCCTAACTCAAGAGCTGAGGTGGCCAAAAGTTCCTCTGAAACCTGGGACCATTTGTATGCAAATGGAGCAGAAGTTGCTTTAAGACTTTCAGGAAAAGAAGCTCGGTCTTCAGTCCTCTAGTTGATTCCTAGTGATATATGTAAAAGATAAAGAGGACTGCTGCTGTTTCTTGTAATATTGCATTGCTCACCTTTCTCTTCTTCACAGTAGTTATTTCTTCCTCTTTCACTAAACCAATATGAGAAGAAGGCAATGCACTTTCTCCATTTGAAAAAGAGAGAGAGGGGAGGGTAGGTTTTGAAAAAGAACGAGAATGAAAACCAACGATTGGGATGTACAGTATAGTTAGTTGTTCCTTCCACCTACATTACTACTTGTTTTGCTTCCTTTTGGGTGATTCATTAAAAAGCCAATTATGTTACTAAATGTGACCTTAATATATGCACTATTTCTTAGTAAAAGGTTAACAGGATTTTACACTGATGTTTTTCTAGGAATAACAACTACTATGTTATTGTTTTTCTGTGGCAGCATTTCAGTTGACAAATCTGGTTAATATGGCTAGGAGGCAAAAATGTATTATTTAGCACAAAGAAAGACATTTTTTTAGCTTTATCATCCCAGACTCCTAAGCAATATCCTTTCAATAAAGAAGAATCTCAAAAGTTGAAGAATTGAGCCAGAACTTAGAACCTATAACAAAACTCAGTTTGTTGAAAATATCCAAAAAAGTTGTCCAAAACCCAAGCATCCAGGAAAACAATCCCTTTCAATCAGGACCTCCGTCAAAGTCAAGGAATATTCTTGAAGTTACAAGATGTTAGATGTTATGTTTAAATCAAAATTCTTTTCTCTCTCTGAGATAAGGTCATCTCTTTTTGATTGCATAAGCAGATGCTTTGTGTCTGCATAGAAATAGGTACAGAGCTGTGCAAGATTGAAGTGAGATCAAATAGTCATTGCTGTATGCTTTTTCTGGAAAACAAGATTGTTTAAAATTAAGAGTCAGGTGGTAACATGTCTTCATATGATTAAAAACAATCATCTGTCATCTAAAATAAAATTGAAATGTTTGTGTAAAAATAAGGATGACCGTTCCTCATCAGAGGTTGACTACCATTTGATAGGCAATACATGCCTAATGTTTTATGCATTTCCTTTGAGAAGATTGGAAATGCATACTGCATAATATACAAATAAATACAAAATATATGCCAACTATGCTGGATCTGATAGGTGAACATGAATTAGTGACACAGAATAAGTACTACTTCATTGGCAGATCATTGCTATATGATCTAAGTCAGCATATCAGAAAGTTCGTATATTCTACAGAACAACAAAAAAAGGTCTATTACATTTCATTTAACTAAGTTCATTTTGTACCTGGGAATACAAACTTCCTCTAGAAAAGTGCAGAAATGAAAGGTGTAGTTTAACTTTTAAAGTTGCTGCATTTTTCTTGCTACCCAAATCTGCAGTCTATGCTAAAGCTTTTTCTTAAAACAAATATTGTTAAGCCATACTGCGAGATGAAAGTCACCATTGTAAACAAACTTTGCTTTAAATTAATTGAAGCCTGAGTGACTTTTGCACCTGATAAATCTTTTTACAAATCTAAACCTGGAACTTAGCTGTTGTTTCCTTTTGCTTTTGAAATATTTATGTAATCGGATTCTCTGGGTAATCTGCTGAAAGCAAATCCATCATTTTTTGCATGTGGCTGAAAACTTCCTCTCTTTGATGGCATGCAAATGTCGTCCATTTTAAAAATGCATTAGATGTCCATTCGTAATGAACACAGAAAGAGAATTTATTGCCATAAAAAGTAGGTAGAGGTAGTTCTTGCTTAATGGCCAATTGCTTAGTCACCATTCAAAGTTATGACTGACCTCCCCAGAGCTACTTACAACCCGATTCAAAGATACAATGATCACACACAAACACATACCATAGTAACATGATTCACGTGGGCATTTGGCAGTTTGGCTTCTGTATACAGATGTTTGCAGTGTCCTGCAGTCTCATGACCACATTTTGCCAATTGGGAAAAACAGGTTTGCTAAATGACTGTGGCATTTGCTTAACAACTATGACATTTGCTTAATGACCACTTCAAAATGGGTTATAAAATCAGTCACAGTCACGTGGTAACCCGCTTAATGTCTGTCACAACTTACAATTGTAATTTTGGGCTTAATTACAGTTGTACGTTGAGGACTATCTGACTAGGGAAAGAATCATATTCTAACTAGAATATGTTTCTTTTTTTTATGAAGAAGCCACTGTGTTCAATCTCAGAATATTAAACTATAACAAACTTCTTCACTGTGTACTCTCTAGATCAGGCCTGCCAAACTGGCAGCCTGCAGGCCAGATATGTCATGCACAGACCACGCCCACCCCAGCTTCACAAAGGCAAAAAATGTCACAATACATCACAATCCGTCCCCTGATGCAATCAAGTTTGACACCTGTGCTATATAGATCAGTGTTTTTAACTTTGGCAACTTACGATGTATGTCCTTCAATTCCCAGAATTCCCCAACCAGCATGCCTGGGCTATAAAAATAGATAGATAAGAGATGCTGCCTTCTGTGTTTCCACTGGTTTTGAAAACCAGGCTATAATCTGCAGAAGGATGGGTCTTTAGGGTAGCTGCTCTTGTTTTATGGACTACTTTATCACCCAAAGTTTATTAAGCTCATGCTTATGATTGGTTGTTGGCTGAAATATTGGTTGTATATTTAATTCCATTTTTAATTATCTTGTTTTTTAATGTTGGGTACTTTGTAATTAGACAAGTAGTTGAAAAATATTTTGAATGAATAAATAAACTCCAGCCATCATGGCCACTCTAGAGTTTGTTTATTTGAAGCATTTTATACGACTTCTAATTATTTCTAAATTCTCATTCTTGGTGGTTTTTCAAATCCTAAATCCGAAAAACATTTCACAGTGAAAGCCAGAGTAAGAACAATCCATTAAAATAAATTGGGAGAGTTGAAAGCCAGGGAATGTCCATATAAAAAAAATATCTTTAGAAATGAGAATTATAGTCCAATATACACTATCTGAAAAGCTTTAATTTGGTTAACACATTTGCCCTAAACTTTAAAGAACAGTCATGATAGACAGTGCTTCAGTGACTCAAAAATGATCCTTTGGATTCCTATGTATGGGTGTGTACATAGCACCTGCCTGCAACTCCTTAAATCAGGGGTATCAAACTGGCGGCCCACAGGCGAATCGTCACACACAGGCCATGCCCATTCCAGCTCCACGATTGAGAAAAACATTGTGAAACATCATATATATTTTTATAAATGTCATTTTTGTGTTTTTTACTGTGAGCCGCCCAGAGTCCTTCGGGAGTTGGGCGGCATGTAAGTCAAATAAATAAATAAAGTCAAAGTCAAATAAGTCAAATAAATAAATATGACAGCAACATGACATGGCAAGTATGACACCCATGCTTTAAACCATCAAAATATGTCTTTTCCAAGGAACACCTCCCAACAGCAGAGATAGCATGTGATCCTGGGAAAAGATACACCTAATTTAAGCAGTGGCAAAGAGATACTACTACATATCAGTGTTCATGTGTGCTCCAAAATCATATTGTAGTCTTTTCAATCCAAAACAACAGCATCCATAATAAATCACAATGATATAAAGATAATGGCACATATGCAGTGATGTCATTGTAGAGATGCTAAAGTTGTGTTGCGACATCTGACACAGATATATAAATCATGGTGTTAGGTGATGATAACATTCTATTGCTTGCTTTTCTTTCCCTGATCCATGCAATAGGCAGTATTATTTTTGTTAAAATTCTTCTGTAAGCATCCCTTATATACTTTGTTACAGCCAAAAAGGACTTTTTTTTGAAGGTAATGACCAAGTTATGGGCTGCCTTCATATGTTACAAGCTCTAGCTAAACAGCTTAGGCTTTTAAAAAAAATGTCAGAAATGTTTAACTTTAGAAATTGTCTAGCCCAGGGGTGTCAAACTGGAGGCCTGTGGGCTGGATGCATGACACACAGGCCACGCCCACCCCAGCTCGTGAAGGGGGAAAAAATCATGAAATGTCATCTGATGGCAATGTGACTCCACGAGTTTGACACCCATGCTCTAGCCTTTTCATTAGGTTAACATTATGATGTCATTTAATTTATTTAAAAAAACATCAATGACATATTGTTTACATTTCCTGTTACTTTCTTCGAGCTGTTGGGTGAATGGCAGATTAATGTTTCAAATAAATAAATAAAATTCAAACTGTGGTAAGTTAGAACAAATTGCTAGCGCATATAAAACATACGAAATGTATCTGCTACTCAGACAGGTTTCATTTTGCAAAACCGAACATCTAATCCTGTGAATACCATGACGGAGTAATAGGACCAGTGCTTTTTGCAGATGGTATTCAGATGCCATTCAGATGCATTGTTTCTGAAGTGAGGTGAATACAGGTAGTTTTCGACTTACAACAGTGCAACAGTTCAGGAGCTGTGGTGGTGCAGTGGCTAGAATGCAGTACTGCAGGCTAATTTTGCTGACTGCCAGCTGCCAGAAGTTTGGCAGTTCGAATCTCACCAGGCTCAAGGTTGACTCAGCTTTCCATTCTTCTGAGATCAGTAAAACGAGGACCTAGATTGTTGGGGACAATATGCTGACTCTGTAAACTGCTTGTAGAAGGCTGTAAAGTACTGTGAAGCAGTATGTAAGTTTAAGTGCTATTGCTATTGTTATTTAGTGACCGTTCAAAGTTACAACGGCACTGAAAAAAGTGACTTATGACCATTTTTCATAGTTAGAACCTTTGCAGCATCCCCATGATTACATGATCAAAACTCAGATGCTTGTCAGCTGATTCATATTTATGACTGTTGCATCATCCCTGGATCACCTTTTTGTGAGCTTCTGACAAGCAAAGTCAATGGGGAAAGCAGATTCACTTAACAATCAGGTTACTAACTTATCAACTGCAGTGATTCACTTAACAACTGTGGCAAGAAATGTCATAAAATGGGACAAAACTCACTTAACAAATGTTTCATTTAGCAACATAGATTTTTGGGCTCCATTGTGGTCTAAGTTGAGGACTACCTGTGTTTGTAGGGATGAAAAAAAACTTGCATTTACTTCTGTTTTTTTTATGCTGTATACAGCCCCAATCAGAAGAAATGTTTGAAGGGAATTATGTTAAGGGGCCTCAGACTTTTGCCTATCTGTACAATTTTTTTATCTGACAGCCCATCAGAACAATAACTACAAAAGAGAGAAAATGGAAGTTTTAAAAATTCTCTCAATAAAAGAGGCAGTTTGGATATTGGCCAGAATATTGCTGGTTGTTCCATTTCTGAGCCCCTTTTCTCTTCTCCCTCCTGGTCATATGACTTATAGAGGAATATGTGCAAACTACCCTGTTGCTTCCCAGTTTACAGATGCAATGTGAAGGGGAAGAAGAAATGCACATACGACACTTCATTATATGAAGGGAAGCACATACTGTCCGCTTCCTATAATAAACTGGTTAAAAGTATGCTCTGCATGCTTTTCCCACTTGTTATTCTGGACAACACAAAAGATTGAAAATTAGTAGCAATAAATTTTAGTTGCAAGTCAAAGAGTAACTAAAGTGCTCAAGGACAGTTCAAAACCCATATGGGATCATATTGTTGCTTGGAAACCCTTCAATTTACCTGTCCCTGTATTATTTGGTGCTATAAAATTTAGTTAGTGCAGACTTTATACTAGAACCTGCCACTGACTTTACTATTAATCATGTAGCAGATATATTGTAAGAGGTTAAATCCTGTAATTGTAGATTTAATTTCTAAGACAATAACATATTAGAATTTCCAGATGAGATAGAGTTAGTAATTGTAGTAGAATATATTTAAAGTCCAGTTAATGTTTGGTTAGTTATTTGGGAACTTTCCTTAGACAGTTCTCATTTGGAAATCCTTGTAAAAGTGCCATACCTGATCTGGAAGAAACTTGTGAAGACAATTCTCAATCTGTAATGGCTTCTAGTTAGAGGCTTTGTTGGAATTTTGGCCAGTTTCAGCAACAGAACAGACAGAAGATCTGCTCCATATGGATTCACTCCATTGCTGACTGTTTACAAATCCATCAGCCCAAGAGGAATTGCTCCAGCACTTTTTGATTGTGATCTTCATCAGATCTAAAGCTGAGGAATTGCCTCTGGAATCTTCTCCTTTAAGGATTCTGTTTTTCTTAAAAGTATATTTAAGGAACAATTCTGCTGGGACTGGACAATATCCATGTGGTTTATGATCAGCAGTAACAAAATTCTCTCCTTTATTGAGAAGAGAGTAGCATAGCATAGCATAGCCTAAAATACTTTATTTGGCCAATATAAGACATATAAGGAATTTGTCACCTGTGCAAAAGCTCTCAGTGTACAAGCAAAGAAACACAGTAATCATCATCATAATACCAATAAGAGGAGGTAGTAAAGAAGATAAGAAGGATAGCAATAGCACTAGCACTTAGACTTATATACTGCTTTATAGTGCTTTTCAGCCCTCTCTAAGTGGTTTACAGAGTCAGCATATTGTCCCCAAACAATCTGGGTCCTCATTTTACCCACCTCAGAAGGATGGAAGGCTGAGTCAACCTTGAGCCTGGTGGGATTCGATCTGCCAAATTGCAGACAGCTGGCTGTCAGCAGAAGTAGTTTGCAGTACTGCACTCTAACCACTGCACCACCAAGGCTCTTACCATAATAATAGTAATAGTTCTGCCATACAACATGGGTAAATATATATAGACATTCGATAGTACTGTGAGAATTAGGTCGTCCCAAAGGTGCTTTTTCAAAAGGCAACTGGACTTCCTTGTTTTTTCCTTGAAGACATTTCACTTCTCATCCAGGAAGATTCTACAGTTCTGGTAGAATGGTAGAGAATGGAAGGATTTATATTCTTTGCAGTCATCTTCAGTCAGTCAGAATTTAAGTACAGGTAGTGCTCAACTTACAACAGCTTGTTTAGTGACCGTTCAAAGTTACAATGGTGCCGATATATCTGACTTACAACCATTTTGAACAGTTATAACCTCTGTAGCATCCCCATGATCATGTGATCAAAATTCAGATGCTTGGCAACTGGTCCATATTTTTGACCATTGCTGTGTCCCAAGGTCATCTGATCATGTCAATGGGGAAGCCAGATTCATTTAACACTTCGGTTACTAACTTATCAACCACTTGTTAAGTGATTCATTTAACAGCTGTGCCAAGAAAATTTGTAAAATGGGGCAAAACTCACTTAACAAATGTCTCATTTAACAACAGAAATTTTAGGCTCAATTGTGGTCATAAATTGAGGAGTACCTGTACATCTTATATTTCTCATTTCCAGAGCTGCAGCTGCTGGCTCCTGGAGCTATTATCTTCTAGGAAGTTCTGAATATATTGATACTCGATACTTCCAGTGGTTTCTCACGCTTTGGTATTTCCCATCATATGTGCAGTCACAACTCTAGTCTCTGGCTATCATGACCATAAAAATGCAAGTAAATCATGTAGAATACAAAGAGATTGAGATCAGGTAGCTGAGTCCAAAGAAAACAAATACACCATTTATTTATTTATTTATTTATTTTATCAAGCAATTATAAGATAACAAGTATAAGTACTGAATATTATTTTAATACCAGAGCTTCTCACACCTGGTTTTTGTCTATCAAAGTTAGGAGGAAATGAAGGAAAGAGAAAAACAGAAAGTTGAAGTAAGTCAGAAACAGATCTTGCCTGCAGACAGAGGAAAAAAAATAGTAAATGCTATTTTTCTGAGCTTTCTATCTGTGCATAGTTTTCTTCACAGGCCATGTTTTATGCAACCTGAAGACCACATCTGTTCCACTTGCTCAAATCCAGATAGCATATAAAAGAAGCAGCAACTATGAAACATCTAAATATTTCATACTAAGATCTGCAATAATAAACCATTTTAGGATGCAGAATGCAGCTCCATTGATAATTCAAAGGCACTGACAGTTTTCTTTCCTAGCCAAGTCAAGGCATTATAATAAAAACCAGTGCCAATTAAATTACCTGGTTCTGCAAAACAAAGCTGTGCTTGAAGATAGAGAGAAATGGTCAGCCACTAAAATTTTAACATGTTGGCATGATACTATATGATGACACTGCAAAGCTAGAATATTCTATTGACCAGTCAAGGTTGCAATTTGATTAAGGTGTTAATTAATTAATATATATATATATATACCACATAGCCTACCTTGCTTTTGTGCTTTTAAAACATCTGCTTGACCTTCAGAAATTAGCAACTAATTATCAACTGCTAATGTCTAAACTATACATCAAGTATCAGCTTAAGATATAGTTATAAAGTATAGTTGGAATGTTGCCACCTTGTTCAGTACAATACCATTTTAAAGCCATGTTTAAGAGTGTAGAAATAATACTGGTTTGCAAACAGCTGAAGGGGGGGAACCCTCTTTCTGTGATTCTTGATGTCACTGTGTGAATGCTGGTACAAGCAATATCACAGCTAGCTATGTTCAGTAAGAAAAATGCTCAAAATATCACTGAAAGGTGTGAAATGCGGCATTTCAGGTATTGGTAAAAGAGAATGTCTGATTCATTGCCTATAATGTTTTGACAAATCTATTTATTATATAACCAAACCTAAACTAAACTCTTCACTATATATGCAGACTGTGATTATTCAGATTCTCTGGCGTGGCCATCATTTGCCATGATAGGAACATACTGCTGGGAGTGATACAAAAAAGTGCTCATGCAATGTCCTGATGAAATAGAAGGTGTTCTATCTTAATTCACTGTGCTTTAATGTTAAGAGCCTTGGTGGTACAGGCTGTTAAACACATAGCACTTAATTCCATCTGCCTGCAATTAGTGCAGGCTCGAATCCCACCAGGCTCAAGGTTGACTCAGCTTTCCATCCTCTCGGGGTAGGTAAGGTGAGGACCCAAGATTTTTTTTTTAATTACATTTATATGCCGCCCTTCTCCGAAGACTCAGGGCAGCTTACAATTTTTTGGGATACAACCCAGTGTGCTCAGCAATAGCCTTCATTCCATTGTATATGCCTGCTTATTACTAAGTGGCATTTTTACAAAGTCAGCTTATTGCCCCCAACAATCTTGGGTCCTCAATTTACCTACCCCGAGAGGATGGAAGGCTGAGTCAACCTTGAGCCTGGTGGGATTCGAGCCTACAGTAATTTTAGGCAGCTGGAACTTAAGTGCAGGCATTTAACAGCCTGAGCCACCAAGGATTGTTGGGGGCAATAAGCTGACTTTGTAAAAATGCTGCTTGGGGGGCCCAAAAAAACCCTAGTAATAAGCAGGCATATACAATGGAATGAAGGCTATTGCTGAGCGCATTGGGTTGTGCTCCAAAAATTGTAAGCTGCCCTGAGTCTCCGGAGAAGGGCGGCATATAAATATGAATAAAAATAAAAAAAATGTTCTACCTCTACAACATGAGATGTTTTGAGATGTTTACATTCATGCTAATAAAGCAATAAAAATATTTGCACAATGGGATAGGAATGTAGCAGTTGTGTCAGGACTTAATCAATTTTAGCATTCCACTACTTAAATTGTGTGAATTTTCTCAGTAATCTTTTGCTCAGATCATGTTTCCTCTGTTGTTTTTCTCAAGCAGCCTTCCTACATTCCTTCCCTTTCCTTTGGGTCCTTTTCTCTCAGTCACTGAGATACATTATTTCAATTCTATTTCACATGACACTTTTCTCTGCCTTCACAGAAACCGGAATACTGCTTTGTTCTTTAGGCAAACTAAACATTCTCAGCCAATATACTAGACAATGAGTTGGTATAAGTGCCAGGAGAAATTGGATAGATAAAAGACCAGTAGCAAATACCAGAGGTACAACATAGACTGAGAAGTTGAAAACTGTCCTGACAGACAGGAATGCCAAACAACTTCTATACCATCTCCAAAAACAAATGCGTAGTTGTGTCTCTGCAGTTATCAGGAATCAAGCTTGACTCAAGGCTGACTTTATCTTTTATTTTATTGTTAGACTCATTTGTCAACCCCAAATCAGTCTGTTTTGCCATGTTCTGTCTATACATGTTGTGACTGGCCTGTATATAGTTTCTCATGAGGATAATGAGGTATTCTAGGGATCCCATTTTTCTAAGCACATTCAACTGCTTGATGTGGTCAATATCAAAGGCCTTTAAATAATTAATTAACACATGGTTGTTATTGTTTTAATATTCTTTGACTTTCTCAATTATCCACCATGCACCTGAAATAATGTCTCATATTCCCCAGCTTTTTCTAAAGCCATCTGGAACCTCTTATTCCAAGTAGGACTCTAATGTAAGCATTATTTAGCTAGCATGTGACATTAAAGATCTGTGTCAACTCATAAAGTATTCCTGGCTTGCTCTCGAGTTGGCATAAGAAGGATGGGGGGGGGGAGATCTGATGGAGCAGTTTGGTTGCTATGACCAGAAGCACATTCCACGCATACCTTTTTCCAGATTGTGTCCCAGGATACCAGGTTACTCATGAATTAATTAGGGCATCCATCGGAACCCTGACAATCTGGTTCAATAATTTATACGTTCTGTTAAATTTCTCTTTCTTATTTTGGAATGTAGATTGAGCTTTTCCAATCTGTTGGCCACCAAATCATTCTCCAGATTTGGTGACATATCTTAGTTAGAACCATCTTTAATTTTTCTTGCCATATGTCTATGGAGATTCTCAGTCATCCAGGTCATGGTTGTCCCAAAGATGCTTTTTCAAGAGGCAACTTCTTGCCATATTTTGCCATATTTCTATGAGTTTTCAATTTGTCCCTTTGGCCTTCCAACTTGGTAATGATGTACTTCTTCTTAGTAGATAATAGCTTCTCCAGTACCTTAGATGTTGACATCTTCAGGGTACAGAATTTCAGTATACTACTTTCATCTTAATTTGATCTGCTTTGAATCACTTACTGTATCAGTCCATTGGCGTTCTTTAGCATACAAATTCCAAGGTTGGAACTTCCAAGTTCAGATATATTTTAAAAGACTTTGTTTTTCCATATCTGTTTCTATCTTCAATGTCTTTACAGATGTTATTGTAATACTGCTTCTTGTCTTTTCCAACAGTTGTATTTCTTGGGTTTGGCTTCTTTTTTCTTCTGGGCAATTTCCACGGTTGGTTCTGACATCCAGTTTGCTTTCTTTAGTTTCTTCATTCTTGGCAATTTATCTTTACAACCTCTTAAGATCATCCCATAATTTCTTTGGTTTTCTGTCAATGAGGTTGGGGACTTCAAAGCAACTCTTGATGTTCTCCTCAAAAATGTTTGGTGTATGCTTACGTAAACTGACTGGCTTTCTTATTAGGTTAACCTACCATTTGCCCTTAAGCAGTTCATTATCTGTTCCATAGTCAATACCTGACTCTACCCTTAATGGTATAATTGAGTTCTTCCACTATTTTTAGCAATTATAGAGACAATTTGATTTATAGACATTCCATTTGCTGATGTCCATTTTGAGAGGCACATTTTAGATTATAGGAGATAGAAAATATGCATCTATAGTCATTTACTTAGTATTTACTTAGGCAGGAAAAACCCAGCTCTATATTGGCAATAATACAGAACTGCTTACTATTAATAAAGATCAAGGGAGCACATTATTTGACACGACTGTGTTGAGATACTGCTTATTACTCTAAGTCATACAATGGTTTGTTTAGGGATTAGATAGATTTGCAAATAGGGAAGGGACCAAGAATTAACAATGATTTATTTCATGACAGTAAATCATAGGTGAAACTGTGGTTTGTATGATGTATCAGGAGGTGCATATAATTTGTTTATGGTTTATTTTGGTTTGTTTTTAAGCAAAGTGCAAAGGGGCAATGTGCAAAAGAAGGGAAAAACATGACGAACTAGTCAAATAGTCCATGATTATCTTGTGAATCTGCAACACCAATTATCACCTTTCTGTTTTATTTAGCATATAATGCTTTAGCATGATGTTTTAACACAACCAGATGGAGTGCCTGAAGATGGCATCCTCCACATCCATTGCATTCATACAAACCAACTGGACTAACATATTAAATTTACTTCAGTGCTCATGATGGGACAATAGCTTCTGCTGCACCTAAAAACAGCAAGCTAACTTTGAAAGGTAGAGCAAGCTGATTGGAACTCATAGTTCTGTCTTCTCCACAGCATATTTGTTGCCATGTATCTGCCAAGATCTGTCATCTAAGGTAGCTATTTAACTCTGCTTGTTGATAGGGCTGACTTTGCAGTTTGTGTTTTGTGTTTGAAGGCCATTTTTCTCCCAAATCTTTAAGTGGTGATCTTGCTCATAGTCTCAAGCAGAAATCTTTGAATTGCAGTTGAATGTGTGGTTTGAAGCAGTTTGCACTTCAATTTTAAGCTGAGATTTAGGTTTACTGATTGGGTGGTCCTGCTCAAATTAGTCTTTCTTAACCAAATTATTATGTTGGTGAAATGGCTATTTTCAAGTCCCTAATTCCCATCAGCCAAGTCATCAATTGTCATAAAAACAGCCCTGACTTCTGCAATCATTTCCTTCCTTCCTTCCTTCCTTCCTTCCTTCCTTCCTTCCTTCCTTCCTTCCTTCCGCTTCCCTTCCCTTCCCATCCCTTTCCTTTCCTTTCCTTTCCTTTCCTTTCCTTTCCTTTCCTTTCCTTTCCTTTCCTTTCCTTTCCTTCTCTACTTTGTTGACACTCATCTGCTTTGGGAGACTTTAAAAATACTTGTGGAGTTCTTTCCACTAGGAATCACATTTAATTCTATGTCTGTAATATTTTATCTGCTTTCTCGCTTTTCTTATACCATCTATTTTATCACTTTGGGAATATTAGGGTATTTTATGATTAAGCTAATGATTTTATCTGCTCTGAGTGGAATGTAAGCAGAAAAGCATATTAAACACAAACATATCCTAGATGCTGAGGATTAAAACTATACATGCACAGCCTTTGTTCCTACTGAACTATGTAGCTTAATTAGTATTTTCCCAAATGACCCTAACAACATTTAGTCTGGAATTATACATTTAGTATTCTTTATATGGAAAGCAAAAAGGACCCTGTGTTGAATAAAATATACATTCTAGTTGGTATTCTTTCTGCAAATGAAATTCTGAACCTGAGGATGCAACAAGCAATTACCCATTAATATCTTAATAAATGGTAACTGTGTGTTAACTGTGGGTTGGTTAGAATAATCCATTCAAACAAAAAAGCCAAAGAAAAAATATCAAAGCAAAGAGATATGTATCTGATATAAACATTGTATTTTAGCAGTTTAAAATGGAAAAAGAATGATTTCTGATTCTGAAGTCTGCAAAGAAGTAATTGGCTTTCCTTGCTAGTTATCAGAGCTTTGATGAAAGATGCTTTGCTGAAATAAATCGGATTCTTGCACATTAAATGGTTTATGGATTCGAGCCTCCACAGCTCAAATACAGAGTAAGTTTAACAAGCTAACAGAGATAGGAGAAACAAACTATAATGAAAGAGATATTGATTGGAAGGAAAAAGAAAATTTGGTTCAAAATATACTTGTTAACTAAATATAAAGTTGCTGTCAAAAATCCTGAATGGAGGATGGAGGAAGATCTATCTGTAAGTCTGGACTTCACTATGATCATAAATTAAGCTCTCATAAAATGTATAGTGGATCCAGACTCGATTACTTTATTTTACTGAATTAAACTTGACCTGGTTAGGCACTCTGAGTGACTGGTGAAGTTGGGTGATTTTACTTGGGTTTGGTGTCGGGATATTATACTCCAGTGAAGATGCCAAATAATAGTATCCTGTTAATATGTACTATTGTTGTCATATGGCAGTGATGGCTAACCTTTTTTCAGCAGCGAGTGCCCAAAGCATGCATGCGCATCCCCAAAATGCAATACACGCATGTCCCCTGCACATGTGCCTTGCCCCACACATTCATGCACTTCTTCTGTGTATGCACCCTGCGCCCTGCCCCCTCGCACATGTGCAGCAGACACCCAAAGACCAGCTGGCCAGCATACACATGCCATAGGTTTCCCATCACGGTCATATGGCAACAAAAGGCACATGACATCAACACTCTATCACTTATAGATTGTTCACAATTTAAATTTTCTATAATGTCACAATACTGCTCTTCTGGGATATTATGGGATATTAAAATGACTCCACTGAGAAGGTGCCTTTTGCATTTTCCATATGGCCCAAATGAATCAAAGGAATAATGAAAGATTTGTGGAGTTTTAAAAATTAAAATTCTTTAAGTTTTCTTAGGACTTTTTTTATGTATAAATCGTATTTCTTATATCAGTAGAAAATTGCATAGGACTAAGAAAGTTGTGATTCTTTACTTTATCTTAAAATAGAATGGATTGTAGATAAAGATTAACAACCAGAGGCATGAGAGTTAAGGCTGAGTCAGACTAGTTGGCATATATAGTCTACTGTATTTAGCAGGCCCACAACATTAGCTGTCTGACTACTTTACTCATAACTGCAAGTGTAGAACCCAGGTTGTAAATAATAAAAACATCACAAAATATTAATGCTAAAACACAGTTGAAAACGTTAGTTTTAAATTAAGAGGACTGGCCTAAAAGATTTCAATCAGAAGTGACATTTGGCCATTAAAGAAGATCCTAGGGTTTAGGTAGCTAAATATATAAGAAAAGGAGCCCTTTCACATGGCTTGATCAGTACCTTTAATAGAAAATGACCAGTTAAATTGAGTGTGTAAATGGATTAGGAAACAGTACGGTTAACAAAGTACTATCAAAATGCTTAGACCCACAAAGTTTAATCTTGCAGGTCAAATGCTGGACAAAGTTCAGTGTCTATACTGTTTTATTTTTTATTCTTATGCAAAAAAAACACCACAGTCTTCTAAATGGGGGATTAGAACATGAAAAAATAATCTGATTCTTTTTCAGTGCCAATAAGTTTGCCAAAGTGAGCTTCAGTCACAAAAGTCATAGAGATTTAAAGATAAAAGTACACCAGGTAGCAAAGTAGACATTTTAGGAGAACCTATCCTATCTTACAGTGCTGTCATTAATATTAGACTCACAGATTGTGCTAAATTGCCATCAGGACCTTTTCATATTTATTTATGGGAGAAGCAACATTCAATCCCATTTTGGAAGTGGACCTCAGCCTAAACTTCTCAGAAAATAGTCTTGGAGAAAATTTCTAGCATGTTTTCTTTTCCTCCTGCCCCCTATTCTAAAGAAGCCACTACTGGTCCTAATTCTGTTATATAAAACAATTTGTCTTTTAAATCCCTAAAACATTTTCTCAAACAAAAGGCTTTTATGTTTCCATGTTGTTACTAGAGTGCTGGAGAATTTCTTTCGGATTTCTCCTGGAGATAACAAGATATATACTAAAAATACTAAATACTAAAAATGGCAAAAGGCAATATGGATAGTGTTTTCTATTTCCATTAGTCTGAAGCCCCCTTTAGCTATCCACGCTCCCAACCCTACTCAACCCCCCAAATCCAGAAGATATCTTCCATTCGGATTTAACTGAAGCTTGGGAAGCTAGAGACCCCATACTTTGGAATAATTATAGCACAATAAAAAAAAGACATGCACACATTTCCACTGTTTTCAGCCACCTAGTAATATAGGAATCTCACCCATGAAAATTTTCCTATCATATTCTTTTCCTTTGAAAAACAGTTTCTTTTTATACTAAACTGAAAATGAAGAGTTAAAGAGGTATTGCAAATTAGCTCTTACATTTGTAAGCAACAGCACTTGCAGCACCTATGTCTGAATAGCCTGTGTATGTTTAGATTCCATGAATACAATTTTGTTTTCTAAAATTACAAGCAACCAAATTCTGAAAAAAGATCCCACCACTGAATATAGTAATGCTACAAACCCACATTCACATTATCTTCTTCCCTGCACCACCTTTCTTAAGCTTGCAATGTGTATCTCTTATTGAAGCTGAATATTCTCTCCTCTTAATAGGAATTTGCTGCAAGTGGACTGGCGCAGCAGACCTGTATTTCTTTAAGCCGTATTCATTCAGTCCCCCTCCCTCCTCCTTTTCTTTTTCTTTTGAATCACCCATTTTTGGGAAATATGAGTATTTCCATTCTTAGAACATTCTTATTCATAAACCAGAATTAGAACATATGCATATAAAAACAATTTCTTGGGGAGAAAATAGCTCAGCAATTACTCAAAGCTAGCAAATTGTGCTGACAAGCCTCAATTAAAGGCCAATGCAAGTCCTAATGTAGATAGATAGATAGATAGATAGATAGATAGATAGATAGATAGATATAGATACACACATACATACATACATACATACATACATACATACATTTTCATTTAACTCCATAGCTATGGTTGCAGTCTCCTTTGAAGAAGAACCATTTAATAGGTTTAGTCTGTGGACTGTAATCTGCCTTGTAAAGCCATCACAGTAGATACTAGCAGTTCTTCCACAAAAGATTTCAACCGCACAATGCTGGAGGACTGTCAGCGTTTCTCAAGTTGTGTGTTCCCTTTCTTTGTGAGATCATAATAACTAAAGTGGGAAAGGGGGTCCCTGATTCAATTCATTGTGATTTGATGGGCTGTCCCTGTATCATCTTTCTTCTTATGCTTTCATGCTGCATACACAAGTATATTCTGGATGAGTCACCACACTGTCCCTTGTCCCCAAATGACTTCGCCAATATTTTCTTCAAATGACAGCATCTGTCCTTTTGGCTTATCTAAAATGAACAAGACCTATACTTAGGCAAACGCATGCAGAGGAATTCTCAAATTAGTATGCTCTAGGGATGATCCCGCCAAAGGCACTTTGTTCCCTGATTGTCATACTGTAGACTGATTTATACATCATCTAGTATTGCTTTAGAGTTGCTAAAGGCCAGCAGCCCACATGCAGAAGAATATTGTTTTAACAATTTATTCTTGACTGGCGCAATATATGCTGGATTTATATTCCATCCCTGTATAGTCATATGGTTGGTACAATCCATCTTGATTTCACAGCTTAGTCAAGATAGACTTGTAGTGTTTTAAAAATCCAAATTATTATCAGCAACTGAACACGCTTTAGATAATTCTAAATTTTCAGTACTTTTTAATAAACAGTGAAAAACCTCACTAAAGTTGTCATAAATTATGTGCAAGGAGTCTGGAATAAAATTTGGAATATTCCTTATTAATAGATCAAGAGTATGAAAGAATATTAAATACATTGCAAATGACCTTAAGATTAGACCACTTCAAGGTGTTTACTGGACACCACAAGAATGTTCAAAAAAGGCTAACTATTAAAGGTGTTGGATTAGTGAGGTGTACAACGGGTTATTTGGTTTTCTGCAAAGACAAAGAGAATTATCAAGTATCCTGTGTTGACCCAGAAGTGCAAACATCTAGATACTTAGGGTTAATACACAGGGGCTCTGCTCCCACAGCAGGTTTAACTGGGTCAATGACAGGGCTGGTCTATTGTGGGAACATGAAAAAGAAATCAATTAGCTAACCTGTAGGAGGTCAAACTTAATCCAAAATAGATTTAATCACACATAAGGTTCAACTCCACTTAGGCTTGTCATTAAAAACTCAATCAATTGACCTATTTTCAAAGTTGGTCCTCCAAGAAAACAGCTGGAAAGAAGAAGGGGAAAAAGAAAATTGCTAGGATTACACCCAAAGACACCAATAAACAAACAAACAAACAAACAGAATACCACTCCTAAGACTTGACTGAATGCAAGCTGGATCTACTATTATTTTCCAAGCCAGTGGAAATGAAGCTAATGGTAACCCTTGTTCTTCTGGTGGAGGGCATCTACTATTGCACATAGCAGATATTTTCATTTTTTTCCAAGAGTAGTTTTCCTTTCTCTTTTCCTAATTGTGCTACATTGCAGTTTACACTGCAGTGTGGAGGTTTCCTACGTCAAAATGACTGGAAATTGCATGTTGCTAATTTTTTATTTGTTTGTTTGTTCTTTGTTGCATCTCTTAAGTCTTTTTAGGAGAAAATGTAAAAGGAGCAAAACAAAAAAGTGTTCAGGGGCCACCTACAGCTTTAGGACAGCACATTTTTCACTGAGACAAGTTGAAATACCTGCTTCACTAAGGAAAAAAAACTTTTTGGCAATGTTAAATATGTATTAGCATTGATGGCATTCTTATTCAATCATACAAATTGATTGCTGAGTATGTATTGCAATGGTGAGAGGAAAGTGGAATTTCTGTGGGATGATGAATCGGCAAAGCATGTTTAGCATGCCAAGATCAAGGTTGGAAAGAGTGGAGGAGATTTAGAGACTCAGAAAGGTATTTTTGAAGATGGAACATAAAATGAGCTACAGGCTTCAAATTTTGGAATGGATAGACAATTCTTAGTCTTTGGGGAAATAAAATGGAGATGATAGATTTGCCAAGTATCTCCCTGGACCCACTAAAATGAAGATAGAATGAACATTGTAAAACAGAATGAAAATTGTAACCAGATTTTTTTGAGTAGGGTTAGAAAAAAAGTGAAACATCAAATTAATGTACTTGTTAGGAGGTACGGGATTAATTATGCCTGCCTTTTAAATTACGCCTGGATTTGTATTTGTATTTATTAGTCTCTCTTCAGATGGTTTGCAGTAGATTAAAAAGACTTTGTCTAATGCAATAATATTGGCACTCTTCTACCGAGGGTCAGTCCTTTAGGAACAACAAGAGTTAGTTACATGAGATTTCAACAGCTTTTTTCTACGATTGAGACTTGTTTCTTCTTTTTTCAGGAGAGATTAGCTTTGGTTTATGCACACAAATTTTTAGAATAAAGACTGGATTCCTACTCCATGGAAGCTACATCCAAATTGTAAATGACCTAAAAGAAATTTGACTGTTTACTATGTAGCTGAACAATTATCTCAACACCACTTCTATGACAGGGACCAGACTAAAACCAAAATAGAAAGTCCTCGTTCAGATAGAGGAATCTTTTAAGAAGATTCTTTTGTTGTTTTTGTTGTTGTAAAAAGCCAATCAGATTTGCAAATTTGATGGCAGATATTTTCCATTTTCCCACCAAACTAAGTAGGATAGACAGTACTACAGAAGACAGAAGTAAAATTCAAACTGCTCTTCATAGGTTGGTGAAATAGACTGAAAAAAAAACCAGAATAAATTAAATAAATAATTAAGAAGAATAAAATAAATAAAGACATTATTAAATAAACAAAGAAAGAAAATGTGAAATCATATCAATTGCTTCGCAACCTTTCGGCTAAAACCAAGTGTCAGATGAATGAAACCAAACACCAGGGATAGAATGAGGAGAGCTCATTTGATTATAGCACATGTGAAACTGATCTTTGAATTGTAGCTGTTCCCAACTGAATATGAATCAGCAGGTCAATGTAGTTTCCATAAAGACAAATGCAATTTTAGGCAGCACAAAAATATCATTTTCAAAATACTTGAAAAATATTACTCAGAGTTGCTTTTTCATGAGATGGGCAGCTGTATAGATTTGATGAATAAATAAATTCACGAGGAAAAAATTATTCCACTATATTCCACATTGATTATATTCTGTCCAGTGTACTATATCCAGTTCTAGGAACATATTTTAAGAAATATTCCAAGAAAGAGTGAATGGATGATCAGGGACTGAAAATTTATATCTTAAATGAGAAGAGATGAGGACACCAGTGGAGTTTATTTTTGAGAAAAAAGTGACTAAGGGTGGATACCCAACATGACCAGCTGAAGGAATATCATGCAGAAGAAGGTTCAAACCTATTCTTTATTGTTTTAAAGCATAGGGCATAGAATTGGAATTTGGATTCCTACAAGGAGGTTAGTAGCATAATGTCTCCTGAAGTTCTTGAAATTGAAATTGTTCCAGGCCCTGAATGCAGCATAGTCAGCAGCCGGTGGCCATTTGGAGTGCTAGATTATGAACATTTGAAAAAGCTGCATTGCTTTCCAAGTTCAGTTTGTGTTGATATATTAAAAAAACCTGATGTAGCTTAATCCCAAATCCCCTGCTTTCTTCTTTGCAGTTACTTGCTCAGTACTCCTGTTCTCACAAGGTTAACATTTGCAAGTTATACTATGGATATATTTGGTATCAACAATAGGTTCTGGGTTTTTTCCCTCAGGAGGTCCCCATTGTATGGAATAAAGTGCCACTGGATAAATAAATAAAATGTTTTCCTCTTCTCAACCAGTTTACATGGAAGCTGAACACTTATTTTATTTTACCTAGGCCTTGTTAGTATTATAGAGGTTTTACCATTTCCTGTTAATGCTGTTTTAAAATGTATGTGTTTTCTACATAGTCTCATAAGCTTCCTACAGTATATATATTTATATTTTTAAAAATGTTTTATTAAAATTCATTTCAAGATTACAATCTTGTTTTTTTCATCAATATTGTGCAGACTCAGGTATAGATGACATGCAAACCATGTTTGATTCAAACCTTAATGTCTCTAGTAAAAGAAAACTGCAGGCCACCTGAAGAGTTACTGTGTTGAATGGGGTAAATATCTAACTCAGCTTCATCTAACTATATGCATAAATATTAACCCTCTAAACTTGATGCCAAAGTTATCATTGTTGAAGTCATTCTTTGATATACAAAGTTATTTTTCTACATATATAGTATACCCAAAGTGTTGACTCCATGCAGCTTTTACAATATACCACCCGAAGTAAGTTACACTGAAGTGTCTTGGCTACTTTCTGACTCACATTACTCCATAGGTTGCTTGGACTTGATTTATTAAATAAGGAACAGTCGACTGCCTTTACATAATATGCCTAGTGATAAATTAGAGTTTAACAAGGCAGTAGCTGGATTATCATAATTCACTAATCTAAATTCCAATAAATCACATTAGGGTTCAATACCATTGACTGGCAGACTCATATCCTGCTGTAGTACAGTCCTCATCTTGCATGATGCTGACCACATTATCATACTGGCACTTGATGTCATGCCAGGGATTACTGCACACTAACTAAACTGTACCAGTACTTGCTGCACACTAACTAAACTATACCAGTAAATAGTGGCATCTCATGGGGTCCATGGTGTTTTCAGAGCTTGGCTGTATTCTTGCAGACATTTCATTACCAAACTAGGCAATGTTATCAGTGCAGTGATACCTGATCCTAGCAAAGCTGTTTTAATTACATTACATAACATTATATAATGGTTCTGAGGAAAGAATGAGAAATATGCCAGTTTCTACTTGGATTATCTCTCTTTCAGGTTCTAATTTAGCTAACTTGCAGGTCAATAGGGAGTTGATATGTCATTTTTAAAAGGTTAATATTCTAAAGCTAACTTCTTTCTATGACTGTGTGGGCCATTTGGCAAAATGACAATGAGAACGTTTAATATCCTCAAAATAGGCTCAAAAAAGCACACGAGCCATTCTGGTTAGACCAGGGTTGATCTAGTATAGCATTGACTTCCTCTAGCATTCAGCTAGATACAATTGCAGCCTTTTACTTGTGTTTCCTTGCAAATAGTATTCAAGCAATAAGATCTAGCCCTCATGTCTTATTCTGGTATTCAGATGAGCTGCAAAGGTAAAAAAGAGACTTCAGTTTTGCCAGAGGCATATTCATTCCTCTGCTCATCATAAATGCTTTACTGCATTTTGCTTGGAATTTCATAAGGCTATAGTAAGGGTGTTTTGTTTCTTGCCTCACATAAAACCCAGTGGTAGGATTCAAATTTTTTTACTACCGGTTCTGTGGGTGTGGCTTGGTGGGCGTAGCAGGGGAAGGATACTGTAAAATCTCCAGTCAGAGGTGGTATTTGCCGGTTCTCTGAACTGTTCAAAATTTCTGCTACCGGTTCTCCAGAACTAGTCAGAACCTGCTGAATACCACCTCTGATATAACCATGACTGAGAATCATCCAATAGATGTGTTTGAAGTTTTGCACTGTCTTATCCATACTGTCTTATTTCCCAAGTAGAGCCATCTGTTCAATGCTGTGTAGTGTGATATTTTTTCCTTCTAAAATCAGACAAATTAAAACCCTTCGACTTGGTTTACAGATTTATTCTTGGAGACGTGCATCCTTTGGGTTATTTCAAGCAAGTTTCGTTGGCAAAACTGGAAGGGTTCTGCATTTCTCAAATTAATCTCTTGGCTACTTTAACCTGTTGGGAGATGATTAATTCACTCTTTAAAGCAAACAAGGCCTCACTGATTTTAAAGTTGCTAGTGAGTAACTCCTGCTCAAATCTCTTTATTCCTCCGTTCCTTCTAATTATTGGACAAATTCTAATTTCTTATTTTAGTGAAGTTAATCGAGAAAGAAGTACTTGAGCAGATCTGGAAATCAATATCAAGCTGAGTTTATGCCTGAGTACAATACGGAGAATGTACTCACCACTGTTTGTGATTATCTCTTTTTGGTGATCAACAGTGGGCCTTTCCATCCATCCTGCTTCTGTTAGATCTACCAGTGGGTCCCAAAGGTTTTCAAAAGACAACTGGACTTTGTTTTTTCTTGCAGATGTTTCACTTCTCATCCAAGAAGCTCAAGTCTCATCCAAGCTTCTTGGATGAGAAATGAAACATCTTCAAGGAAAAATAAAATCCAGTTGCTTCTTGAAAAAGCAGCTTAGGGGTCATCATGACCTGGATGACAGAATCTCCATAGACATCTATCAGTGGGGTTCAGTTCTGTTCAGCAATAATGTTGATGCAGAAGCTCTCGTCTTTAGCATGATCCCAATTCAATTTGAAGCCCAGACCACTTAAAACTTAAAATTAAAAACTTTAAACCACTTAATGAGTCACAGTGGCGCAATGGTTAGAGTACAGTACTGCAGGCTACTTCTGCTGACTGCTGGCTGACTGCAATTTGAATCCCACCAGGCTCAAGGTTGACTTAGTCTTCCATCCTTCCGAGGTGGGTAAAATGAGGACCCAAATTGTTGGGGGCAATATGCTGACTCTGTAAACCGCTTAGAGGGCTATAAAGCACTGTAAAGTGGTATATTTGTCTAAATGCTATTGCTATTGAATAGCAATGGATAATGTTTCCATAGTTCCAGAATCCTGGGTTTCTTGGTTTCCAAAAAGAGCTCACCTCTCGAGTTTCATGTTCAAGGTATACTTGCACTTATTAGGAGAACTTTTTAAATGTAATGGGTTGCAGTATCATATACATGCAGTTAGTACCTAGGTGTACATCTTACTTGGTTCAGATTGGGTAAAGCTAGGTCTAAGTCTGGTTAATATTGAGTTGCCTAAAATTTGATTCTGATAAGATTAATGTT
This sequence comes from Naja naja, assembly GCA_009733165.1. Lineage (NCBI taxonomy): Eukaryota > Metazoa > Chordata > Lepidosauria > Squamata > Elapidae > Naja > Naja naja. Next base: position 334,958,720 of record CM019148.1, on the reverse strand, counting down.
GTAATATTAGATAGGGAAAAGGATCTGAGAGAATGGGCATAAGAGATAGTGTGTGATTTATTTATTTATTTTATTTTATTTTGTCAAGTGATTATAAGATAACAGGTATAAGTATAAACCTAGTTATGAATACATGAAATGGATACATATAAGAAAAATAAAAAGAAACAATAGGACAGGGACAGTAGGCACGTTGGTGCGCTTATGCACGCCCCCTACAGACCTCTTAGGAAAGGGGTGAGGTCAATAGTAGACAGTCTAAGGTTAAAGTTTTTGGGGTTTGGGGAAGAAACCACAGAGTCAGGTAGAGTATTCCAGACATTGACCACTCTGTTGCTGAAGTCGTATTTCCTGCAATCAAGTTTGGTGCGGTTTACCTTGAGTTTGTATCTATTGTGTGCTCTTGTATTGTTATGGTTGAAGCTGAAGTATTCATTGACAGGTAGGACATTGCAATATATAATTTTATGTACTATACTTAGACCGAAGGCAGCGTAGTTCTAGGTTTTCTAGCTCTAGAATTTCAAGTCTGGTGGCATTAGGTATTCTGCAATGAGTAGAGGAGTGGAGAACTCTTCTTGTGAAATATTTCTGGACTTTCTCAACTGTATTAATATCAGATACATGATGTGGGTTCCAGACTGATGAGCTGTATTCAAGTATTGGTCTAGCAAATGTTTTATATGCTCTAGTTAGTAGTGTGATATTACCAGAGAAAAAGCTATGCAGGATTAGGTTAACAACTCTTAATGCCTTTTTGGCTATGTAGTTAAAGTGGGCTTTAGCACTTAGATCATTAGAGATGAATACTCCAAGGTCCTTGACGGAGTCTGGATCATCAACAAGGTCTTGACTATTTAGCTTGTATTTTATTTTCTGATTTTTTTTTTGCCAATATATAAGACAGAGCATTTATTTGTTGAGATTTGAAGTTGCCATTTGTTTGACCATTCTGATACATAGTCGAGGTCTTTTTCAAGGGTAGCAGTATTGTCGGTGGTGTTGAATAGCTTTACATCATCAGCAAAGAGAACGCAGTTGCTCTTAATATGATCACAGAGGTCATTTATGTAGAGTATGAAGAGAGTTGGTCCTAGAACGCTGCCTTGGGGGACACCACTGTTGACAGGTACAGAATTTGATTCTCAAGAATCCAGCAAAAAATCATATCAAAGGGCAAGATCTGAGTGTCATCAGAGGCCTCTTATTCTGTCATCTCAAATAAGTGCTAAAGTCTGGAACTGCTTTTCACAGATGATGGGGTTTTGTCAGATCTGCTATTTTTCCCCTCAGATACTCATCTTACTATATCACAGTACATGCTCTGGTAGTTTCCATGTTGGACTATTGTGATCTCCTCTGTGTAGGGCATCCTTGATGCAAATTCAGGCAATGGAAAACAAAGCAGTACAGTAGCTCTAGGAAATATCAAATATCTGTTCTCCAGAGTGATGTCGACAGGATCCAGGCATGGGATATATTCAGCTCTGCTTAGCTATAGACTGGCTATAGATGGGTTACCATTTCCAGTTCTTTTATTCCGTCTCAGCTTAACTAGACTGCTTTATCGATAACTCCTCTGTTTTTTAAAAATACTTTAAATTCTTTAAAAAGTACATTTGGATATACTTCAAAGCATTACCAATTGTATGTATAATGTTCTAAATGGCTTGGGACTAGCATATTTTATTGATTACTTAAGCCCCTGCAGCCTTAATTACCATAGTCATCTTCATTTTGTCTTATGGTAACAAATGGGCATTGGTAAATTTACCTGTGAATGCCCTTTCTATCTATGGTGCAAGAGAGCCCAGGATGGGTAGACTCCTTCTTATGACATCATTAAGCTGAGTCTGTTCTTGTATCTATAAAAGCCAGCCCCCAGGAGTATCCCCAGTTTTGGCAAAGATATTTGACAGACTGAAGAAGTGTCTCTGAAAGCAAACAATTGATTACATTAACATGTCTTACCATCTCCGGATGAACCAAGGGAGGGGCTGGCCCCATTCTCCTCCATGCTGCAGCGAGAGCCCAGGATGGGACATACCAAAGCTTCCATGTCCATGGGCGGGTCCTTGTCCGGCCAATCACTCCGACTGTGGAACCACTCGCTGAAGTACCCGTCTGCCGAAGGCCACAGTCACCATGGCCAATAGGGTGCCAGGAGAATTAGCTCTGCTCATTCCTCCAACAACTTCCATATGACCGCCGGAATGATGGGAAGAGGGGGAAAGGCATAGAGGAGACCCGTGGGCCATCTGCACCGAAGAGCATTGGTCTCCTCCACTCCCTGGCAAGGAAACCTGGTGAAAAATCTGTTGACTTGGGCATTTTGAGGAGTGGAGAAGAGATCCACCTCCGGAGTTTCGAATCTGAGGGAAAGATCCCTAAATAGGGATGGGTGAATGGACCATTCTGTCTGGTTGACTGAATTCCTACTCAGCCAATCGGCTTGGGAGTTGTCGACCCCAGAGATGTGATCTGCTGAGATCGCCAACAGGTGCCTCTCTGCTCATAGCCCCAAACGTTCTGCCTCCCTCATAAGTGCCTTGGATCTCATCCCCCCCCCGCCTGTTGACCTGTGCCTTTGCAGCCATATTGTCCATCAACATGAGAACATGAGAGCCGGTTACTGAGGCTCTGAAATGTGGGTGTTGAGCATCTATATACTGTTGGAAGAAATATCCTTCTGGGTTCAGTTCCAAGTGGGGAAAAAGATACTGGAAACATGGAGGCTGTTAGGAAAGATGGTTTAATGGTGGACAGCAGGACCACATGGCTTGAAGCTCCAAAGTGAAAAAGATGACCACATGTTTCAAGGTGAAGGAAAAGATCAAGAAGGGCTGACATGCTGAGAGTGCCTGGGTTTTATAACCTTTGTTGGGATTTGAATTGAAGCTTGTATTCTGATTGGTTGTCAGACTCCCACGAGGCCATGCAGGGACAACTCTGTAGGCTATCCTGAATTCCAGGCTTGGTTGAGCCTTGCTGGATGATGATGCATTGAAAAGGGCTTTTGAGCAATTGCTATAGCTTTACCTGGAGATCTCTGTTATGTAAACTATTCTGGCCCAGGCCTTAATGGTCCACACATTAACAAAGGTGGGGGTGAACTTTTGCTTCTGAGGTGTTTCTGCTCTTGAGTTTCTACTCTTTTTAGGGGAAATATTCTGCCTTTTTAATATTTCCTAGGATATTTCAATTTTCTAGGAGAGGGTTGGGTGCTAACTTCCTACAATACAAATAATTCTTACAAAATTGCATCGGTGATTTTGATTATCTGATTATGGGATACATGACTATACCTTAAATTTGGAGATGCATAGTGTCACCTTTAGATCTTTTGCCTGATTGCCATATTTTATCATTATTCTTTTGTATCCTTAAGGAAGCTCAAAGCTTATATTTTTTAATATACTTTTAATAAAAATATAAAAAGAAGAATGAATGAATGAATGAATGAATGAATACAATTTTCAAAAAATAAAAGGAGCAGTGGTTTTTCTGCCCATTCATCCTGTTCTTAGGCTTTTGATCTTACTGCACTTAAAGATGTGAAGCACCTTTAATACCTTGCTTGTATTGTGGCAATTCTAAAGAGGATACAGAATAATAGAGCCCTGCATGTCTTAGAACAATTAAATAGCAAGTCTTTAGCAAGGAAGTGGTAACCTTAATATTAATCAAGTGAAATACAATAGCTTTGGGGAGTAGCATTATATTATCTGAATGCCTGTTAACTTCTGAATGATAAGAGACCAAAGCAGAATGGAAAGAGAGAAGAATTTCTAGCCTTTATGTGCTGCCCTGTCTCCAGGGACATAGAGGGCATTCATGGAATCGGCAATCCAGCATTTGCTGGATATCCATGCCATCCAGCCGGTTCTGGGGAACCAGAGGGGATGGGGTTTTTATTCAATTTTATTTCTCATCCCAAAGGCCTCAGGGGAGGGTGGCAAGTGATTCTCAACTTGAAAGGCTCAACGGGCATCTGATATACAGAAGATTCAATATGCACTCCCTCTACTTAATCCTCGAGGGAATTGGGGAGGGAGACTTTTTGGCTTCAATAGATCTGATGGAGGTTTACCTCCATTTGCCCATCCATCCGGACCACTGCCAGTTTCTAAAGTTTTGTTATGGCGGCTGCCACTTTCAATACAGAGCTCTTCCATTCGGCCTGGCATCAGCCCCACAGACTTTTACCAAGCTCATGGTGGCTATAGCTGCATACCTCAGGTCCATACCCATAAGGACCCAGTGTTATCTGGATGACATCCTGATAGAATCCTCTTCCCAACCCCAAGTGGAGGAGGATCTGATAACAACAATCAAGATCCTTCGAGAGCACGGGTTCTCAATAAACCTGGACAAACGCCATCTAGTCCCATCGACTTGTCATTCGGAAAGGGTTCTTTATCTGTGTTATGATGAGGATGAAGACTATAACATTGTGTTGTGTACTCCAATCTCTTCACTATGATGAAAGCGATCTTATTTCAATTTAGCACATTCAATGAATATGTAATGGGAGATCTGAGTGATTTTACAACTCTTTTCTTCCAATACTCTGAATATTCTTTGGATCTAATTCACATAAATTATATTCTTGTAAGACAAGCTCATGTCTTTGATGACATTCAAAATGTTGGAGGTAGCTGCAACTATTTGTATAATTGCAAAGGCTAGAAAGCATGCAGTTGTAATTGCAAAAATAGTTTCTGGCTAGATGTGAATAGATTCAAAGTCTGAATATTTTTCTGGAATCCAAACAAATGCTTTGTGCAGTGAAATTTTCCATTTCTACAACATTGAAATCTTTTGACCACAGTTTTGAAAATATTGTTGCTCACCCAAAAGAACAATCCATATGCCGTATACTTGAAACAATTATTTGTCACTATAAAAAATGAATCATTAAAGTGGTGAAACTATAAGCAGAACTTCCATCTGTCTTCATGTAAATTCAGACTCAACATTCAGCACAAAAAACAGCTCTTGACATAGGGCTGCCACTCCTACCCCACTCCCCAAATTGGGTCATATTATTATATTTCTTTCCAATAATAAGGTCCAATTTGTTCTTTGCCCAGCTAGCCACCTGATTTGTAAAGAGGATCATGATGACCAACTATGCTTTGTTCTTAGAGCACATTTGATGGTTGTGATGGAAGCCCATTCACATCCTATCACAGTGGTGGCTAACCTTTTTGGGCTCCTGTGCCAAAAATTGTGTGCGCACTTGCACACTCGCGTGCCAGCACCCAGAAGGCAATGTGTGCCCCCCCACGCCCCCTACGCATGCCCGTGCAATACCCACCCATCCACACCCACCTCTGCACTCCACCCCTGCACTCCACCTCTCAGCTGAATTTTGGCAGGTTTGAGGCCTTTTTCGGCCTCCCATTTCCAGTATTGTTGGAAAAACAGGAAGTGATGAAACAAGGCTAGTTTTCAGCCTGCAAAGCCTGCAGAAACCTTCCTCAAGCCTCTGGGAGGCCGAAAAAGGCCTCAAACCTGCTGAAAATCAGCTGTGAGGCGCATGCATGTGCAGCAAGGTAAGTTTGCCTGCAGCTTGTGTGCCAGCACAAATGGCTCTGTGTGCCACCTATGGCACGCGTGCCATAGGTTCGCCATCTTGGTCCTATCATATAGAGGTCTCCAAACTTGGCAACTTTAAGAGTTGTGGACTTCAACTCCCAGAATTCTGTTCTGGGAGTTGCCAAGTTTGGGGACCCCTGCTATCATATGTGAAGGGATCCTTTTTTCCCTGAGATTAATTCTGCAACTGCTAGGTGAGTTGGTGTAACCGTATGGTGTATGTGGCAGAATCATGGGCTACAAGAAATTTCCCAGGTTACTTCCATTTCTTGTGGTAACATTTATATTATGATTTTCATGACACTGTTCTTCTGATTATTTGCTCTGTATGGGGCTGTCCTTCAAGACCACCTAGAAACTTCAGCTGGTCCAGAATACAGTGGACCCTTAGTAAGTGCTCACTGGCCAATCTTGGTACTAGCATGTTGCACCTCTGCCGCAAGAACTGTATTGACTTCCAGTGTATTTCTGAGTACAAGGTAAGGTGCTGGTCATTACATTTAAAACTATATGACTTGGGGTCTGGGTATCTGAACAGTCTCTGCCCATCCAATCCAGATGGCCAGAGAACACTTATTAAGGGACTCCATCTCTAGGACTTGCGTTAGGAGACACTCCAAAGCCTAGAATTGTCAGAAGCAGCTCCCCTTCTATATACACAGTTACACACAGATATACACAGATACACATACACAAATGCTGTTTAATAATAATTGTTATAATTTTGTTACTGAAGTTTTATAATGAAATTTGTATTGCCATTTTAATATGTGTAAACCACTTAGAGACTGAAGATTGAGATGGCAGATATATCAGAAATCTAATCTAAACCAATCCAATTGTTTCTAGTAGCAATACAAAAACTTATCTAATTACGTTTCCAGGAAATGAAGTCAATTGATTCAATTCTTTTTAAAAAGATACATTGAGATATATACATCATGCTTTTTTCTGGACAATGACAGTCTGCATTTGTTCAGCTATGTCCCTACCAGCTTGTTTCTGTATCAATATATATTTATTTTAAATTTATGGAAATGTTTTGGGGGAGACATTTTTGCTAAAATATCAGCGTTTGCTTGTGTTTTCCCCTAATAAACATCCAAAAGCTTTTCTCAAGTTTCACACTCAGTAAGACACTTCAGTTATGATCTGTGGTCTGTATATAAAGTAGTCTGAATGAAGGGTGGGGAGAGAAATTCCAGGGAAAGCCCTAGCTGAATGGTTTCCCAGATCCAAGCACCCGTAAAGCACTCCTCTGCCAGAAGAGACCCAGACGGCCCCCTATGGGATAGTTGTCTCTGGCATCACTTGTTGCATGTAAAGCGCCTACCAGAGCCCCAGAAGGACCTCTTGCCCTCTAGCCTCTGACAACCTCTGGCACCAAAAGTCTCTGGAAGAAGGGCCTATTTTGACAGTGGAAAGCTCACCTCAGCCTCCCCCTGTCTAAAGAAGGGCTTCCTGAAATAGGGCGAAGGCCGGTAATCAAAATGTGTCCCTGAGAAGAGAGTAACTTGCGTTTGTCTCTAGTCTCCATTAAAAATGGATCCAGAGACTCCCCAAAAAGCCTTTCCCCCTTAAAGGGGGCTGACGCCAGCTTCCATTTGTTCTCGGAGTCCATTTGCCAATTGCGTAGCCAAAGAAGCCTACGTGCTGTTACAGAAGAGGCAATGGCCTAAAAGAAAATTTGGCTGTAGTGAGCATGGCATCTGCTGTCAATTGTGCTGCAGCTATTATCTTATTAAGATCCTGATGTACTCTAAGGTCCTCAGGTGGAATTCTGCCCTGCAACTGCCTCAGCCACCGCAGAGAGGCACATGTGAAAAAAGATGCCATCATGGAGGCTCTGATGGCCCAGGCGTCTGCCTGATGCGCCCTGCGGAACGCCATCTCCTCCTTCCGGTCTTCCACCTTCAATGCGTCCTCTGCATCCAGTGGTATGACCGATGATGATGCTAGAGCCGCCACTGGGTCATCCACTTTTGGCACATCAATAATGTCCAAAAGTTCTTAGTCCACATTAAATAGAGTCATTTCCGATCCACTAAGGTGAGTGTACACCCCTGGAGAAGCCCACTGCTCTTGATCACATCCAAAAACATCTAGGGCACAGGAACAACATCCACCACTGATGTTTTTCTCAGTGAAAATATAATTCTCCTGTTCCTCTCCCTCTGGAGGGTGGTCCCAGGTGACCATGTCCTTCTTTAGATGGGCTGTGCTCTTAGCCTTAACAAGCAGTCTTAAATAGAGCCGGCTGGAAAAGGCCCTTAAATGAGGGGTGCCTGCTGCCTCTGTCTCATCTTACAAAAAGTCCCTTTCCCCTGGGAAAAGGTCCATTTTGGAAAAACAAGACTGGCTCCTCCCTGAGGGAGATGGCGAATGATCTCTGTTGTAGGTCAGCTGCTCCCCTGAGGGTTGGCAATGTACCTGAGGAATGACCTTGTCAGCATCCAAAGATAACAACTGGCGCTGCTGGTTCAATTCTGCTGCTATTTCTTGTCTAATGGTTTGAGAGATCCAGGCTCTCATAAAGGCTGGTATCTCTTGACTCTGAGCCTCCCCTGGGTGAAGCCCTGCTACCATGGTGTAAAAGTGGCCTTTGGCACAGTTCTTACTCTACTGGAGGATTGTCTTCCCAGTCCAGCTGCCATAAGTCCTTCTGACTACTCAGAAATAGAACCAGCAACTTCTGCCATAATTTGGAGGTTTCCCTGCAAATCTTGATTAACTGAGCCACTTGGTGACCAAGCTGTCATGTACTGTCTAGTATTTGCCAATTGGTCTTGCTGCATGGCTTCAGGAGGAATCTGGTGTGAGATGGCACTACTGTCAGCCATCTTGGATCCCCACAGAACCTTGTTGAATTCTTTATCCAAGACCTTCTGTCTGCACTTGGCCTGTCTTTCCTCTGCCCTAGAAGGTTTTTAGGGGCTAGGCCCTGGCTCTAATTCTGGCTGCTGTCTCTAAACTAGCAGATCTGGGCTTGGCTGAGCCTTTGGCAGCTCTCTCTCTGGTCTGCTGAGATGCTGACAATTCCTGATCAGCTCCCCTGGCCACCATCTTGTGCTCGCCAAAAGCAACTGTCAGTGACGGAGAGAGGAAAAATTTTTAAAAAATTTAAGCCTAGGGCTAGCTGCGATGGCTAGGCAGCTGTCCACAGCTTCAGGAGGCAAATGCAACCAAGAAGCTGGTAATTATCTCAGTGCCATTCCCCAAGGGAAGCAGTTTAAAAGGCCAGAAAGAAAAAAAGGACCTTTTTAAAACTGCAACAAGCCCTGACAGATCAGTGACTTGTGAGCCTTTGTGCTGGCTGCACAATTGACCAAGGCAGACTTAAGCATCTCACAGCTGCCATGGTCTGGATCTAATATCCAGGTGACAAATCCCCAAAACAAGGACAATCCTAGATAAAAGTACAGAACTTGCCCAAAAGGTCAGAGAAAGCCGCAAATAAAATAGGCAGTCTGAAGCACCTTGCAGCTGCCGCGGCTGTCAGAAATCAAAGGCAAATGTTTGGAGACAGACTGAAGTATCGGCACTGACTCCAGCCCCAGCCCGGGTCACATGGGGTCTTTGGGGCACTCTCCATTCTCAATCCAACCAACAACCACAAAAAAACAGTCAACCAGCAAAAAAAAGCCAAATTTTAAAGAATAAAATTAAAAGGCACAAAAGGAAAAAAGGTGCGAAAAAAAAAGCGGCAGAACCGGCAAAGCTGGACAGCTGTTGAACCTTTCTCCTAAGCCAAACAAAGAAAAGAATCCAGGGAGTAGAAATATTCTTCAACAAATTTCAATAATTCAGAGCCCTTTTTAGGGTGGTCTGAATGAGCTGAGACCAAGTGAATAACTGGGGACCGTTAGCAGGGTGGGGGCTGTCCTCAGAATTCAACTCGGTCTGTAGAGCAAAGAGGCTAGAGACTACCCAGCCTGGATTCTCCCTTCGACTCAATAGAAAAGCAAACTTGGCAACTTTAAGACTTGTGGACTTCAACTCCTAGAATTCTCCAGATAGCATTGGAGACCTCTGAACTACTCAGACATTTTAAAGTAAACTCTTTCTGAGACTCTTTCTCAACTGGCAAAGCCAAGCTTTCTGCTCCTGGTAAACTCTACCTGTTATGTATTAGCTAAATTCAAATATTGCTACTCCTATGTTCTGTCCTTACCTCCTACATAGAGAGAAGTAGGGAGTAATTACACTAGCTGGCATTCTCTCTCTGGTGCTTTTCTCTTGTTAGCAGGATGTAGTATTTCCTCTGTCTTCAGTTTTCCATTAAAGCTCTTTGCATGGGGTAGATTTGCCCCATTGCAGTCCTCCTCTTCCTTCTGAGGATCTTCAGACCTCTCCCAATCACAAACCTTGGATTCTTGTCCTGGGTCTTCGAAACAACTCTTTAACAGCCATTTCTTTCTAGATCCTCTTGGTGTGCTCATCCACCCCCATCTCCTTTTCCTTCTTGTTCAAGGACTTATCTTTCAGTCTTCTTCCTTCTTCTTGCCAGCTCAGCAGCAGCATTCTTTCCCTATGGGAAAGTTATGAGAATCTGTTAGATTGATATCTTCTCAGCTTCTACTTATCAACTAAAGAAACGTCTGTCAAATTTGAAATGGGGAAAAACTAGTTAGATCACTGGGTGGCAGAAGCAGCATGCTGGTTGAACATAAGCCAAATCAGAGTCAAATCAGAGTCTTGTTTTGAAGATACAATGGAAGCTGACTGCCTGAAATATTATTTTGATGTCTTAACTATGCAGACTGTTCTATCAACAATAGTAACAGCAAGATGTAGTTTTTTCTAGTTTAGTTCCAGTTACCAGGCATTTTAGTTCCAGTTACCAGACATTTTCCAGTAGAGTCCCTAGTTCATGATCCTCATATCCTTCCTTCCTCTACCTTGCAAATACATGGCTATAAACTCATTGCAATTAGGTGAACCATGATCTATGCAATATTTTCAAATCTCCATTTGCTGGCTCATATAAGCAATAAAGTACCATTGCCCACATAACTTGTGGACCATTATCATATGATTCTTATGAAGCTAGCATATACCATTGTCATATGATTGGCTCCTTGTAAGTCTCAATGAACCTACCCAACACGGCAGCCTTGGTGTTTCTAAAAATTGTCATGCTTTTTCATTTTCTCCTTTTGGTTCTATTTCTCATGTTATTGGCAGAATTCTCATAGCACAGCAAACCATATGGAAGCTTGCTTGTTTTACCTTTAAATATTGTATGAACCCAGCCACTGTAGTTTATAAAGCCCAATTTATAACTCAAGTGCTATTTAATGCCAGTGAATGTTATTCAATTAGCCTTAGCTATGTGAACAATGTTGTGACACATTGTGGCAAGTTGTCTGGCACAGTTAACACTATGTTTGTGTCCAGAGTATACCCACCAAACTATATTAGAAATTTAAAAAAAAACACTGTCAGCCTGGCATTCTGGGGCTTATATCTAGTCTTCTCCTAATACGTCACACTCTTAGCAAGTGCATAGAGAGGCAGCAGGCATTGCCCTTGTCCATGCATTGCTCTGCTCATGTAATTTGCTGCTGCATTGCAGCAATTGTTTGGACAGTAAACAGCATGATGATCTGGGGACTATATGATTAACCCATTCTTACCGTTTATTCTTATTGGTTTGTCATTAGTGCAACTTTTGCAATGCAGCACTGTGAACAAAGGCAGCCAAAAGTCAGCACACTGTGATCCCATTGATTCCAACGTACAAGAACTAAGTGCATGATTTAACTGGTCACTTTAAAAACAGCAGATGTAGGTGTTCATTATTATCATTTGGCTGAAGCATGCATATAATACCAGAAGCAGTCTGAAGTAATTAGTCTTGGCAGTAGTTATGGATTAAGTGTTTCTTTTGTAAGAAATCCAGTTTTGCAGTAGGGAAATACAAAGCGTAGTGTGGCTTGTAATAAAGGCAAACTTATTCTCTATCCTTACTGAGCCCAAACACCAAGAGGAAGGTAGCAACAGGTGTGATAAATCTCACAGTATACAGAAGTAAAAACATTCTGGGAAGGGTCCATTGAGGTGGGACCACTTGTTAAGAACTCAGTGAAGTTCAGTGAACATAATACAATGGTTGGAACTGAATAACAGTGAAATCTGGTATGTGGTGAGGAATGAAATGGTGACATTTTGACAAGCTGACCAAGTTGGAATCTTAGACAGGAAAGCTCCACAATATTTTCATCCATGTTATTTGTTTAAAGTATTCCAGCATTATATGTGTGTATGGCATTATAGAAACTACATCAAGGAACTTAAAATCTGAATGTGCACCTTGGAAGCTTTTTCTTTAATTTCCTTGCCTCTGTCCAGCTCCTTTAGCTGTTCAGATTAGGTTGAAGTTTAAAGAAGGAGAGAAGGATAATGTGAGCATCAATAGAAATAATGAATTGTATTTAAGGAAAATGACTCTCACTCAATGCTGTGTTTACCATGTGCTTCAACCATGCATACATTTTCCTTGCCCTGCACATTCCACATGATTAATATGTAATATTCAGGGCAAGGCAGGATGGGCAAACAAGGCCAATCAATCCATCAGTCAATATGGACTTTGCCCCTAGCTATAAAGATTGTAGTCAGGATTTAAGTATGAAGGTGAACATAACAGCCATAAACCAAAGGCCCCTTTTGTTGAGCATCATGTTTCTAACATGGGGTGGTTGGTTATTTTCAAGACACATAGAAGATGATGAACTTTGGAGGAGAACTAGCAAGAAGAGGGAGAAAGAGATAGGAATACTATAGTCTTCCATGGAGAGATGAGACAGAAATTCTGATTAAGCCCTGAAAAATGTTGTTTCTCCCTCATTCTTCAAATTATAACCATTTTCTTGCAAATTCCCTTAGTTCAGCTTTGTGTTCTCTTCAGTGTCTCTGTATGAACTGGACACTGTTCTAGACTTTTCTTGTTTTATAAACTTTATAATGCTATCTAAGCATGTCCTTGTTGGTTTCCTTAGTGCAGCTCTGTCTATCTTTAATACACATTGCCCATTTAAGAAAACTCCATGTTTAGAGACAAGAACATAAATAAAGATCAGTTAATGAGCATCTAGAGTTAAATGACTATACTAATTATTCCAGTGTAAGAAGCTGACACTATTGTTTTAAAACTACATGCAGCTTTGCAAATCATGTCCCATTGGAAGGAGTCAGAAGTCTGCTACATATTTATTTTCAGAATTTTGGAATTGATTGCATTTCATGGAATTTTATCAAGTTACTTTCCCTTTCCCAAAACCTTGCATAAGTTCATGTATTCCTGCATAATTCTTGGGGGAAAGGTATTGAGATAAATGTTTTGTGTCAGTTTATTGTTTTATAAAGTAATTGATTTCTATCCTTGGATATAGATCAACTTTGTGATTATTTATAATATGTTACAGTGAGTGATTATTTTTTGCTTTTTTATTGCAACTATGCATTTTCATTCAAAACATCATATATCTACATCTATATCTCTTTTTGATTCTAATAAAGTTAAAGCCCCTGTTGTCAGATTAAATTGCTTTTCATTGATTTGGACCATTGATCTGTCCGGTCAAGTATTGTGTATGGTAGCTGACAGGTGACATTTGCCAGAGAGAGTGAGAGATCTTAGGCTAAACCTTGTCCTGAACTGCTGGAGGAAATGCAGAATGTAAATGGATGAGTGATATGATTTTGAAAGCACAAAAATTGAGCTGGATGATTAATGTAATTCATAGTCCATAGATTGTTTACCTATGTTTTAACAGTTGTTTTGACGCTGATGTTCCATGCCACTGGATTATAGAATAAATTTCAGGTGTCTTTCATGAATTCAGCAATCTAAGTACACTTGGAAATTTTAAATAGAGTCCTTTTAGTATGGATTAATTGATCTGTGAATGTTGAGTTTGAATTGAAAACTGTACAACTGCATGGACCACAGAAAATGTGCCACTCCATGTATGTATAAAAAAAGATTGTAGTCAAATTCAGCTCCCAGAAGAATATATCTGTATATTACATTAATTACTTTAATTTTCAAGACTTAATTAGTTGTACACCTGAGGTATTTATTTATTATTTATTTATTTATTTATTTGACTTATATGCTGCTCCATCTCCGAGGACTCGGGGCGGCTATATAAAGCTTCGCAAAGTATATGGAACAATTGTTTGTCACTTATTCACACCAACTTTTTAAAAAAGCAGTTGAGAAGCAAGAAATTCCTTGTTGTATGAAGTGTTGTTCAATTAAACTTGTCCTGTTGAGCAGCAGCTATCATTCTGCAGAAGGAGCCCTAGTCAATTCTTTAAAAAGGAATTTCTGAAAAGCACTGTCAAGCCAAGTAATGATTTGAATAGAAAACCACTTGAGCATGGGAAACTGGTTTAGAAGGGATGCTTCTTATCTTTGTTTGGTTTTTTAACACAAGAAGAGTTCTAGGGGAGAAAAAAAAAGGAATACATTTAAAAGTCCTCATGCCTATAAATGATGGAAATGGGACCTTAAGTAATATGCATGAAGTAGCAAATATGACATTCTAATTCTTCTAGAAATTGCCTATGCACCATTGAAAAAACTCCTTAAATATTTCTTCTTAAGTTTTGGCAGCCTGATAAAGAATATTATTGTGATATAATAAAATACTACTTTCCTATTGTTTAGTTGACTTGCAGCAATGAAACATTAACATGATAAGGGAAGAACAATAAAAAAATTGAATTCCAGTATTCATCAAATAATACAATCAGATATTATATATATATGTATATGTATATGTATATAATTTATTTATTTATTAATTTGACTTGTATGCCGCCCCCTCTCCAAAAGGACTCGAGGCAGCTCACAACTAAAAACCCAACAATAAATAATTACTTAAAACTGTATTAAACAAAACAAGCCAAATATACAAGTTTAAAACCCCAGAAACTAAAACACCCATCAATGCCCCCCACCCCCAGGAGGTCAGCACAACCCAGACTGCGTAAATAGCCAGGTCTTTAGATTATATAATCTAAAATTCAATTGTTTAAAAGTTTAAATGCCTAATAGAGCATTGTTTATATTCCCAGTTTTTAATTTAGCACAAAAAATTTACTTGAGCAACATAAAATATTCTGCCATCATCTTCTTGAAGGAGAATATGGAGAATGATTATCCAGTGTGCTGTTCCGAGCATCCAGGCCAGGGTTATGCTTCTGTCTTGCTGTTTGATAGGCTGAGCAAAGTTCCGAGGACCTGCCTCCTTGACACTTATCCCCAGTTTTTGTTCAGTCTGTTGTTCGATCAATACTTGTGTTCTTAACTAGAATTCTCGAATTGGCTACGATCATCCAATTTGAATTAGGAGTTTAGATCTTCAGTGAGAGCGAAGCCCCTTGGGCGCATCACAGATGGCTTCCTGGTGGTTGCAACCAGGCTAGCCACTGATTTGGGCTCAGCGTGTAGTGCTAGAGCAAAACTGCTGAGAGCCAATACCATTTTAGCAGCTGTCAGTTGGCCAACAAAGGCTTGAAATTGGCGCGAAGAGCGGGATCTCGATTCCGCCGACATAGCCTCTTTCCAGTGAATGGCCAGCAGGCAAGCAGGCTAGAAACTAAATGGCCTGAGCGAGAAGCATGTTAGCGCGATCCTGCTGTTTGCCGAATATGGAGAATATGGAGAGTGATTCTCATTGTTTAAGACGTGTACTGCCAATGTTTGTTTTATAATTGTCATGAGCTATGTGCAATGTCAAGAATATCTTCCCCATGCCAATGAAAGTCCAAGTTCGATCTAGTCAGAGAGTCTATGGTTCAATTAACTGAACTGTGTATGACAAATAAGCACCTGATACAATAGTAACGAGAAGGAAGGAACAGACTCTGCAGGCTTAAATGCCATAAAAACAACACTGTCATTTAAGAGTCAGAAGTGGGAGCTGTGATATAAACAATCTCTGGGTGCTGCTGAGAAATATTATGAATTGGAGTGACTGTCTTTGACCCTGCTTATGTGGAAATTGCCAAGTTTATTTCATGCCCAGGAGAAGATACTTCCCTAAATATTGGTGCAAGGAAGAAGACATTATAGTTGCATAAAACAGCTTCTGACCTGATTTAAAAAGCATTCTTATTTGAAGTTGATTGCTAAAGGAGTTCATTTCCTAGTGTCTGAATTAGAAGAGGGGACAGAAGATGAGAAAATTTTTGTGGGAAGAGGATATATTTGTCAGGCACCATAGTCAAGATTTCATCTCCAACATCTTCCTGTAGGAGCTGGACAGATCCTTCTCTGAAATCTAGAAATGCTGCATCCAATCACCATAGACTGACCTTTCTCAACAGGGCAATTCCAGTTGTATTCATGCTGGGAATTCTGAGAGTTTGCCATCTCAAAACATCTGGAGAACACCAGGGTGGAGAAGGCTGAAGTCAATACATTGAAGGTCCATTAGGTCCAATATTGGGTGAGATATGAGACAACATTTTTACATTTCCCCAGGCATTGTTTTAGAAAGGTACAAGAAGAGCTTTACTAGAAACAGATACTGATCTCCTATCTGTATGCAGATAAAGAACGTAGATTTCATTCCTACATCATTGTAGAGAACTACAGGAAAAACCGTGAAGAACCTTGAAGAAGGTATGTGAAACCATTAGCAAAACAGAATTAAGCCTGGGAAGAGAAGAATGCATTAGAAAGAAATTTGAAGTGACCCCACTTTGACTTCCTTTGGTATAAAACAGAGGGAAGGAGAAAAATTTGAAGATTCTGTAACTATAGATTATTATATCAATAAAGGAGAGATCCAGTATTGTGAAAACTGTTTCCTGTCTCACAGAACTGATAATAATGGTTTTATTACTGCTATCTTGTTATTCACTTTAAAAAAAGCTTGAAGGATGCTAGATTTTTTCCCCACTTTCTACCTGGACCCATAGTACACTACAGGTAGTCCTTGATGTACAACCACAATTGAGCCCAAAATTTCTGTTGCTACATAAGACATTTATTAAGTGAATTTTGCCCCAGTTTACAACCTTTCCTGCCACAGTTGTTAAGTAAATCACTGTAGTTAAGTTAGCAACACAGTTGTTAAGTGAACCTGGCTTTCCCACTGACGTTGCTTCACAACAGGAGATCACACGATCCTTGGACGCAACTGTCAAAAATATGAGTCAGTTGCCAAGCATCTAAATTTTGATCACAGGATCATGGGGAGGCTGCAAAGGTTGTAAACTGTGAAAACGGTCATAACTCACTTTTTCAGTGCTGTTGTAACTTTTAACAGTCACTAAATAAACTGTTGCAAGTCAAAGACTACTACCTGTATACATGGTAAATGTACCCACCACCCGCATACTCCAAAATTACCCAGAGCTGTGTCATAGTTTCCTGAAACTACCAGATTTTAACAGCATGATTTTTCTGAGAGAGAGAGGGAGGGAGGGAGGGAGGAGGGAGGGAGGAGGAGAGGGAGGGAGGGAGGGAGGGAGAGAGAGAGAGAGAGACCTCATTCTTAAAAGAGGGGCGGAAGATCATCGCTGCAATTATTTTAGCTTACAGCAAATGGAAAAATAACAAGAGAAGAAAATACCTTTCAGGCCACGAAAAGGGCTAACTACCTTCTGGTCTTCAGGAGTGATTGTGATGTAGAATTTAAGAGGGCCTGGATTTAAATCCTGCATTAGCCATACATGGTAGAAAGAGGATGTTCAGACTGTAACCCCAACATACTTAGCTGCAGTCAATGAGGCAGCAAGAAAGTGTGCTTGTTGAAATGTGCAATCTGTATTTCTGACCCCTTTTTCTCTCTTTGCAAAACAGAATGTCAGTTCTCTTTGCAAGAGAAGGAGGGAGAAGATGGGGAAAATCTTTTTTGGATGACGGTTCCAGCAGGTGGTCTCAAATGCCATTCAGCAAACCCTGGAAAAGATGAATACAAGGACTACTCATGATTAAGAGGTTAAAGAACCTCCTGTATGAGCATAGACCAAGTGATTTAGAACTTTTAAGTTTAGAATTAAAATCTAGAAATGGGAGAAATGACTTATAAATATCTACATGATAGTATAGAACTGAGCATATAATATTCTTAATTGTCCCTAAAAGTCTATGCTTACACTTGCCCAACATGATTGATCTGATGACCAAATGAAAATATTTTCTGGGATCACACAATACTTTGAACCACAAATTAATCAAAGGAGGAAGGTTTAATTTAATGACAAGCTAAGCATCAAAAACATCACTACATTAATATTAATCAAACTGTGTAGTACCTTATGCAAATTCAGTTGCCAAATATTTAGCTAATGTGATCATACTTGTATGAATAAAACTGTATATTATGGGGAGCCACAAAAATCTCTTTCAATTCCCTAATACCTAGGAGACCTGGTATCTTTTTAATGGCTTGGACTTCAAGTTTCATCTACTCTGGCCAGTATGGTCCAATTCAGAGCAGTGATTTTCAGATTACCTGGCAGTTACCAAGATAACTAACCCTGTCTGAATTATCTTCTAAATATATGCCTTCAATTTTAAAGAAGTGAATATTAGTTCTATGCAGTCTTGTTAACATAAACCAAACTTGCATTTTTGTAATTTCTGCGTTGTGTTGAATCAGCCTGGTCCTATGGCAAATGATATAGTTTCTGTTATTCATCTGCATTCATAGCCTATTCTCTGGAATAGGTATTTGAGCTTGGATCATTTAGTTTCTTTAGCTTTTACATGTTTCTAATACACTTAAGGGGTGCATTAGATGAGCATAGATATTATATCTGCCTTGTCAGAAGCAGAGGACAATTTCCCTCAAGTGCTACATACAGTATGTCTGCCAGCTATTAGGAAGCAATGAAAATAAGCTAAGAGCTATCAGATGAACACCATACATCCTTGGATTAGCATCAGCATGTAGCTTTATCATGGTCTGCTAACAAAAGATTGTTGATGATGTTTCACAATAGGTGTGGTTGCTGTTGGAGCTATATTTAATAAAAGCCTATGCATTTGTCCCTTTTTCTTTTTCCTTCTCCCTGATAAACCTTTTAGTTTACTTCTTACTCATTGAAGAGGCGCTAAATTTTCCACAGTATATTCATACAATCTGGATTAATTTGCCAAGGGATAGATGAGTGGATTTTGTGCCCTCAAGTGAATGTCTGCTCATAGAGGCCACACAGGTGAATCTTCCCCAGAATGTTCTTTCTGCAGCCTGACCCTTCAGGCCTTCTAACATTGCCATTGTAACTAAATCAACCCACCTTGATGCTGATTCTTCTGTTCTTCTCTTCTGATCATCCAAATACATCCAAAAATGTGATAATTTGAGCCTGGTGAAATTTGAGCACTTCTGATAAAGTCTGTGGAGTGGAGACACTGGACAAAGAGAACCCCATTTGGCCTTTTGTTCATCGAGTTGTTTTTCATTTGTAAAAATCAGTAACTGCTGGTTACTGCACTAAAGTACAGAAGGAAATATCTCCTCTGATATCCTATATTTTATTGGTGTTTTAATTTTATTTGATTGATGCACTCTTCTTAATGATTCTTCCCATTTAAAAGGTAAAAAGAGTTAGCAGAATAACAAAGTTGGAAGGGACCTTGGTGTTCTTGTAGTCCATCCCCCCCCCAAATTATAACTGCTTACATTGATTTTGTGCTTCTGTCCCATATAACAAGGCATTTTCTGCTTCCATTTTATTTCAGAAACATTATATATATATTGGCTGGAAGTTGTTCTCTAAGATTCCCATTGGAGTTTTCCCAGGCCTATTTATAGATGGCAGGGATAATTTTTTTTTGCATGTCCAGCAGTGTGCTTATTTAGAGAACCAAAAGTGGCTGAGGAAGGGGCAGTATGATGAGAGTGTCAGTGGAATGGAATGGCTGGAACAATGAGAATTCCACCATGAAACCTTTTGTTTCGAGTCAGTTTGTCGAGATGGTTTGGGCAGTAACCTGAAGATGATCAAATCAAAAGGGTGCACTGAAATTCCTACTTTAGAGGATAGTTCTCCCTTTGAAAGTGTCTGAGATCTGGATTTTTTCTATACAAAATTGTAAGAATGGAGAAGAGAAACCTCAGGGTTTGCCAGATGGCAGTTAGCAGTTATAAAACAGCAGCCATGTGACTACCCAAGACCCAATTTTCCTCACTCTAGTGAGCTGCATGGGATTTCTATTATGGTAATTATTTCCAAAATTGGAATTCTTCCATAACGTGCAAATATTATGCAGGTTGGTAATTTATTTTATCTTTTTTTGTGGGTGTCATGTTAAGTGACCACTCTTAATAGAATTAAAAAGTAGGCAAAGATCCTTTTCATCCATCTCATGCTCTTCTCCCAACCCCCAACTCAAAATCTTCGCACTATACTGAAGTCCATTCTAAAGGGTCAGAAGAATATCCTGAAGAAGGTGCATTGTACTGGTGGATTGCGATATTAGGTGTGGAAGCCATCTGAAAACAAAGAAATTTACTACAGCAAATTTCTTTCATGCAAGGAATAGACCAATTTTGTCTGTTTTTCTTTTCTCTTAGCAATTACCCATTATAATAAAGCTCTCATTGTGCGTGCTATAAATAAATTAAATAATTAATGTGCATGGAGAAAGTAGATTTACTCCCCTCCTTCCACCATTTTTTCCCTTCTGTTCAATCTTGTCCAATTCTCAGAGACTACCTGAACAAATCCCTGCAGTTTTCTTGGCAAGGTTTTTCAGCAGTGGTTTGCCATTCCTTTCTTCTTAGGGCTGAGAGAAAATGATTGGCTATTGTTATCCAGCTGACTTCTAGGCAGGACAGGAACTCATAGTCTCCTGTTCTCTAGCTTGATGCCTTAACCCAGGGGTGCTGCCACACCTACCAGTTTAGTGAAGGGCGGGAAATCACAATATGTCATGTGATGACAATGTGACACCATTTTTTTAAATTACATTTATATGCCGCCCTTCTCCAAAGACTCAGGGCGGCTTACAATTTTGGGGGATACAACCCAGTGTGCTCAGCAATAGCCTTCATTCCATTGTATATGCCTGCTTATTACTAAGCGGCATTTTTACAAAGTCAGCTTATTGCCCCCAACAATCTTGGGTCCTCAATTTACCTACCCCGAGAGGATGGAAGGCTGAGTCAACCTTGAGCCTGGTGGGATTCGAGCCTACAGTAATTGTAGGCAGCTGGAACTTAAGTACAGGCATTTAACAGCCTGAGCCTTAACCACTGCATCACACCGGCTGTCTTAATTTAAATAGTGGAGGACTATCTCAGAGTGAATCTGAATGGTGGAAGATTTAGGAAAAAGAAAGTCTACTGCAAGATGTTGCTAAAAGTGGTTTGAAAAGAGCATTACAAATATTTTATATTATTTAGTGACTACATGTGACTTTTCAGTATTGGAGGCAATGTGCCTCTGAATGTTAGCCTTGAGAAACAAACTCATCACCAGATTTTTCAGAAGTATTCTGCTGCCTTGTGCAGTAACACAAAGTGGGACTGGCTAGTAGAATTTTCTACATTCTTAAGAACCTTCACCCCTCCAGAGTCTTGGTGACTGCACACTGCATACTGGATTTTTCTAAAAAATGAAAACAAGTTGGGAGCACCTTTTTCAACTAAAAAAATGTTTAAAATTGAAATTTATTTTTAATTTCATTTACTTTTTGTCTTTCTGTAATTTTTTTTATTTCTATACAGAAAATTAAAATTAAAAACTCCAAAGAAGAAAAGATTCTTTTTATAAAAGTAAAAACTGTGACAAAAATGTTAAAAACAAATCATTAGACAAAAACATTAAAAATATGGATTAAGACAAAAATCCTCCTAATTGAGCACTGACAAATATGTTACAACAATAATAGTTTTCTCCTCTTGTGACTAGGTCTAAGATTTATAATCTGCTGTATCTATTTGTAACCAGTTGGCCTGTGATACCACACACACACACACACACACACACACACGTCTATGTATATAGTTAACAGGTTAATCAACAAAGTTAAACTTCAGGGTTTGTGTGTGGGTGTACTACAGCTCATTTCATCAGATTACTCAAAAAAGATGCTATTGTACTCCTGATATTCGTGTACCATAAAGTAACAATGCTTTCCTCCGACACTGTTATTTCTCAGAAAGTATAGTCTCATTCAGAACAAGGAAATCTATCCCTCTCTGGAATTATAACCTGAATATGAGGCATATCTATCTCCCCTCAATTCAGTTTTAATTTATTCATTACCAACTGCAGGCGGGCACACCATTACCTGCAGATATTGTAGATTTGGATGTCATCAGTCTATTGATAGCATATATAACTTTAAATTTCCCAGCAATATCCCCCAGCATTTCATTTAGATATTGAAAACTAGGAGATAGAATGGAGCCTAAGGGATGCTATATAACACTGTGTAATAGCTCCCAATTCCAGGAGCTGCTGTCTCCAGCTGGTACCTTTAGATATCAATCTGACATAGGAATAGCTGCATCATTCACACAGTCCAGAAGGAGAGCACACTTGATATAGAAAATTGCTGAAGGGCCAAAAAGGAACAATACATTCCTTGTATTGAACCCTATGCAACGATAATCCATCATGCCAAGCAAGGTGATCTCAGCTTCATAATAGCCCATTCAGAAGCCAATTTGAAGTATCTTGCCTTCAGTAAATGGATAAGCCATTGTTTCCTTCTCACGCAATCCTAAACTTCAGAACTGTCAACTTTTCTTCAGATTGCAGTGAACCAGCTCTTAATTGTTCCCATTTTTCAAAGAGGCTTCCTAGCACATGAGAAAAGATGGCCCATCCTTGTGTGACAGTTACATACATTTAGATGTGAGTTTCACATTAAGGCAGTCATTTTAAGTTTTTTTTTTAATACAGACTAAAACTTCCCGGTCCTCCAAATTTTAAATGCATTGAGACTTTCCCTCTTACTGCAGAGCTTTCTAAAAGCTTGAAATGAAAGAATCAATGATGAGAGCAGCCCAGGTGGCATTAACTCCCATCTGGGTATACAGATTTTTAAAAATTGTGAAACTGAGACATGTTTGACAATAGTTTGAAGAATGAGAGCAAAGGTAATTCAGGCATCTCAGAATGGAGTAATTATATAGTGATTACTCACACCTGGTACATTTTTAAAGATCTTGTATATTTTTAGTAATTAAAACAATAATTCTGAACATGGGTTAGTAATATTTAATATTTAAAGCCTTCACCAGATTTCCTGGTATCTGCAAAATGTGTTTTGAGGATTTCTGATATATTCCATTTAATTTCCTCATAAGCCATTATTGCTATCAAGAATAAGACAATGCTATGTTCTGACCAAATAATCTTTCTATTTGGGATCATTGTACTAATTTGTTTGCTTGGGTCTTCAATTGTTGGGCACAATCAATCAGAATGTCCTTGATACAACCAGTTCATTTTTTTCCCTCTTGCAATATATTATCTAGAGGAGAGTAACAGTCCATGCCCAGACTACAGTTATTCCCCGGGAACAATTTGGCAGCTTCTAAATATTGGATGCAAACTATCAACTTTGTATTGTTATCTACTTGCATTCCAGAAAATGTTGCATGTACAGTAATTGCAAAAGGAATAATTAGTAATCACTGCACATAATTTCAACTCATGTGTTTGGTGGAGGATACTGTAGAACAAGTTATCTATCAACATGTAAAATTAAGCATCTGACAAAGAACAGAGAGTTTTGAATGCCTTTAAAGTATTAGTGACATCTGTTGAAGTATGATGATACATGATATGCATGTAGAAGAGTAATATATTTCGAATATATCAAGTTAGGTAGGCTGAGCTATAACAGTACCTAAGCACTGACTTGCTTTATTATAAAATCCATCAACAAGCTTTCCTGCTTATTCATGTGATGTCAGCCATAATCCCCACCCACTTTTGATTGTTGTCTAATGGTTAAGACAATTCACAGCTGATTTGCCTATAACCTGACTTTTTGATAGGTAGCCTGTCTTAGGAAGACAAAGGTCTTATTAGGCTAGTCAACAAAATATCTACTGTATATTATTTTTATATTTCTGTGCTGACACCTGAGGTTCCTCTGTATTTTTGCAGTCCATATCTGGTAGCCCTAATATTGTGAAGTCTTTGGTGATCTCTGAGCTTGGCTGTTTTGTTGCAGACATTTCATTACCAAACTAAGTAACATCATCAACCCTGAGATACTAATATTCTCTTCTATTGGAGCCCTAAATTATTCTAGAGATTTTTTACAACTAGTGTACTTCAAAAACTCTGAACAGCAGAGATGTTAATTGCTTGAAAATTGTGTAGCCCTGACTCTCTAACAGGCAAATGCTGATTTTCCTATGTTTGGTACATGGGGTCAATTTAGCTATAAATGGTTTGTAACATAGAGTAATGATAAATAAACCTCCATGGTGGGAGAAGCAGTTAGGAAAAGGAGATTATGATGTTGGGAGATACTAAAACACAGTCATAAAGAATTCCACTGAGTAAAGTAAAGAAAGCTAGAAGAGTCCAATGTGGTTGTACAAATTGTACGGTAAAAGTAATAAAGGCTGAAAATAGAAAACCAAAAAAATTAAGAAAGAGTACATAAGGTAGCCTGTAGCTGCAGAGCTGATGTCAAAAAACATACAGTTTAGAATAAATTGGGATTGGTGAATGAAAAGATCTTTTTCAGATATGTTCAAAATAAAAGGCAGTAAAGAAATAGATGTGCCAATTTCTCAAAGTATATGACAAAATGCTAAAAGGTAACAAAGTAACATCATATCAACTCAGTACCTAAATGACTGAATCTTCATTAAAACTTCTGAGCAATGACAAGGACCAAGTGGGACTAGGACACTATCTTGAGCTACTGCTATTTCCAGGTTAACAAAATTCAAAATATCTACTGTATATTATTTTCACATCTCTGTGTACTGCCACCTATGGTTCAGCTGCATTTTTCCAGTGCATATCTGAGGTGCTTCCATGGTAAAAGGATTAGCTGGTGACATCACCGTTGCCCAGAGTACACCCAGTTGGGGGCTCCTTTCATGGCCCTGTTAATGAGGCCACCAAAATGGTACCTATTTATCTACTCACATTTGCATGCTTTTGAACTGCTAGGTGGGCAGGAGCTGAAGCTAATGATGGGAGCTCACCCCGACATACCATGGTACCAGGCTTTGAATGCGGGCTAATCCAGCCCTGTAACCATATGAGCCACTGCTGTCCGTACCCCAAGCTTAATGTTCAATATATTGTTAAGGAATACCTATTGAAATTAAATAAGTTTAAATCTCCAGGGCCAGATAATGTCTCGTAGGGTACTAAAAGATCTTATTGATGGATTGGCCAAATCTCAATCCTTCATCTTCTAGAAACCCTGGAGAATGAATGAAGGTCAGGTGACTGCAGATAAGACATTTTTATTTTCAGAGATGAGACATTTGCCCTATGTCTCATCTCCAAAAATAAAACAAAAGAAAGAAGGATTCATGGAGTTACAAATATGATTAATCTCTCATTAATACCTAGGAAGATTCTAGAATAGATTGAAAAAACAATGTTTGTAAGCACCTTGAAAACAGTGTATTCATCTATCAGGCACCAGGATGGATTTGTAAAAAAATCAAGCTTACCACCTAAATTTAGTTCATTGTTCAATTGAATTAGTTACCTTATTAAATTATGGGAGAATTATAGATCTAATATATCTTGATTTTAACAAACCTTTTGACAAAGTTATTCCATGCATTCTCATTAGCAAGCTGCTATGTCTCAGTGTCTGTCCCACCACCTATTGCCAGCTTCATTATGAGATAAAGGATTACCAATTTTCTTACAAGATTATATATGTGAAAGCTTTTGAACAGTGAAAGCAAGATTCAAATATTAATTAATTGTTGACGTGCTCACTGTTATAATTCTTATTAGTATAAGTGATAAAACTTGGTTGTCATAATTAGAAGCTTTTTTCTGCTGATGAATATTTTCATCTCTGTGCTTGGATTTGTGAAAATAATATTTTAAACTAATAAAACATTAGATGAATTAGCATTTTTGAATGAGATTAAAGCATGTTTAATGATGCCTTAGATTGCTTCAGTTCCTTCTCATCTTCCAGAACTGCAGGAAGATTGTGGTTAATTTGTTTTTATTATTTTGTGTGTGTGTGCCTTCAAGTAGGTGTTGACTCTTGGTTACTGCCTGGACAAAACCTTGTTGTTTTCTTGGCAAGATTTCAAAAGTGGTTTGTCATTGCCTACTTGTTAGGGCTGAGAGCCAAGTGACTGGCTCAAGGTCACCAATCTAGCTAGGGGCCTAAAGTGGGACTAAAACTTAGAGTCTCCTTGTTTCTAGTTTGTTGCCCTAACTACTATGCCTTGTTGTTGTTGAAGTAATTTAGGCCATGGAGGTAACTTGATTTCCTTTGCTGAAGTGAAGAGGCAATCCCATTCACATTTACAAAGCAGTCAAGGTGAACCAGAGGCACTTTGGGATTGAGGTGTGGGGAATGCTCCTCCAACTCCAGTCTATAAGACATTCACTCTAGAGCAAGACAGAAGCTCTAGAGAGGGAGGTTTTATAATGCACATGCTGCAGACTGCCCCATTGTACCTGCCAATGCTAACCAACCTGGAAACCACTAGATATATACTAAAGATCTTCCTGCTTGGTTTGCTTCAATGAACACTGTAGGATTGTTGTTAGCAATCAAGCTGCCCAGAGTTACGTTGTGGTAAGGTGGGAAGCCAATAAATTTGATAAATAAATAAATCACTAAAGATGCTCAGGACTTCAGTATTAGCTTTAAGGAGGCCAGCTGTGGTGCACGTCAATTTTGAAGAGCCCCACAGCGCTTGCCAAAACAGTCGGGAAGATCTTTGAAATGTGGGTGCAGTAAAGGAAGATGAGGCACTGTTAAGGGAATGAATTTCATGTCCCAAAGGTGCTTCTTCAAAAAGCAACTGGACTTTCTTGTTTTTCCTTGAAGACGTTTTGCTTCTCATCCAAGAAGCTTCTTCAGTTTTGACTGAATGGTGGAGAATGGAAGGATTTATATTCCTTGCAGTCATCTGGCCATAGCACTCTCTGAGAGTCGTTGAGGCCACTTCTGTGCTCACAGGGTCACCTGAACACAGTTCTTTCAGCAGTTCCAAAAAAAGTTCCACACCCATTTGCACTCTGATTTAGCTGACCCTGATGGCACAGACAAACCCCCAAGTGACCTCAATGACCCTCAGAGAGAATGCTAACAACCAGATGACTGGAAGGAATATAAATCCTTCTGTTCCCCACCATTCGGTCAGAACTGAAGAAGCTTCTTAAATGAGAAGCAAAATGTCTTCAAGGAAAAACAAAGTCCAGTTGCCTTTTGAAAAAGCACCTTTGGGACATGAAAGTCTATTCTCATAACAGTCCAGAATTCCAAATACGGCACCTCTGTCAGCAGTAGGCTTCAGCTGAGTTGTCAACCTCCCTACATCCTGCATGGGCCTTGACCTCAAAAGATTTGACCCTTGATAGAAGAGGTACTCTCCTACATCACCATTGTGATAACTCACCAAACTTCATTTCCATTCTACTCTTTGAAAGAAAGAATTAAGTACTCCTTTTCGAGTTGGAGGAGGAAGAGGAGGAGGTGGAGGTGGTGATGGTGGTGTTATGGCCTAAGGCCAGGTCTGTACCTTTAGCACAACTGAGGGACTGCCAAGGGTTCATGCAGCTTTCAAAGCTCCTTTAGTTTTACCAAGCACTGGGAAAATACTAATTCTGCACCACAGTACATATTAAAAATTATACTGAGTCAGCAATGAAATATGAAAATAAAAAGCAAAATCAATTATGTTATCAACCACAACACAGTAAAAAGCTTCCTTATTTCTTTTCTTTAATATCATATATTCAGCATTTGGCAGAGCTATCTATAGAAATAAACCATGTTTTGTTGTTCCTAGCAGGAAAGCATACCAGATAAAGTAATAAAAATAATCTTTTTAAAAAGAAAAGATGCATATATTGAATCAATGTCTACGTTTACAAAGGCAAAAAAACAGGCTTATCAAAGTATAGCTACATTTCCTGTTGGTTTTTCAATGAAAACACTTTCATCAGATAAGAATACTGGAATGTGTCAGAATCTTTCCTCCTTTTATCAAAGATAAAACGATTTCCACTGTAATTTTGGAATGTCACTAGCTTCATTTTCATATTTCTAATATATGAGGCAAATAAATAAGTCATATAATTGCTCATTATCTTTCAACCTTACATTTCTGAATTGGATTAATGTAGCCACAGTGAACGCTGATTATCTCTGACAGGAAGTTATTAAATCCCTTTGGGGAGATTTTTTTAAACATTTTTTTTCTAAGCTGAGTTATGCCACATTTATTACATCTCAATGCATTTCTCAACATTTCTTCAGTTAGAAGTTATGTGAGTCTTGCTAGCAATGTATGTCATCAAGCATATGAAGAAGGAACGCAGGAAAAACATTAGGTATCAATCAAAAACAGAGCATAAAATTATGCTATACATTTAATTGGGGATGTTGAAGACTTTTAAAAACTTTATTGAGTCTGACAGCAGTATATGATTCATATTATTAATTTATTATGTCAAAAGTAACCAAGAAAGTATGTCACAGGAAAATCCTCAACAGTGGTATCACATATGGGTTTGTACCAAAATTGAGAAATTGGTAGTCAGCATGTTGTGAAGCAAACCCTAACCCAGGGGTCCCCAATCCCCAGGCTCCAGCTTGCTACCAGGCTGTGCAAGTGGAGGTACATGCTCAGTTCCACTTGCACAAGCAGTGGGCACTTGTGTTTGCCCATGAAGCTACATTTGTGTGAGTGGTGGGCGTGGAAATGGAGCTGCATGTGCAAGTGCTTGGGCCTGCCACTCAAACAGAACCCTTCTCTCCCCGCCACAGGGGAGCCCGCCAGCTGGAAAGGTTGGTGATGCTGCCCTAACCTTTTTGTGCATGTGTTGATATCACACCCATATAGAAAAGGGGCAAAGTTTAGTCACAATGATCCATCAGCCCTCTTGCTGATTCTGATTCTCCTCACATTTATGGCACTGCTGGCATTCTTTCAATGCTTTGTATAACTTTTGTCTCTGTATTAAGGGATGTGGTTAGGCATAAGGGCCAATTTAGGTGTCTTAAGGCTGCAGAAGTTATAGACTTCTATTTGCAAAATTAAAAATTCCCATGCCCTCAAAGAATGAAGTCAGTTTTTTCTCATTGAAGTCAGTGGGTAAAACTTGGCTATCTTAATTCTCTGCAAGACTTCAGACAATGATTTTGAAACTTTTCCATACACCCTAATGCAAAAAAGGGCAAAATGTGAATGCATGACATGCAGTTTAGAAGCAGGGATTGGATTAGCACAGGGGTCGCCAACCTTTTTGACCTCGGGGACCACCAAACTCATAATTTTAAATCCCGAGGACCACTAATATGAATTTTTAAAAAAAGATAATATATTTAATATAAAATTTATTTTTATATTAAATATAAATTTAATATTAATTTTTATTATATATATATATATATATATACATACATACATACATATATAAAATACACACACACATATAAATGCTTATTTAATTATAACAAAATCGTAAATGCTTAATCATAATTGTGGGGAAGAGCGAAGGGAAAGGAGGGGCCTCTCTCATCCTTTGGGGGGGAAAGAGGGAGGATTTAAGAAGCCACATGGTGCCTGGAGGCTGGGAAGATCTGGACGGGGTGGAACCGGCTCCCCCTCAAATAGAAGAAAAGCAGAGCCATCTCATATCTCCCCCAAGTCAGAGGAAACCTCTTCCTACTTTGCCAGGTGTGGCTGCCTGGAGTTGGGGGAGGGAAGGAGGGCTCCTAATAACCAGGCAACACCCCCCTTCAGCCTCGACATAAGAAGAGGACTCCCCGAGGCTAAGCTCCAGGTTTCTGCTGTCGCTTCCAAGCAGAGAAGGATCCCTCCCTATGTGGAGGCTGAAGCGGGGTGGGGTGTCAAGTCCAGAAAAGCCGGAGCTCTCGCCTGCACAAACAGGCTAGTTATTAGGAGCCCTCTTCCTCTGCGCTTCTTTGGTCTGGGCATTTGGTCTCCCACACCCCATGCCAAAGGAAAGCCAGCGGCTTCTCCTTCCCTCCTTCCCTTCCCCCCACTCAATCTTACTTTGGGACAGAGGAGAGCATGCTGGAAATATGTGTTGGCTTTTCCAACATGTCTTTCTCCGGCGCTCACCCACAATTCTTCACATTCCTCCAGGCCTGGCTTCCTGATGGGGGAGAGCAGCCCTGATGTCTCTGCTGCCTCCCCTCTCAGGAAAAGCAAGCGATCAGAAACAGCTCTCACTGGGCAAAAGAGCAGATATCGGAAGGCACAGGCAACAGAACGTGGTGCTTTTCAAAGGCAGCAGCTTCCTTCTTCTCTTGCCTGTGCCTTCCTCGACCTCTGCTCTTTCGCCCCAGTGAGAGCTGTTTCTACTCGCTTTTCCTGTGCTTTCCCCGGGCAACGATGGCTTGGGCCGTGGTTGGGGGACGGCAGCAAAGCAGAGCGCCGAGAAGGATGAGGAAACTGATGCCTCCACCGCCGCCCCATTTTGGACCTCTGAACTGGATGGTCAGTGCAGATTTGCCCCCTCCGCCCCCTCCCACCATCAGCAGCCAGTACTTTTCCTGCCCCAGGCCGTCCCGCGGGTAGGGTAATGCAAGTAGCGTGGCGTTCCTGCACCTTCTGGCCATCTCCATTGCCACTTCAGCCTGTGCCGCCAGCTCCCTCTTGCTGCAACAGCACCATTGCCTTGTCCTGCCCGGCGAGGGCTGCGCTGCTTTTTGCAGGTTTGCAATCAGCTGAAGGGTGAGAGCCAGCAGATGGGCGGGCTTCGGGGAATGCTTTGGGGGGGCATTTCTCTGTGGCCCACCAAAATTTTCTCACATCCCACCAGTGGGCTGTGGCCCACTGGTTGGCGACCACTGGGCTATCAGAGTTTTATTCTGTTGTGTACTGATAGTGTGACAAAGAAATAAGAGAATCAACTTTAAAATAAAAGTAGCAGCGAGGTTTAAGAACCTATCCAAAAATCACCTAACCTGTTTCTTCCTTTGCCAGAGTTAAACTCACATTCTTACTGAGGTTCAACTTTCAGTTTAATTTGTAAGTGGAATTAAAGGAAGACACCATCTTGATTTTCACTTCTGGTAACAGAATGCCTTAAGGCCACCATAGCAAGGCCTTACTTCAATATGAACATGAGGAAATATCACTTTATTTCAGTAACCATTGGTAGTAGTGCAGTTTGTAATTATACAGAGCCTATTGTGCTCTTCCTGGGAAACATTCCAGTGGTTTTTATCTCTGTTGTAAGACAGTACTGGCAGGTTTATACTGGCATGTGGTAACAGAAGGGTGTTTATTTTATGCATTGTGTACAATATTGGGGGTGGGGAAAGGGCTGCAGAGCCATGAAGAAGGATATAAAAGTCAAACATAAAAAAAGAAATGGGATATGTTAATTATTTAAAAGTATTGGGTTCTGTTTTCTTATTGCTGTGCAGATATTCTTTTGAGGGGTCCTTGATGCATTCTGAGCTTGGATGTTTTCTTGCAGATATTTCATTCCCCAAACCAAGGAACATCATGAGTGCTAGATATTCTTTAAAAAAAAGCCATCTGCTTATTTTAGCAGAAATACAAAAAATTGCACAAAATAGGTAGTTAAAATTAAAATTACTGCAAACTAGTGCTACACAGCTGTGCCTTATTCTGTGACAATTCCTGTTGCTTAGCCTGCTTACCTGTTGTTCTTTTGTCAGGCACTCAATCTGCTTTAGCTGTGTGTTAATCATAGTCTGTATATTTGCTTCTTCAAGTTTAGTTCCAGTTGTGTTCACTCCAATACATTTCTAATGCATCACAGATATTTCAGCTTCTGCTGCCAGATGTGCCCAATTTATTAGATGCAGAATCTAAGTCCAGATCCATTTTAAACTAAGATGTCCTCATCATTTCTTCAGAGCAGTGGTCTTGATCCACTCATATCTCTTTCTTGAAGCTTTCCTTACAAATAGTTACAATTGCAAAGGGAGAGAAAGGAACCCAGTTATCATTTCCTTTCCCACATTTACCTATTGATGCACAGAATCCAATTAAGTTACGATCTCTTGGAAAGAAAACATAAATACTTGGTGTAAAAATGATAATAGCTTTAGGATTTCCAAGTGGCAATTTTAAAATCATCCTTTCCTTAAGACTTCTCTTAATGACAAACTCTTTTCAGAAAGCATACAAATTGATATATTTTAATTTCACATGCAACATGTCTTAAGAACAGATTCAAACTATTATGTTTCTTACCTGCTTAATCTCTGCACTGATATTTAAAGACACATATCAGGTGTTCAGTACTGTATGATATACAACACTCTTTCACAATCTGATGCGTTCCAGGTGCAGTGGAAAAGATTTTAGATTCTGGACATTTTAATCAAACACTTTCTGAAAGTGCAAAGCTGGGGAAGGCAGATGTACACAAATGGAATGGACTGTCACATAGAAGAAGACAAATACTTGGTTGGTCTAGTGAGCAGACCTAGAGGTACAGTGCAGTTAATTTTAGCCATGAGCATCTGCAGAAGGCCAAATGATACAAAGGTATAAAAGGAATAAAGCTTGCATCATGACATCAAAGCATGCATTTAATTTATTTTAATTCATTCAATTCACAAGGCCACTCAAATCAGAATGACTCTGAGCAGCCTTAAAAGTCAATAAAATAGCCACAATTATCAAATAAGCAACACAGGAAATTGGGCACACTCTATGCAGCAAGAGAACTTACTTGATGAACTCTTAGCTTACAGCAAATGCTCCTAGTTTCAGATGAACAATAAGAAAAAACATCCAAGGATTGTTTGACAATAGAATTAATTAACTAGATTGATGGTAGAATCCACTTTGTGGGAGGATCTTCAATTAGAAGGTGATAATCCATAGTTCTCAGTTTTGTGCTTAGTTTACTTTCTTTCCAGTTGTCTGCTTGTTGATCTATGAAGTGGTAGTTGTTTGAAGAGATTTGTTGAAGTGTCCATCATATACTGAATATTTTTCAGGGACCTGATTTTAACTAGCTCTCCCAGTACATATGTTTATACACATTAGCTGCCTGTTTGCAGGATTTTTGTTAGGTTATCACAGAGATGTCTATTTTGACGAATTCCTAGCCATGGTTTATCCTTTATTCATGCTGCAGGGTACGAAATTCCTGGGTGCCTACCTGCCTATGGCAGCCTAGAATACTCCAGGGCAGGCTCGCAAAATCTTCACCTAGCCTCTGGGACAGGTAATTAAAGAGTAATATTTTATCAAGTTAATGTTTCTTTTATAACTTTCTGTTATTGCTTTTTTTTCATTCCCTATCTCCCTTGCCAGTCATTTTCTTGATGCTTTGTTAAAGGAGACAGTATTTTGAAAATAAGTCCAATTTGTTTATTTCAAGGCCATATAAACCACCACTAAAGGATGGCAATCAAAATTCATGAACTGGAATAGAGCATGGTAACAAGGTGAGCCAATGAATAGGCATAGCAACTAAGTCAGCCAGTGAGAACTGTTTGGAAATTGAAACTAGATGTAGCCTAGGAAACTGAAACTAAAAGTAGCCTAGGCGTGGCTCTATGTTAAGCTCTGCAGCTCTGAAGCTGTGTTGAGCTCTGAGTCTCTCTGAGTCTTCTCTCCTCTGCTGTGTATAATATTTGCCTGCTGAACTAAAGTGAAACTGATGTCTATTTCTGAGCTGCTGAGTTACTGCTGAAGCTCTGAACTTGTAACATGTCTACTTCTGTCTTTTGCTCCATGTTGGAGAAATCTACAACTGGTTTGTAAAATCTACTTATTATGTTTATAAAGATGTTAAATGAAGCATCAGCCATCCGTGTTTGTTTTTCTGGCACTGAATTAATGCTGCAAAAACTCTGAATAAAAATAGTTTTTTTAAAGGTTCTATAATGACTTCTGCAATTGGGTTGCCAACTTCTTGCTGGCCTCAAATCCTATGTCTGAACCCTGCAGATAATGATTCACTTCACATAAGATTTTTGAGTGCACAGAAGCAAGTTGGATAGAACATTTGTAACATTGAATAAGAATCTCTTAATATAATGGTTACTGGAATTTGGCCATTATACTGGGAAGCTAGTTGATGGCTTTTTTAAAACTTAAATTATACTTAACTGTGAAGCTCTAATTTCAATAGTTATGCTTCTGTTAAAAGAAATAAGAATTATGATGGATTCTAAAATGATGGATTCTAGAATGCCTTTCCCTTTTGTGAACTGAACTTTTTTCAGATGACTCCTCCATTTATCTTCATAATAGCCATTAGTATTCTTGAAAGCTGTAAATTTAACTCTTATTTTTATTGCGAGGCTTCTACAGCTCTTGGGAGGCATACTTTAGAATAGAAGAAAGCAATTTGGGTTTAGCATGGATTTCAAGAACACTAAAACTGGCTCAGCCAACAGACTGTACAGAGAAGGTCTTCAAGCCCCAAAGATTACCAGGGACTGAATCTAAAAGAATATATTGTTCCATAGGGCAGAGGCCTTTGCAGAGGAAGCATGCTTCTTGGATCTCATTAGATGGCATTGTGTAATACAGGCCTAGTATACCTCTTGTGGGAGGAGCAGAAATGTTTGGAGAAAGGTAGTTCCATAAATAAACCAGCCCTCTGCCATGCTGGCCTTTATAGGCAATAACCATCACCTTGAATTGAACCCGGAGGGAAACTGAGAGTCAGTGCAGCTATTGAAGTAGATGTTCTACATAGACATACAGAGTCATACCCATAACTACCTCATTACTGCATTCTGGACAAGTTACACCTTTCCAAGTAACCTTTTTTTCCAAATGAATTATTTTATTGCATTATAAAATGCAAAGAATACATTATAGAATACCGATGATAACTAGGTACAGTGGTATTTATACAACTAGAAATTGTTAACACTGTGATAAATTAGATAAGTTAAACATTTAAAGAAGGGGGGAAGTACATCAGTGTTAAATGTGATTTCTAAAATGTAATGAACATAGGGTTGTTTAAATTGTACTGTTAATGCTAAATATGACAGTGATAAATTAGGAAAAGCACTGAGTTATTTTATGAGAAAGGTTCCAGTCTTTGAAACTAATACATAATATTAAATTCTTCTCTTCGTTGTTATTTATAAGTATTAAAAGAAAAAAAAGGAAAAAATGAGCAGCTTGGAAAATAGTAAATAGATATTTAACTTCTAACTTCACTCATTTTTATATTCTGATCAATTTACAGTGTTTATAAATATTTAGACTACCTTAAAACTATATTGGGTTTATATTTCGCTTGCTACATGATGTACTCTGTATTTGGAAAACATCCTTGCTTGAATTCGGTTAAACTTCTGTCCTGGGCATATGCTGTTAGTTTTGCCATTGCTTCAGAGTCTGCAAGTTTAAATTCCCAATCTGATTTAGTCAGTGTTGTATCTTTCTTCCAACATTGGTTATTGGAATTCCCAATGCCCTGAGCATGTATTTCAGTAAATAATGAAGTTTTCCAAGTAGTTTTTAAAGCAGTTCCATGTAAAGTCCAAAAGGTGACCAAAGCATGAGTGACAGTGAATACAGCTTTCTAATCTAAAAAGAGGTATAGTTAGTACACAAGGGGGATCTCTTAGTTACAAGTGCTCTTCAAGGAGGACTCAAGAAAATAGAAATAGTCTATAATTGCCCATCAGCTGTCTGGGAAATGCCATCCATTCAGAAGCAACCTTACTGTACGCACAGATCTAAGAAGTCCTCCAAATATCAGCCACTCAATTTTCTTAGGGTTGAAATTGTCTCTGATCCTCCCCATCTTAGCTCCTATAGTTTCCAGAAATTGAAAAAGCACCTTGACAACATCACTTGGTCAGCACAAAGATATCTTATTGGGTATCATCAGCAATCCAGAGTCAACATACTTCCCAGAGTCAAGGTAGAAGATTTCTTCTCTTTCTAAGCTTTGTCCATTAAACCAGTTATCCAAGTTCCCCCTCCTTGTCATTCAAGATTGTATAGCCTGTCAAATATAATTTGAATTGAAACACATGCTACAGAAGCTCAAGAGGCTAAAATATGACAATTCAAGTCTTCATTAAGTGTCCAGTCTACTTTAGATTCCGTTAGTCATCGTTTAATTTGGCAGCTATCTTCCTGCATTTTCTAGTCAGAACAATCATTTATCTTTCTCTGGCCTACGCTTTTATCTCTCTCTTAAATATGTAACCCTCAAGAAAGTCTCTTCCACAAAATCAGGTATCTTGTTAATAAAAAATAGCATAATGTGTGAAAGATTACAGATCAACTTAGCAATGAAACTTTCTCTGATTAAGAGTGTCTTAGTATTTCAAACTCTTTTTTCTGCTTCATTCACTTGCCTTGGGATTAATTTATAAGTGACACATATATACACCACTAAAAGGTCATTGGAAATCTCAAACCAGGTGAGTGAAGTCAACATTGTGGATCATCTCTTAGCACAATCTCAGGAGAGTGGCTAAAGTAGAATGGCTGAACATACACTTTCACATGCAGAATGTCATAGTTGCAATCTCCAGTATCTGCAGGTACAGATGAAAAATGTCTTCCTGAGATCCTGACGAAATTACACCAGTTAGTATCAGTGTTTCCTATGACTTAAGGTTGAAAACAGGCATGTAGACCAATGAACCCAACTCCCATCCCAAAGCTGGTACCATGAAAAACAAGCCTTAATT
The DNA here is from genome assembly GCA_009733165.1 of Naja naja. Taxonomy (NCBI): domain Eukaryota; kingdom Metazoa; phylum Chordata; class Lepidosauria; order Squamata; family Elapidae; genus Naja; species Naja naja. The sequence continues at coordinate 334,922,308 of CM019148.1, read as the reverse complement.
TCTTTTGGGGACATCCCTTCAACTTACTTTAAATATCTATTGTATTGTCATTTTGTCATATTTTTTGAAAGCTAATCATGCCAGTTTTCTAATTAAAACATGGTTTCTAATCCCCTCCTTATTATGTTTGATCTTCTTACCCAGTGTTTTAATTTCTGTGAATCTTTCTCAATATTGAGAGCCTAATGCTAGAGGCAGTATTCAAGCACGTATTGAACAATATAGAATGAAGTGAAACTCACCCCTTGATATGGAAAGTCTTCTTTTATTCACTTTTCTATGATAACTTAAGCTGTAAAAATCTAGATGGCTGTTAATTGACAGATAAGAAATACAGAGCTCTTTTAACAGTGTGATAGCACAGGTCATCTGGTTTTGTGCAGCCTAAGTTAGATAATTTATGCAATCTAAAATTACATTTGCCATTTCAGCAACAGTGTCTTGCTAGAGATACATATTCGCTTCAATTACAATATATTTTTCTCATATACTTAGTCTGGCATCCCCTGCTGTATCTTTCAAATTGATTTTTCCCCTAAGTGATTAACTTTGAATTTGTCTCTATTAATTTCATTGTAGTTATTTTTCAAACCACGTCCCTAAACTGTCAAGATTAGTTTAAACTTTATTTCTGCCTTTTAGAATATTAACTCTTTGACCAGTTCTGCATCATCTGTAGATTTGATAAGCATTTCTTCTACTTCTTCATCAAAGTCATTAATTACGAAAACATTGAAGAATACTTGGCCAAGTATGAAACGATAGGTAAGGTAATGTGGGGTAGGGTAAGGTGAGATAAGATAAGATAAGGTAACCATGATTCTCTTTTTTACTACACATTAACAATGAAAATCTATTGCCTTCTCTCAAAAGAAAGTATATGTAAGCATATATATTTCTATACACATACATAACACATTATATGGAACTCAACTGACTTAATCTGGATGTTCTGCTTCGGATACCACAAAGCCCTCCTCCCAGAAGGTAACAAGAAAAATAGGTCATGAATAAGATGTATAGCGTCCCAGACAATACTGCATCTCAGTTGCTATAACATCTCATTTGATAATTCAATTCTATTTGATGAGCTCTCACCAAATGATTTCCAAGTCAGCTGTGACTACCACATAATAGGCATACCATGCATCCTATAAATAACTGGCTTCCTAATCAGAGTGTCATGAGAAGTTACTGTCAAATATTTCCGTAATCACTGCATTGTTTTCAAGCTTCTTAAAACAGCATCATTCCTGAATCTTTCCAGGTATTGATGTCAGACTGGCTGGTTTGTAATTCTCATTTCTACTGCGGAGCTTCATCGTTTTCTGACTACCTGAAGTTCTAATATATGTTTTCACCAAATTCTGAACTGCCACTTTGTAATACCTTTTTATCCCTTTTAAATGACAAAATCGAGAGCCTACTGATTTGTCTAAGTTTGCCCAAATGTTTAAAGGGTAAATTGCAATTTGGACTGGAATCTTCAATCCATTTTATTCTTTCGGCTGTTTCTCAATATATCCCCAGTTCAGACAAGAAGAAATAGCTGTCAAATGTAGAAGTGCAGATCCATGGATAGCTTGTTGTGGCACATATATACACACACACAAAGAATATTTTCCATATTTACTTGACAGTAAATACTAGGGAATGCGGTGGCTCAGTAGCTAGGACACTGAGCTTGTCGATCAGAAAGGTTGGCAGTTTGAGTCCCTAGCACTGCGTAATGGAATGAGCTCCTGTTTCTTGTCTCAGCTTCTGCCAACCTAGCAGTTCGAAAGCATGTAAAATGCAAGTAGAAAAATAGGGACCACTTTGGTGGGAAGGTAACAGCATTCCGTGCGCCTTCAGTGTTTAGTCATGCCGGCCACATGACCATGGAGATGTCTTTGGACAGCGCTGGCTCTTCGGCTTTGTAACGGAGATGAGCACCACCCCCTAGAGCTGGAAATGACTAGCACGTATGTGCGAGGGGAACCTTTACCTTTACCTTAAATATGACCTTAAACATTTATTGCCATATATAATTATGGATTAGGGAGGTGTCCAGTGAACTCAAATTTGATGAGACAAAGATAGGGTGTGAAGTAAAAATGGTTGGTGAAAAGCATGGAAGCTTTTGAAAATTAGTCATTTATATAGAGGCCCTGCTTTGATGGCTTAATTTAAACCCTTTCTGAACACTTGATCAGGATTTACCTTTCTTCATTCCTTTGCTGATAAATTACCCCATTTCTGCATCTTCATCCAGTTTCTCTTCTTTCTCTTAGCACCTTTTTCTTTCCCTCATTCCCATCCTATATGTTTTTCCTCCTTTTCTGTAGTTTCTGCTGGAGTGTACAGTTATATATTTCTGTATGTGAAACTGATTTCTATGGAAGAGAGATATTTCTTGATTCATAAATGGGGTCATTTATTTTATAAGCAATTAATTTTAATCAGTCTTGATTCAACCTATATCAATTTTTTATCCTGCCCTAGCCCTTCTTTTGGAGCTGGGCTTCAGGCAGACAGACATAAACACATGCATATATACAAAGTGTCACATATGAACATTTATTGTCAGGGAGATCTCCAAGATTGATTCCTCTGGAGTTGCTAAACCTAATCTGACAAAGGGAGGGGGCTAGGCATCATGCAAGATTTTTATCTATATATTCATATTTATATTCCAATGTATATGTGCACTGAAATATATATACAGGAATATAGGAATGCAGAAATGTTCATTCCTGTTTACTTTTCCTATTACTGGATGATTTCAGGGTCATATTCTGAGGTCTTTGGTGAATTCTGGCCACTGGTATTGCTCCTGCCACAACCTTTTCCACTTCTCAACCAGCCTAAGGTCAAAAAGAGGAAACTGTCACTTCAATTAATTAAAAGACAAAAAGTCAAAGGCACTTCAAGCCCAGCAGCTAGTAAACAATTTACATTAGCTGTCTGTAGCAAGCTGCAAGATTACAGCAATCCTAAATGCTAATAAGAAGAGAAATGATTGTTTGAAAATGCATTAGGAAACATATCACAGCAAAATAAAAAAAAATAAAAAAATGGAGGACTGTAAATTTTTAGAGAAAAGTAGTTGGATTCAATGCATTAGCAGAATATAGCCAGAGGAACAATCAGTAAATTCATCTAAATTGGAGGTTTAGCCTTATAGAAAACTCTGGTTCTTTAGTTACCCTAGAATACTGCACATGATCTGCATCCCTTCTTGATCCTGGAACATTCTCAACGCTATATATTCTGAAATGGGTCTCGTCGTCTTCTTTTCCTTTCTTGAGGAAGACTCTTAAGACAATAATCTCTTGGTTATTTATGCTTCATAAGGGGAGCAGAGTTGTGTATAACTGAGAATTTACCAAAATGTCTTCCCTGGGTTTCATTAAGTAGAAATAAAGCTATTAATTTAGGATCGTTTATATATGTGTCTTCTTATTTAACGTGGATTTTAAAGTCTTTTCTGCCTAAAGTTGCCTGTGAACAGGTCTGTGCACTGTTGCTCAGGCTAAGATACGAAAACATCTTAGTACTTTTGTTAGCTTCAAAATAGTTTCCCATGCATACTTCTCTTTTCTCCCACTCCTTCCATCTCACCAATCAAGGGTCTGTGCATTCCATTGCCACTGGAAGCAATGGAAAGTGACAAATTCTGCCTAGAAACAGAAGGTGACCTAATTATTATTTTTTTCCTAATATAAAATCCAAGGATATCTGATGGTGAACTATTGCAAGAGAGGAGAACATGACCAAGATATAAACACTCTTCATTTTCTTCCATTCAAAAGGGCTGTAAATCGGATTGATGTAATTGGGAACAGAAGGCTGGCAAATATCTCCTAATTATTTTCCATCTTTGCAGGTAATATAAAGAATAAGGTCAGGCAATTAGGAAGAATGAAACAGGAGCTATTAATGGGAGGGATATGTCAGCTTTCCAAGGTAGACTAGATAGGAAACATGACCAAATGAGATAATTGTATTTTATTGTAAGGCTATATTAATAGAATCTTACAAGTCTGAACATACACATCTCCTGCTGTCTCATTTACAGCCTGAGAAACTAGGAAAGGTCCTTTCTGAGCTTCTTTCCATGCCCATTATCCTGCTGCAGACTATCCCTCTCTTATCTGACCGTTCCCTAGGCAGTATCTCTTTGCCCCAAATTCCTTCCCACATACCATTTCACATCAAAGCTGGGTATATCCTATGAACTACATGGGGCAATCCCCTTAAAGCTGGTGTCAGGCCCAAAACCAAGAATGACATATAGCCATTCTTCCATGTTGAGTTCTTTATTTACTTTATAAAAATACAGAAAAAATCTTGCCGGACAGATTTCTATTATCTGCATTTGCAATATACTCTGTGAACTATTAGGGAGAGGTTGTCTCTACCCTCTTTCTCTCACACTTATATTGCTCCTTACTCTTCTGGAATGCAAAGACACCCTTCTGGGAATCCACCTGCTCACTGCATTCCATCCCAGGTGGCTTGCCGTGTTTATTTGAACTGCCCCAGGCTGATCCATATTGTAATTCTTCTATGTAGGAAAATAGCCAAGGCATTCAGGCAACAAATGTCTTGGAACAGTCCTATTTATTGCTGATTTCCTCTGGGCAGCAAGAGATATTATTTATGAATTGCTTTTTCTGCATTCCCTATCTGTGTACTGTACATGGTAATCAACTAGCAAAGATCACATATCACGATGACTATCTAATGCTCATTAATACATACAGCATTTTTCTAAATGATCACCTTTGGTTTTTTGATACCATCTAATGCTGAAGAAGCCATATTTATACATGCAAGATTTGCATCTACCACGACAGCAATTATTTCCAGACATTTCCCCAAATTGAAAATGTCTTCTGCCAAGTGATTTGCTTAGTCTTTAACACATCACTGGAAATTCCTTTAGCTCTCCCTGGCCTTTTAACAAAGATGTTATGCTTTAAACGCTTTAAATATTTAGGCTACTGCTGCTGCTATTGCTATAGATTAATCATATTTCCTGTTTTATAAAGCACAGTTCTCTTCCTGAAGAAGTCTTTGAAGATTTCAAGGCTAGTCTGGTTTAAATGTGGTTTAGAGACCCCTCCCCCCAAAAAAAAACCATACAAGAAAGGAAAGTAGGGACATTGTTCATTATCAGCAGGAATTTCATAGAATTATGGACAGGCACAGTGAATATCAGAGCATTTCCTCACTGAGGTACAATGCAACACCAGGTGTAAGGGCAGGGTCACCTACACACTTCAAGCAATCCTTACTCTTTGGCTGGTGTGTTCTATCTTTTCCATCAGTTCAGAATTACTTTGATCTCTTATTGTGTTAGGATCGTTTTTATCTACTGTTCATTTTATAAAAGCTAAAAATTGTGGAATATTGCTTAGTCTAAGCATAAGCAGAAGCTGGCTGTTTCAAGACAACACCCAAGTCCCAAATTTGGCCAAGGGTTCTTATTGCTTGTTTTAATACTTTTTAAAAAATAACATTCCCACCCTACTCAAGGTTATTTTTTATATGTATCTTTATACAGTAGTGATAAAAAATACTATGTTTTAAATTTTAAACATTACATTTTTTAAAAAAGTATCCTGACCCTGTTTAGGCACTTACAAATTTAAAGGTAGAGCGAGAAGTGAATTATGGTCATGCAAAAATCTTGGGGGTACATCCAGGCAAGAACTTGTTTCTCTGTTACTATAAAACAATTAAGAGATATCTATTAGTACATCTAGATTTATCAGCCTACTGTCTTCCCAGATGGTCAGTGGAAATCAGAAGATTAGAGCCTCTTGGATACAATTATACCTTCTCATTTAGGGCTGAGGAGATGGCAGGGGAGGGAGAGTAGAAACTACTGTTTTCATTGCATTCCTACCTGGCCCTAAGAGAAAGCACAGGATGTAATATGATTTAATTTAATTTAATTTAATAATGGGATTTCTATGCCACCCTATCTCCCGAAGGACTCAGGGCAGCTTACAGCAATAAAAACAAGAATACAAAATTTAAAAAACTATTAAATAAGAAACCCCAATATTCATATTAAAACATTAAAACCCACAACAATTTAAAACAATTAAAAAAACCCTTCAGTCCAGGTTGGCCGATCGAAAAAGCCATGTCTTCAGGTTGCGACAGAAGGATCGAAGGTCAGGAGCCAACCGGAGTTCCATGGGTAGTTGGTTCCAAAGGGCAGGCACACCCACAGAAAAGGCTCTCCCCCTGGGGGTCGCCAGCTGACATTGTCAGGCCGACAGCACGCTGAGGAGACACTGTCTGTGGGAGCACACGGGACGATGGGAAACCATTGCTGGTAGCAGGTGCTCCCACAAATACCCCGGACCTAAGCCATGAAGGGCTTTATAGATGATTACCATTTTCTTGGACAATGAGGTTATTGCTGGCTTACCTTTCAGAGTTTTGACATCTGTGCTCTGTTACGGCACTGGTATTGCATGAAATTCAGGGGATGATAAATAGCCAGTGAAATGATTTGTTGTCTCTGTATACCAGCTCCATATTTAGGGTGTGTTCCTTCTATAAAATATTTAGGTAGCATAAGTGCCCTTGCAATTCTGGCACATGGTTATTTCATTAAAAAAAGGCCAATCCTACAAAAATCCCAAGACTGATGGCTTAGGAATAGATGTAGAGTCATACAATGGAATGCGGTCATGTGGGCCATCAAATCCGAAGCTCTTATCAGTGAAAAAATCTAGCACCCCCAACCTTTGTTTGAACACCACCAAACAAGGGGTGTTACCTCCCAATCACACAAGTAATTCTTCTATTGAATTGTTTTTCTGTGGCATTCAGTCCAAATCTACCTTTAGGATTGTTATGGTATATCATATTCTGAACTCTGATATGAGAGAAAACGTGTCTTGACTTTCTGTGAAACTTAAGATACTTGCAAAGTATTTTCATATCTATCCCCACCCAATTGTTTTTTCTCCTCTGTATAAATCCTTTTCTTTACTTCCAGAATAAGAAGAAAGGCAATAATTCATTTAAGTATGAACATTCTTCTTGCTGTGCTGCTTTCAAGAATAATCTGACCCTAAGTCTTCATGAATGAAAGTGGATCTATTGAGTGAAATAGCCTGCTGAATGTAATGCAGCAAATTATTTCACAATAAATTCCATTCATGATGATTTTATTCATTTCAAAACTAATCCATGAACCTGGAATGCAATTTAATGGCAGCAGTTTGTTCTTTGTACTTGGCAGCATTTAATAAGTGGTAAGTGAATCATGATATCCACACATAATATAAATGTTCTTATTTTTTTCTTTATAAAGGTCATCAAAATAGCAACTTATTTCCAGAATTAAGGGAACCCATTAGTGATTTCTTGTTCAGTCTCTTTAGGAGAAATATGGTACTATAATTTCAAAGAACTGATCACCGGGTTGCCTCAGCTGATTGGGCATTGAAATATTCCAGAAACTTAAATGTAGAAATTTGCAAACTGAATACTGTACTGAAAATATTGTTTCCAGTACAATTCCATTAGTTCATCTCTAATATTTCCTTGTGAACATTGGGTATTGAGCTCAAACATAATGTGTGTTAAAGATAGTTATTTGATATGGGTTATTCTGCATGGAGCTGTCCCTAGTCCTGAAAAAGAATACCTGTACATGACAGACAAATTCAAGACATTTGAGAGCTTGAAGTAAATGTCTTTAAAAGAAAACTAGGAGCTATTATGGCCAACACTCTTTTTTGTATATATCATTGTCATTGAAAGCTTTATCAGCAATATTAAGAATTAATACTAACTAAAATAAATAAAAGGAAAAGGAAAGAGGGAAATAAAAGAAAAAATGCAATAAGGAAAAAGTTTTTTTTTAAAGGAGAATGATTTGAAGAAAAATACAAAGGTCTAAAGTGGCTTCCAATAATTCTTCACAGCAATTAAGTACAATTATATTTTAACCTCTTTCTCTAAAGTTCACCATAACTCTTTTTCTTTCTATAATTATCCTGTGTAATTATCAAAACCATAAATCACAAGTTCATTTTTACGCAAAAAGTCCATAAGGAGTTTCTAGTCACCAGTAAATGTAAGATATTGTGCTTTCTGTAATAAAAAGTTTGCCTATCTCAGCAAATTCTGACAGTTTTACCACTATTCCTTCATAGTGAGTAATCATGATTTTTTCCCCCATCTCTGTGCATATAGTAATCTTGTTTCTGTGATTATATATTGAAGTAAGCTTTCATGGCTCAGTGCGTGCATAAGCACACCAATGTGCCTACCGTCCCTGTCCTATTGTTTCTTTTTATTTTTCTTATATGTTTCCATTTCACATATTCATAACTATGTTTATACTTATACCTGTTATCTTATAATCACTTGACAAAATAAATAAAATAAATAAATGTAGCATAGTTCTATTGCACAGATTCAACTGGGAAATTTCACTGTGATTTTGAAAAGACCTCAGCTGCTAGACTGAGAACTGCTCCCTTTAAATTAAAAAATGCAAGCAAATCTTACAAACTGTGTTCCTGTTGAAACTGCTAACATGAAATAGTAATTCCATCCAAAAAAGGAGGGCGAAAGGAAAAGCTTGACTAAGTTTCATAATTATTCTCATTCTTTGGCTCTCTTAATGTTCATCTGCCATGCACAGCAATATCATCTCATCTACTTGCCAAAGCAAAAAGGATCTCCCAATAGGGCGATGATGACTTCATTTCTGCTGCTCTGGATTATGTTCCCTGGTGTTCCCCGTCCACTGCACCACAAGTCAAATGTGCTTGGCTTGTTCCACTTACTGCAGAGATTTTGGAAAAAAAGAAAACAACAATTGCTAGCAGCTTGAGCTATTTCTATCTAAGGATCAAAGCTAATGAGATGCCAATATTTTTAGAGATGGGCTGACTATGCCCCCTTAGCCACATCAACTAGTCTTTCATTTGAGTGGGAGAACCTATTTCTTAACTAGCTCTCACCAAATATCCAGTGTCAGATATCAGATACAACAACTTGGAGGCAAAAAATAAATAAATCCCATGAGATAAACAGGAGATCATGAATGTTGTTATGAGTCTAATATATAATCATGTAGCATTTCTCTCAAAAGGGCTGTTCCAGTGTTCAGAAATAGAACTGATTTTGAAACAGGCTACTTTGACCTTGAAGTTAATTATTCCAAAAAATCTTAGTGCAATCCAATACAATGTAAAACAGATGTTGAGACTCTAGAAAGAGTGCAGAGTAACAAAGATGATTAGGGGACTGGAGGCTAAACATATAAAGAAAGGTTGCTGGAATTGGGTATCTCTAGTTTAATGAAAAGAAGGATTAGGGGAGACAAGATAGCAGTGTTCCAATATCTCAGGGGCTGCCACAAAGAAGAGGGAGTCAAGCTATTCTCCAAAGCATCTGAGGGCAGGACAAGAAACAATGGGTGGAAACTAATCAAGGAGAGAAGCAACTTAGAACTAAGAAGAAATTTCCTGACAGTTAGAATAATTAATCAGTGGAACAACTTGCCCCCAGAAGTTGTGAATGCTCCAACAGTGGAAGTTTAAAAAAAAAATTGGATAACCATTTGTCTGAAGTGGTGTAGGGCTTCCTGCCTAATCAGGGGGTTGGACTAGAAGACCTCCAAGGACCCTTCCAACTCTGTTATTCTATTCTATTCTGTTCAATAGTTAATACAGCCCATTCAATGTCACATTTTCCATAATAGAACAATTTCACATCCCTAAATAGATGTACCGGAAGTCTCTCTCTGTGAAGCTACTTATAAGTACAGGTAAATCTCCTTTCTAGTCCGGTCACATAAACCAGTGAGAAATTCTAGGAATATGTGAAAGGTATTTTAGATGTTATAAACATTACCTCCAATTAATTGAACACTGGTTTACTCAATTAATACAATTAACTGAATTCACATTATGCATATGTACCATGGGCTAGGACTGGAAAACATATTTGACTAAAATGGATTACTTGGTGGGAGAACAGGCAATCTAGTCCTGCCTTTGGCACAGAGCCGGCTCAGTGACCTTGGGCTGGTCACTTTCTCTCAGCCCTAGAAAGGAGGCAGTGGCAAACCTCCTCTAAAAAGTTTACCAAAGAAACATGCAGTAACCTATCCAGGTGGTCTCCAAGAATCAGACATAAATGAGTAGTGGAAGAAAAATGGTTTTTTGTTCCGTCTGTCTTGAAAATACAGGCAGAGAGAAATGTGTGTTTGAAGAGGTAGATAACCTGCATTTCCTTCTTTTGACCTTTTTCCAAACCATCAACTGATTTTTTTTAAGGCAATGGCTACATTCTGTCATAACAATGTTTATAAAGGTACAATTCTTTGAAAATGTTACATGCAAAAGCCCTATTCTTCTCTTCCTGCCCCCAAACATACGCCATTGAGCACTGATTACGCTTAGTTGTTATCAAATGCTGCTTGACTCAAGGAAAGAAAGAAAGAATACAGATCCATTGAACAGAGAGAGTGGAAATCTAAGTTGGAGCCAATCCACAATAAAGTATTTTGTTTTAAATCCCATTTGTACGTAGGAAGCAATCAACTTCCGTATTGGTAATTTAGTTTTTGTGAAGAAAAAGCCCATACGCGTTTAGTCAGAAGGAAATTGTAAGTTCATTGGCATGTGCTACAGTGTCTATTTTAACTAGCAATTATTTTCTAAGGCCGTAATGTTGGATTTAGTTTTATTCAGTGAATCAGTCCAACTAAAGCATGGTTAATGGTATAGAACATTGTGCGAACTAATCCAGTTGTGGCTTTGTCAACCAATTATGGTTAAGTAAATCATGACATTGTAGCAATAGCACTTAGACTTATATACCATTTCACAGTGCTTTGTTAGCCATCTCTAAGTGGTTTACAGCGTCAGCATGTTGCTCCCCAAAATCTGGCTCCTCATTTTACTGACTCGGAAGGATGAAAGGCTGAGTCAACTTTGCGCTGGTGGGACTTGAATTCCCAAATTGCTGGCAGCTGGCAGTCAGCAGAATGGACCTGCAGTACTGCATTCTAACCACTGCACCACCACGGCTCCTAATGCAATGTATAAATTTAATTATAGGCTTTGGGAAGCAATTATTCCCAATCTTGCTTCTTCTAACTGTGGAACACATTCAATGTTATCGGTTGGATTCTAATTTCCAAGAAATGATGTTATTTTGGCTGTGAAACAATTTCATTTACCATTTCTGGCAATAATAAGCTTGGGGTAAAAACTGGATTTATAATGAAATGTGAAACACTATTTCTCAGGGATGGTGCTGTTTACAGCTTTGAACTTCTCTCTATTGGAAGAGAGGAGAAGGGAATCGGGTGTTTTTTATGAAATGCAGTTTTCCTCTCCAAATGTTAAAATAGCTAAGGCTGGCTATTACAAGGTCTGCAGTGTTCAGTGCTGGTTTTTTTATGTTATTTATATCATAAAAGACCTGGATTTGGTACAGAACAGAATGTTACTCAGATATACAGAAATGTGTGCAATTAAAAAAGCTGATTCTTACAAAAATAATGTTGTCTACAGGTAGTCCTCGACTTACAACAGTTCATTTACTGACTGTACGAAGTTACAATGGCCCTGAAAAAAGTGACTTATGTCCATTTTTCACAGTAACATATTTTGTAGCATCTCCATGATCATGTGATCAAAATTCAGGTGCTTGGCATCTGGTTCATACTTATGACCATTGCTGTCATGTAATCATTTTTTGTAACTTTCTGACAAGCAGAGTCAATGGGGAAGCTAGATTCACTTAACAATCTGGTTAACAACTTATCAATTGCAATGATTCATTTAACAACTGTGACAAGAAAGGTCATAAAATGGGGCAAGACTCACTTAACAAATGTCTCACTTAACAACTGAAAATTTGGGCTCAATTGTGGTCATAAGTCGAAGTCTACCTGTAGTTGTTTGGCATGTAAAATAGTAAGGGAGTTATACAGTTACAACCTGGCTGCTGTGTAATTCAAATGGAGTTTTCCTTTTGCTCATTGTATATACTTTTATTCAAATTGCATTGTTTAATGTATTTTATTGTAAATTACACAGAGACCTTCAGCTGTTGGGTCGTTTTAATAAGAATAGAATGATGCCTTCCAATGAAACTTGAATGACAGGAGTTTTGAATCCGGCAAAGCCAAAACATTTCTACACCCAATGCACATATTTAAGATTGTAGAAGAAAGAGTAATGGCCACTAACTCAAAAACTTCAAAAGAGGATTAGACATATTAACTGAAGTTTCAATGGCTATTAGTCAGTTTTTCTTTGCATTCCTGTCACTGATGAAAGACAGTGAGAAGGGACTACTGTGCTATTGTCCTACTTTTGGATTTCTTGGGGGTCCTTCTTTTAGGCTTCTGGTTTGCCACTGCTGAAAAGAGGTCAGGTCTCACCTGAACACTAAACTAACCCCCCAGTGCTCTTATATTTGAGGACTTTTAATACAAAGAAGCCTAATAATAATAAACTTTATAGGTGTAGTACTATTACTATTTATGGGATGGGGTATGAGCAAGCACCTAGAATATGTAAGGCCACTATTGTCAAAGACATAATTTGTCATCCAACATTTCCAAATTGTTCATGTACTTTCTCAAAAAAAACATTGTATTATACATTCATAAATTCAGCCTGCAGGCTTCACCCAGAACTAACATAACATACTTCAGTACACACAGTTCAATTTACAAAAGGGATATATAGAAAAGATTCTGTTTCTACGTACCATTTTTTTGGTTCAGAATGATTTCCTTCCCCCCCCAAATCATCTTTTGTAATTATAGATTGATTTTATTAAAATAATAAGTTCTGGTTTGAACACATTATGAACTACATTATTTTAATAACTGTAACTGAGCTAGTTTGTTCAGTTTTTGTAAGACATTTTACCAAAACATATTAAGAGTTACCACATTCTCATAGAAATATGTCCTTAAATCTTTTCCTTTCCTGTCTTCCCATTCCTTCCTATTATTGAATTCCATTAAGAGAAAGGTTTGTCAGTATCCTGGTACAGGTAATCCTTAGCTTACACCAGTTTGTTTAGTGACAACGTTCAAAGTTACTACAGCACTGAAAAAAGTGTTTTATGTCCATTTTTCACACTTACGACCATTGTAGCATCTCCATGGTCACGTGATCAAAATTCAGTTGCTTGCAGTTGAATCATATTTATGATGGTTGCACTGTCCCAGAGTCCTGAGGTCACCTTTTGCAACTCTTTGACAAGGAAAGTCAATGGGAAAGCCAGATTCATCTAGCAACCCTGTTAGTAACTTAACAACTGCAGTGATTCACTTAATAACTATGGTAAGAAAGGTCATAAAATGACTTAAACAACTGTCTCGCTTAGCAGCGGAAATTTTGGGCTCAATTGTAGCCGTACATCAAGGACTACTTGTACCATATATAAAAGTGAGATAATATTTTGGTTTCTTTTTCCCGTATCAAAAAAACACAAAACAAAAGTAGAGAGGTTAAAAAGAGGAATTCGATGTTTCTTTATAGCCGCATAGGAAATAAAGAATATCCCAAAACTAGATGATCTCTCTCACTTTCTGTTACTCCTTGCACTCTTAGTTAGCATGGAGCTACTATTTATTTGTTTACAAGATTTATAAGTCCGCCAAACTCTGCATGACTCTAGATGACATATAAAATATAAAAGCAAATAGGAAACCAACAAGTTCCCAAACCATATAACATTAAACATCTACAATATATAAATACCGAACACAAAACATAAAATAGGGGCCAAGCAACAAAACAGACCACCCAGTACTAATAACCAGTGGACTGTAGGTATTTCAGTCCTAAATATCCAGTGGGCATCCAATTGGTGGGATTGCCTTTGAAATCTTGAATTCTGAATCCATAGCAGGAACTTTTACTTCGTCCCATAGTTTTTGTTTGATTTGTGCAAAAGATCTTAGTTCCATGTATTTGTATCTCCAATTAATAGTTCTCAGTTAAAAGGCTAATTCACTAGAAATCTAATGCTCACACACTGGAGAATTATACTCCAGTGGTAGTCATAGTAAGCCAAAATATAGTAAGCCAAAATATTGGTAATGATTTTTACTTTCTGAAATTTTGCTCCAGAGAATGACAACTATAATTCAATACCAAGGAATAATCATAAAATTTTAATATTTGTTGCATTATATAAGTTGTATAATTCATGTAACCATATCTGACACTACGCTGTCTCTAAAGGGATGTTAATCTGTTGCACTCTTTATCTTTCTAGCACGCTACAGGAACAGAAGGGGGAACTCTGTAAGCGTCTTTCTTACACAACTCACAAACTGGAAATGCTTGAAACTGAATTTGATTCTACACGTCAGTATCTTGAAGTAGAACTGAGACGCGCTCAGGAAGAACTAGAAAAAGTGACCGAAAAGCTGAGACGGTTTGTGTCTGAATTCATTGACCTTACAGAAAATAAATTGCACGTCTTATTTTAGTGAACTGTCAGAAATGTGAAGAATGTTGGTACCCATTAAAAATTAGAAAGGAAGTTCAATGTTGGCATTAATTAAATCTCAACACTGAACTAATAAAATGATTAAAGGATTGGAACACCTCCCCCATGAAGAAAAGCTACAAAATTTAAAGTTGTAAGGAGGTGGGACAAATAAGGTGAGATAGGATCAATATATGAAAACATATTCATGAGGTACAGCGAATAAATAGGAATTCTTTTTTTCTCTGTAATAATGTTGGATCTTGGAGTCATTACACAAAGCTAATTGATAAGGGATTATACTAGACCAGAGGTCCCCAAACTTGGCAGCTTTAAGACTTGTGGACTTCAGTTAAGTCCACAAGTCTTAAAGTTGCCAAGTTTGGGGACCCCTGAAATGGTCCTTTTTTCACCATTTGTGAAAAAGAATGAATGATTGAATATCAGAAGTAAGAAGTAAGTATAATATTTCAATTATTTGTTTCAGATTAACAACATGATTGTATGTACTCTATGTGTGTAAAGGAATGAGATTGTCAGGTGCTAAAGATCAGGACCACACATGAAGTTCCAATTAAGCTGATTTATTACTAAACATGCCTGTGCACAGGAACCTACTCAATTAATGGTTAGCAGTATTTTGACTTTAGATAAGGGTCAGTGGAATTGAAGAAAGGGTGGACTTAGCCTATTTGTGGCTACATAGAGACTCTAGTCTGATTCCTCTTTTGACTCTGCCGCCAAGTTCTGCCTCTCCTTCTCCTGTGAAGTTTCAATGGACTTTACTTCCAATTCTAGTTGCAACTTTGCTAGTTTTATTTAATTTATTGATTCATTGATTTATTTATACTTGTATGAAACTCCAGGTTACCTTAACAAAAATTTATACTATATTTCTCTATCTTTTACCTGTAAATGCCAAGAGGGAATGGAAAAAATGTCCCTATGACAAATTATCCATATTGCATACATAGGAATCTTTGCAGCACATTATGAGGATAGGCACTGTTACATATTGATTCTCTAAATCATGGTATGCAGCTTCATGTGAGAGATTGTGGAAAATGAAGGAGAGGCTGTTGAATGTTTACTTCGGAAAAAGAAACTGAGCCCAGCTACTGAAAGAAATGGGGAAAGTGTTTCAAAGAAACTCCATCGAAATTAACTCCATATAACCACAGCAGAGAAATTCCTATTAGGGTTTTTAAGAGTCTGTATTAACCCTAGTCGAATATTAAAGAGATCTTATTAAAATCCATGTCCTTCTTGCTTCCTTGTGAGCAGAGGCCACACTTAAAATCCAATGAGGGCTGAAAGAGGTGAAATATCTAATGTTTTCAGCCCATTTGTCAAGGGATTTGTGAAAGGAGAGCATCTCAGCAATTCTTCCTAGTCTCTTTTATATTAATCTGTGTCTGTTTTAACTCCTTAGTAGGTTCCTTTTGACCTTATATGGACCAATTTTTCTTCCTATTGGAAATCAAAAGGGTTATTTAAGAAAATGGGTTCTTTAAACCTCTGCAAGAGTTCAGTCTTTCAATTACACTTACCTCAAAATTTAAAAAAAATCAGCCCAAAATGTTCCTTCCCATCCAGCCTGGATGCCTCAAAAAAGATGCTAGGGAATTGCCTGCAGCCAGAAAGTTAGCTCTATTGCAAGTTTTATATATGATGCTGGCAATTCTCATAATAAAATCATTAACATTGTTAATGATTGTCAGTGATGCCCTCTCCATGATGACCCATTGTCTGGATGCGGTACGGATCTGGATGGACGGAAACATGCTTCGGCTCAACCCAGCCAAGACTGAGTGGCTGTACATACCGGCATCTCGGTCCAGTCAGGAATGTCCACCATTGACCATAGGGGGAGTGGTGTTGCCCTGTGGATAGGGCACGGAACCTGGGGGTCCTCCTGGATGCACAGCTCCAGTTGGAGGAGCAGGTGGGGACCGTCGCCAGGGGGGCCTTTGCCCAGGTCCGGCTGGTTCGCCAGCTTCGCCCGTTTCTGGACCGAGATGCCCTGCGTACATTCACTCATGCCCTTGTTACTTCCCGACTCAACTACTGCAACGCTCTCTATTTAGGACTGCCCTTGCATACCATCCGGAGACTGCAGCTGGTGCAGAATGCGGCCGCGTGGGTGGTGATGGGAGTTACCCGATTCTCCCACATTACCCCCCTCCTGCGCGGCCTGCATTGGTTGCTGGTTGCACTCTGGGTGAGATTCAAGGTTTTGGTTTTAACATTCAAAGTCCTACATGACATGGGTCCACAATATTTAAGAGAGCGACTCCTGCCGATATCGAGTGCCAACCGCCCTGTGCGGGCACACAGGCAGGGGCTCCTCGGGGTCCCGTCGGCAAGCCAATGTCGGCTGGCAGTCCCCCCGTGAGGAGCCTATTCTGTGGCGGTTCCCGACCTGTGGAACAAGCTGCCTCTGGGCCTCCATCTGGCCACTGACCTCCGCACCTTCTGCCACGATTTGAAGACCTGGTTATTTGACCAAACCGGGCTGTGACTGCCTCTCGGGGGGGGGATAGTTTTAAATATTTTAAATTTGGTATTATTGGGCTTTGTACTTGTTTAATTCTCTTTTAGCTATTTATTGTAAATGTATGTTTTTAGTTGTGAGCCGCCCCAAGTCTTCAGAGATGGGGCGGCATATAAGTCCAATAAAATAAATAAAATAAACATTTTATATTATTTTTCACCCAGACTTGCAAGATGGGTAGTAACAAATCCAAACAAATGTATTTTTACTAATAGAAATTCTCCAGGGTTTCATGTCAAAGTTCTCCATCCCTATTTAAGAATCAGGGTTTAAACATTTATATTCACAATTAAATTGCTTCATTCTAAAACAGCAATTCATAAGACATCAGTGGAGCTCTTTTTGTAGTACTGAATGTGCTTAGGCTAAAAACTGGTGGAGATCTGATATTTTCTATCTTTCTACCTTGCATATGCTCTGCGGTTGAAATGCTGAAAGCTGGTGGTCACAGTTTGCACAAGATACTAGCAAAACTATACTCAAGATGCTTCAGAGAAGAAAAAATACCCAATGTATGGGAAAATACTGACATTATTCTTATACACAAGAAAGGGGCCCAAGTTTTAATTGGCTATTTTAGTATGTAATTTTAGGTTTTATTTGGATTGGATTAACAAATTTTTTAATAATTGTATATGTGTTGCATTCATGTGTGAGCCGCCCTGAGTCCCCCCGGAGATTGGGCGGCATATAAATCCAAATAAACAAACATTTAAAGAACTATCGCCCAATAAGCCTTCTTTCAGTCATCTACAGTTTTTTCACCAAAGTAATAGCACAAAGAAGATTGGGAACATTAAATAATCACAGCCAAAGGAGCAGGCAGGGTTCAGAAGTTGTTACAGCACAGTGGATCACATCCAGGTTGTTCAGCAAGACATTGAATGGCACAATGGGTACACCATGTCTCTGTGCAATGGCTGCATGACTTTCATTGACTATGAAAGGGTTAGGGTTAGGATTGACTCAGTATTCCAAGCAAGCAATAATTAAGGCATTGCTCAACCAAGGCATAGACACTGTTTAGATAAACTTACTACAATCAATATATGAAAAAACAATGGCAGCAATTTGCCTTAATGATCTTAAAGTGGTAATCAACATAGAACAAGGTGTATAATAATAGATAATACAATATCATCTAGCCTTTTCTCCCCCGAGCTGCTCCGAGCATCCAGAAGTGGGAGGTGCTCGGTCTCTCGTCAAGCAGGCTGGGCTAAAATCTTACTGGGACGCTCCTCCTCCTGGAACTCCACCCCAACGCCCCAGTTTTTTGCTCAGCCTTGTAGCAAGTAGCTGGGTTTGGCCGGAGCAGAAAACCTTCCAATATAGCTTTACTTCGTTAGTGCTCCCTTAGCTCTAGATTTTAGTTTCCTTTGTCCCCGATGGATTCAAGTAACATCAGACCGTCGGGGATCGCTCGGCAGGGAGCTAGCAGTAGCGCTCTGAGGCGGCTGCCTCAGAGCCTTATCTTCCCAATCACTCGCCGGCTGGGAGCGATCGCAACAGCGTTCCCCGGAGATCGTAGGCTCGCCTCCGAGGCTGCTGCAGCATACTGGGGCGGCGGCCCCACGCCTTATCTGCCCGATCACCAGAATGCAGGAAGGGGTGAAAGTTTCGTTGTTAATTTCCCGCCGCCTCCTTGTCGCTCCAAACTGAGCGCAGTCAGCGATTGTGGCTGACCTCCCCCAAACAATATCTGTGGCGTGCCATGGCGGTTTCCCTTTCTGGGGGCCATGCACGCATAGCCTTCAGGAGGCCACGAGGCGGCGACGCCATTTTGAAAAGAGCCAAGTGGCGCAATTATTCTTCAGGCCCTTGAGCGCCCTACAGCCCCACAAGGTTTCCCTTTTTGGGATCTGGGGACATCATCCACCCCCTCCTCTTATCTCCTTAGGAATACAGCCCCACAAGGTTTCCCTTTTTGGGGACTGGGGACATCATCCACCCCCTCCTCCTCTTCTTCTACCCTTAGGCTTCCCTTTTTGGGGGCCAGGTCAGGCCACATTATTCTATATCATTGTTCTGGCAGCTGCTGGCAAGCTTCCACAGGATTTCCCTTGAACCCACAGGGGAAGCTGTAGGCCTTACCGTGGTGCAAGCCACACACCTCAACAGGCCTATCATATACACAGGATAGTCATAGCAAGAGTAATAATAACAATAATAACAATAACAACAACAATAATAATAGTAATAGTAATATAATAATAACAACGAGATAATAGAAATTATATCATTGAGATTCCCAGGAAAGGGTGAAAGTTTCAATAGGCCTCCACTCCCCTCAGGGAACGGGTCCTCAAGTGGGCCAACCATCGCCTACCACAGTAGCTCTGTCAAACATCCAACTACGAGATGGCTAGCGGTCATAGTTTTCGATCCATACTACCAAAGTCTAAATCTATGGATCCTAAAAAACCCTCACAGGCTGCTGAGAAGGACGCCTACAGACGTCACCAGGCCCTAGAGAGACAGGTGTGTAAGTGAACCAGGGAGTCTGAGCAAGCTCCCCCACCTCAACCTTCCACCTCCACCCGTTCCCCAAGCCCTCCTCCCGCTGTTCTGGATCTCTCCATCCAAGACAGACGGAGCCTACCTAGATCGCTCCTTCAGGAGGCTTCAGGGTCTGACCTGGTTTCACATAGGCCCCCTGAGGCGACTTTCGCGCCCACAGCGGCGGGCCTACGTCAGGATGACGGCCTCCCGGACGAAATACCAGCCAAAATAAGATCGTGGAGGGAGCTGGCAATACAAAAGGTATTGCCGCAGGCATACAGCAATCTCTTTGTACCAACCAACCTTTCGTTGCACCGGACTGCATGTCCCTATCGGGCCGCTTCGTAAGTATGGTGGAACAGCATTATCATCATGTATCCCCCACACAGGGAGTACTCCATCCCTTGCGTTCCGCCACCACAGGGTATCCAGGACATGGGGGATCAGGGTGGCTGGATGGATCAAGTAGCTGGGTCACTTCACAATATTGACCAAGTCCTTTCTGAAGCGGACCCCCTGGAGAGGGGGATGTCCGACGATGAAGGAATTACTCCTGACCATCCAGCTTTTACGGGGCTCTTCAGTCCACCTTTGTTCAAGTCCCTATTGTTTAAGGCAAAAAACACCGCTCGCCTTGCCAGCCTCACTCCCTCAGCACAGTCGACCAGGTCACAGGAGGAGCCGGAAGATCTAATCTTCTCTCAACCTGCAACTGAAGCTGAAGTTATTCCCGTTCCCCATATGTTCTCCGATACTAGTCAACAAATAATGGGCTCTATCAGCTTCCTATCCTCCTCCGACTGGGTATGACAAAAAGTTCTACAACCTAGACCCTGAGTGTTCTAGCTCATTAAACACACCTGAGGTAGATGACCCCATAGTTACCCTGGTATCATCTTCGGTCATCCCAGGGGAGGCGGAGGAAGCTCTAAAGCCGGAGGAAAGAAGGGCTGAAATGGCCCTGTGCAGAGCACACGTTTCTGACGCATGGGCCATTAGAGTGGATACGGCCGCCTCTTTCTTTACAATGTCCTCCCTCAGATGGCTTTGCCATCTGAGAGAAATAATACCAGCTTCCCATACCCAGGCACATCAGGATGTTGCCAAGATAATTGCGGCTGCCGAATTTTCAGCAGAGGCAACTTTCAATGCCGTGAAATTCTCTTCCCGCGCCATAGCTTCCCAAATCTGTGCTAGACGCCTTTTGTGGCTCCGTCATTGGCAGGCAGATGCGAGGCACAAATGGAAACTTGCCTCTGTGCCTATATCTGGGGAGAAACTATTTGGCAAGGCCCTTGATCCTCTCCTTATTGAAACTAAATCGAAGAAGAGGATTCTCCCCTCTCTGTTTAGGAGGTCGGTCTCCCGACCTTCCCAGCCATTTCGTAGAGGCCCCTCTCCCTCTTACACGGGACACTACTATTCCAGATACCATAGGGCCCTGCCACAGAGTCAGGGCCAACTGTTGGACTCTTCCGACTTTGCCAGTAGAAACAGACGAGGGGGGCTGAACAGGAGACAGTTCCGGGGAGCTAGTGGTAGGACCTTCTGTCGTTCCAAATGATGAGAGGCACCTAGCGCCCATAGGGGGCCGCTTAAGGTTCTTTGCTGACCAGTGGGATTCCTCCACCTCCGATGCCTGGGTGATGAATACCATCAGGTTTGGCTTGGCTCTGGAGTTCCTCTCCCGCCCACTGCACTTCTTTATGAAATGTCCTTTCTCTAGAGACCCCACGAGGAGAGCTCTCATGCAATCTGCCATTTCCCATTTATTAGAGATTCAGGCCATTCAAAAGGTACCCTTAGATCAACAGCGTCAGGGATTTTATCCCCACCTCTTTGTGGTCCCGAAGAGTTCGGGGGGCTGGAGGGCGATTCTAGATCTGAAATGCCTCAACCAATTTCTGGTGTATCGCAAGTTCAAGATGACCACATTACAATCGATCTTACTGGGCATCAGGGAAGGGGACGTACTTACATCTATTGATCTTACAGAGGCATATTTGCATATACCGATTCGGCCTTCCTATTATAAATTTCTTAGGATTTGTTATATTAATATTCACTATGAGTACGTCACCCTTCCTTTCGGACTGGCCTCCACTCCTGGGACGTTTACTAAGGTCCTGGCAGCGCTGGCCGCTTTCCTCAGGAGCAGACCCATTAGGCTACATTGTTATTTGGATGACATTTTGATTTTATCATCCATTCAGCAGTCTAATGCAGATTCCCTTATCACCATTTCCACTCTTCAGAGTCATGGTTTTTCTATAAACTGGGACAAGAGTCACCTAACCCCCACAACTAGACTAATTCATCTAGGGGCGATTCTTGATACTGCACAGGGCATGGTTTTTCTTTCACCCAACAGGCAGGAAAGTATTAGGAAACTGGTACAGGAAATCCGTACCCTTAGAGGGGTTCCCCTGGCCTCACTATCACAATTACTGGGGAAGATGATTTCTTGTATATCCTTAGTTCCTTGGGTCCGCTTGCATGGCAGGGCTCTGCAGTGGTTCCTGCTGCCGTACCAGCGGTCGAGGAGGGACTATTCCAGGGCCGAGTTACGGTACCAACCACCGTACTAAGATCCGTTCACTGATGGACTGCTGCAACAATCAAAAGGGGCTGTCCTTTCAGGGATCCTCCAAGAGAGACCATCACGACAGACGCCAGCCTGTACGGATGGGGGGCTCACTATCTTTACCACACGGCTCAGGGACAATGGACCATTCCAGAGCGTGCACACGACATCAGTTGGTTGGAACTGAGAGCCGTTCACCTCGCCCTGCGCAGTTTTTGTTTCAACACTGCACTCCAACCACGTGTTGGTGCTCACGGACAATATCACCGTGAAGGCCCACTTGAACAAACAAGGGGGCACACACTCCAAACGCCTGATATGAGAGGCAGAGAAATTGCTTCGGTGGGCCGAAAACAACTTCCTCTTCGTCAAAGCCGAGCACATATCAGGCATCACCAATGTGCGAGCGGACTGGCTCAGCAGGGCCACACTCGACCAGGCAGAGTGGCATCTGCACCCCTCATTATTTCAGAAAGCAGTCCAGAAATTCGGCCTCCCTGTAATCGACCTATTTGCCTCTCCCCTCAATACGCAATTACCGCGCTTCATTCCAGATATCCATCCCAAGGAGTGGAGAATGTCAATGCTCTCCGCTGCCCGTGGCCCTCAGGTCTCCTAAACGCCTTCCCTCCTCTTCCAGTGATTCCCAGGCTGATTCAATGGGTTCTGGAAGAAAGGGCGGAGATATTAGTGGTGGCCCCTCATTGGCCCAGAAGGCCATGGTTTGCAGACCTGAGGAGTTTATCCATCCAAGAACCTTGGAGAATTCCATTGTCCATGATATCTCTCTCAGGGTCCGGTCCTTCACCCAGACCCGCAATGGTTCAGTCTAGCCGTTTGGAGGTTGAGCGGAAACATCTGAGATCAGAGGACATTTCCGCCAGAGTCAAGTGGTGGCCCTGGTTTTGGTTATATCCTTTGATGAATTTCGTTCAGTTTCTCAACACCCTTGGGTTCGCAGTTTTCTGCAAGGTGCCACCAATTTACGTCCACCAATTGTCCACCGGTACCCAACCTGGGACCTGAACACAGTTCTGTCGGCACTTTCCAAGGCTCCCTTCGAACCCTTGAGAACCATCAGTCTACAATTCCTGTTGTATAAGATAGCCTTTTTGATCATGATTACCTCGGCGAGGGGAATATCAGAGTTGGCAGCCTTGTCAATTAGCAAGGACCTCTGTGTATTCCACGCAAACAGGGTAGTCCTCAGACCTGATCCTACGTTTGTCCCTAAAGTCAATTCTACCTTCCATAGGGCACTGGAATTGGTCCTTCCCAATTTCTGTTCTAACCCAATTCATTGTCTGGAACAGCAATGGCATCACCTCGATGAGCGCCGGGCATTGTGCATATACATACAACGCACGGCGTCCTTCCGGAAGAGGGAGGCCCTTTTTGTTTCTTTTCTCCCTAGGTCTGAGGGTCGCACAGTGTCTTCTTCCACGATTGGCCGTTGGCTCAGGGCCTCAATAGCAAAATCTCATGTCGTTCAATCTCTCCCGGTACCAGCGGGCATCACAGTCCTCTCAACACATAATGCGGCAACATCAGCTGCTTGGGCCACTCAGGCCTCGATAGACAAAATCTGCAGGGCGGCCACCTGGTCCTCCCCTTCGTCCTTCATACGTAACTATAAGGTTGATGTGTTTGCCTCTGCTGAGGCTTCATTTGGTAGAAGGGTCTTACAATAGGTACTTAGGGACCGAGAGTAGATTTAGTACCAGACAGCATCCCTACCTGAGGACAACTCCAGCTTTGGTATGTCCCACTTCTGGATGCTTGGAGCAGCTCGAGGGAGAAAGAGCGTTGGTACTTACCTGATACGCCCATTCTCCATGAGCTGCGAAGAGCATCCAGCCCCACCCTTTTTCCGTCTGGGGGGGGCATTGCTCCGGCCAAACGTTGTTGTAGATAGGTGAAGTATGGGCAGGTTTGCCACTTCGACTTCGCCAAAACTGGGGCATTGGGGTGGAGTTCCAGAAGGAGGAGCGTCCCAGTAAGATTTTAGCCCAGCCTGCTTGACGAGAGACCGAGCACCTCCCACTTCTGGATGCTCTTCGCAGCTCATGGAGAATGGGCGTATCAGGTAAGTACCAATGCCCTTTCTCAGCCTTCCTTGAAGAAGTACTTTGTAAACTGGACTGGGCAAAAGATGGAATAAAAATCAATGGTGCCTATTTAAATCACTTAAGATTTGCAGGTGATGTTGTTCTCTTCTCACAAGGCCCAGAAGAGTTACAAAGACACATACAAGAGCTGCACAAAGCAGGAGAACCATCTGGTTTAAAAAATAAACTTGAAAAAGAGCCAGGTTATGTTTTAATAAATTCACCAAAGAAAGAAAAAAAATTATATCTGGAGAAGAACTAGACGTAGTAGACCACAACATATACCTTGGCCAATGGATCTCAATGGAAGGAGATACAATAAAGAAAATTGAATGAAGTGTTAAATGTGGTTGGCAGGCACTTGGTAAGCTAAGCATAATTTTCAAGAACAACCTCCTCCCTATGCCTGAAGAGAAAAGTTTTTGATCAGTGTGTGCTACCTGCTCTAACATATGCCAGTGAAACATGGACATTATCCTCACAGTCAATATAAAACTTACGAGAGCCATGGAAAGATACATGTTTGGCATTACAAGACAAGATAGAAAGACCTGCACATGGATTAGAGAACAGACGAAAGTATACAATATCATCAAGAGAGTAAAAGAATTGCAATGGGAATGGGCTGGCCATAGTAAGAAGAACTAATGGATCCCACTTGATAAAAAGTGTCCACGAAAGAGACCTAAAACAAGATGGATTGACAACATCAGCAAGTATTGTGGGCCCAATTGGAAAAAGAAAGCTCAGAACTGAGTTGATTGGAAATGTGCAGAAGGAGCCTTCATTCAGATTTAAGGTGCTGGTGTTAACCTACAAAGCCCTTCATGGCTTAGGACCAGGATATTTACAGGAGACCCTGCTGCCAGCAACTGTTTCCCATCGTCCTGTGCGCTCTCACAGAGTGGGCCTCCTTGGGGTTCCGTCAGCTAGACAGTGTCGGCTGGCGACCCCTAGGGGTAGGGCCTTCTCTGTGGGAATACCCACCCTGTGGAACCAGCTCCCCCTGGAGCTTCGGGTGGCCCCTGACCTCCGCTCCTTCCGTCGGGGCCTCAAAACCTGGTTGTTCCAACTTGCTGACCTGGGCTGAGGGTGGGGAGGGGAGTTTTTTAGACATTGGTTTTATTATTTTTAGCTTTAATTGGGTTTCTTATTTAATATTTTTTTAATTGTATATTTGTATTGTTTTATGATTATATGCTGCCCCGAGTCCTTCGGGAGATGGGGCAGGTTAGAAATCAATCAAACAAACAAACAAACAAACAAATAAATAAATCCTGCAGTGCAGTGGTGGTATTCAGCTGGTTTGCACCGGATCGGGCGAACCGGTAGCAAGAATTTAGTGTGGGTTGCCAAACCGGTAGTAAGTTCTGGCTGGCCACGCCCCTGATCCAGTCGCCCTCCCGCCCTATGCTCGCTTACCCGCCCACCTGACATTCGCCTAAGGTATTTCTTTTTCTTCCCCTCCCAACAATCAGCTGTGCATAGATCAGCTGTGCCAGGATTCCCCTTGCTGAGGCCCAGGAAGGCAAAAAATGGAGGGAGGAGCTCAGCCCCTCTCCATTTTTTGCCTCCCAGAGCCCCAGAGGAGCCTTAGGGGAGCAAAAATGCCCCCCCAGAGGCTCCTCTGAGGCTAGGAAGCTCCCAAAAATGGGTGGGGGCGGCAAAAAAGCAAAAAAAAAGCCATACCCATCCAGTCACATGGTCATGCCTACCAAGCCACGCCCACATAACCGGTAGTAAAAAACTTTGAATCCCACCACTGCTGCAGTGGATAGACAAGGGCTAAATTGATGTGCTCTATTATTAATTATGACTATGGTTTCTCTTCTGCCAAAAACTTCCTAATGGACAGGCCTGGAACTTGTCTCTCCTGCTCGTTTTTGATGACCTCAGATGGACAATGAACTCAGAATAGAAACGGAAAATGTCCTCATCCTGGGCACTTGATCAGTATCAGAGAGGAGCTATTCTCAGAATGCTTGTCCCTCTTATTTGCAAGGAATCAAAATTAATGATAGACATGGTCTCCCCCTTTAATTTCTGTGAAAGAATGTGGAAAGTGCCAATGCACCAGGGCACAATTCTTTATTTAGGTCAACTTATTTTAGGCTGACTGTCCAATATTTCACAACAGCCTTTGAATTTGCACCACAGTGAGGTATAGGGTACAATAAGTTCCACAGTTTATTGGTCAGATTCTTATTGTTTCCAGGTTTATTCTTAACTTTGCTCTCAGGAACTAAATAATATATACAGTATGTTTCTCTCTTCCTTTTCTCTTTTGCTCTTACAGCTATCCTGTGAGGTAGGCCTAAACTCAAAGATAGTGTTCAGCCCAAGTTTGGCCAATGAAAGCTCTGTATTTGAGTGGTGATTTGATTCGGTGTCTTCCGGATTTTAGCTGGGCCATTTCATCATCTTGCTTTTCAGATTTATGACAGATAAAGTACCTATCTCAGATATAAAGAAATAGGAACTGAGTTGTAACTGCTCACACAAAATAAAGTTTAAAAGTACAAAGTGAAAATACAAAGATTGTTAATTACATGATTTCTTCTTTATTTTAGGATACAAAACAACTACCTAGCCTTACAAAGAATTAATCAAGACCTAGAAGATAAATTATACAGGATGGTAAGTACAGGAGGCTATTAAGTAGACCTGTATGATTCTTGGGTTGCCAGAATAAATTGAAAATGAAGAATTTTATATTCTCGTTATGACTAAGCAACTCAGAAGTAAGCCTTACAATACGGAATTATGACATCTTCTCTAATAAGTGTGCTTGTAGTTGCAACCTAAGGGTCTGATTTTATAACTTGGTAAGATTTTTCTGCTATTCGGCATGAATATTTTTTTTTCTTGTCTAATGAAGGGAAACCTCCATTTGTTAGAGGATGAATTTAGGGCACTTTTAATGTGGTCATTTAATGTTCTAATTGTTTGTCCTATAAAAATGAACTCATCTGGCATCATTTTACAAGGCAACTGCTGCAGCTGCTTGGAACTGTTTTGCAGGGGGAAATCTGAACAGGAGAAAATTAGATACCCCCAAAGAGTCCAATGATAACTGAGCATGCAGCAATCAAAGAATACGGTGACTGAGATTGGGAGAGAGAGAAAGTGAGACAAGTAAATAAAAATTCAAGTTTGAAATGGAATGGAATTTTCTGGGAATAGGCATGTCCAGCTGGTCATTCCAAATGCCTACTATTTAAGGTAGTGTTTTGTTGCAGACCATATTTACAGTACTTGTTCCAATTACAGAATCAATGTTTCAGTAGTGATGGATAGAAAATAATTTCTATATAAACGTTTGCAGCTTCAGGGCAGGGGAGCTGAAGATTAAAAGCATATGAAGATGGGTCTTAGCTACCTTGCGTACAATTTTGTGTGCTCAGGCTGTATCTCATTTTACAATCTGACAATCCCAGCTTTATTCCTTACAAGTCCCTTATGAAACCATTTTAATCAGCAGGATTGGGAAAATACGTCTTTTTAATAACCTTGAAGGATGCTGCCCCTCACAGCACAGAGTAGTAAACAATACAATTTTGCATTTTCTGGTGCTTTACATAATACAAGAGACTAAATACTTCACCCAACTATCTCATTGTCTAAAATCTTACAGAAAGTGAAAAGATGAAAGTAAACAAAGCAAAAGCTAAACAGGGATAGCATATGTGATTATTCCTGTTGCACACATATATAGCAAGGCTTGTCTCCTCAAGGTTGCCACTTTCGTAGAATATTAAGTTACAGCTGCTGGGATTCCCAGCTGAATAGGCAATTCCAAGAGTTGCACCTCAAACTATCCACAAAATGCCTGATTGGCAAAAGCTGAAGTAGAATATAGAATGCATCACTTGGAAGTCAAGCGCCAAAAGCCTAAATTTGCCATAAGGTTCTCTCATACTGTATCCTGAAGTGATTGATCAGCTGGTTTTTTTCCATAGTTGCCTATCTGTGAAATAGGCATGGCAGTGATTTTCTCTATTGTTGTGTTGCAATAAAAGCATACACTGTAAGGATGATATAAAATAGAGGGTAATAGAGGTAATAATGGTAAAGGTGAAATATAAAAGTTAAACAATAATTGGTTAGAAGAGACAGAGGTGTTATCCTTCAGGGTAGTAATTACAGGGTACAATATGTTTTATAAGATAATATAAAATTCTAAACAAGACAGACAAAAGTGTAAATAATATTGACTGGCATGATACTGAAAATTGGAAAAAGAAATGCAATTAATGAAATGATGGAATGATGAAATAATTGAAATAGGATTATAAAAGCTAGAGAAAGGGGGAGAAATTATGGAAAATAGTGGAATCTGTTATGACAAATGAAATAGAATATACAAAATGAGCTCAGACACTACCTGACAGAGTGTATAATTGAAATTATATTTGTATGGAGGAGGAGGGTCCGGTAGCATACTGTTCTCAAAAAAAGAATTTTTTGTTTTTTGTTTTTTATATTTGTTTGTATGTATTTGTTTACTGGGAATGGTTTTGGGATGATAATATGAAGTGTTCTAAGATAAATTAATTAAAAAATATGGAATATTTTGCATATGAGAGTATACAAAAATAATTAATAGATGAGAATGGAAAAGATGCATAAAAGAGCTTTAACCTACCGGCATATTATATGTTTTTTCTGTGTATGTTTGTTTAAAAATAATAAAACAAATTTCAAAAAAAAAAGCATACACTGTAAATATTACAAATTACCATACACTTTTCAAATAGCTCAGAGAATGGGTTCTTTATGTTTCTCCTAAAATGTAATCTTTTTTAGTTAGCATAAAGTGTCAATAAAAAAGTTGATGTAAAATGCAGGCCCAATAAACAAAAAGATAATTTAAAATAGGAGATTCTTCTTTAGAGTTTCCAGTTGGTGAGAGGAGAAACTACCATTTTTAATGCAATAAATTGAATTAATCCCCTCTGAGGTTCCTATTATACAACTTTTTGATATTCAGTTAGGTGTATCATATTTGACCTGCAAAAAACCTGGATGACTACCAGATGCCTATTAGAATTTCCTTTAAAATCCTTTGGATTTGGGCAATCTAAATATGGTAGGACTAATTAACTGGAAGTGGTACAGTGACTTACTCACTGCACATGTTATCAGCCAGAAGGTGAATGTCTCTGTCTCTATCTATATCTATCTACATCTATATCTTCTATATCTATCTCTAAATTTATGTATATCATCTATATTGTTATCTTCATTGGGACTTGACAACTGTATCCCTAACTTGAGGAAGTAATAATTCTCTCCAACATGCCATCCTGTTAGAGTGTAGCTCCAAAATGCTTAGACAGCCTCAAGTTAGGGTATATTTAAAATTCTGAAATAGATCACACTTTAGGAAAGAGGTCTGTAGACGTGTGTGTGTATGCATTTTCTGACTAGTAGGAAAACATTTATACTACAACGGATATTAAATGTAGCTAAAAAAGGTTCACACTTTTTTTTGCTATATAAGGTTGGTTGTTTTACATTTTTCATAACTAATGGAGCAGCCCTATGATGGTTTAGAGCCTAGTCCATTGAATTCAGTAAGGCACACTTCCAAATAGGCATGCAGTTTAGTTTTGGGAATATTGTTTAAGGATATGATACTGGCAAGGAATGACTGGTTATTAAGAACTGCTATAGTGTTTTCAGAGGAAAATATAAAAGACCTATAATGTATTTATATGTTTCTCTCTCCAACAATTAAATTCTTATCCCCCAACACTTTAATCTAAGACAATCACTACATTTAATGGCTATTTTGGCAACATAAAAGTAGAAAATGTATCAAATTTAACAATTTCATTATGCAGATGTTGGTGTAGATTATACATTTTTAGGTGTTCTTACATTGGGGTTGAGGAAGTCAGTGGTTTCTAGAGTTATTGCTATATGTCTCAAATCTTTTACTGACATGGGATGCTCCTAGAAACTTACAGCAATGATTTGGCCCTTGCCAGTGAAATCATTTATGGATGGCTAACCACAACTAACAGTAATTCAAGGTTGAAAACTGTTTTAGATATTCTGTAAATTGTGAATGAAACCAGGCAGGCAATTTCTATCACTCTAGTGAGAGAATATCTATTAAATAGTTTTAAAAATTGTAAAGAGATCTACATTACAACTAATAAGCATGACAGACTGCCTTTGAAAACTCTTGATCTAAAAGTGAATGAATGCTCCAGGTGTAGCTTTTATGAAAATGTGTATTTTTAGAAATTTGACATGTATTATGTATACAGTGATTATTATTATTGGAAAAGGTATTTCTAAGCCAGTTTTATTACAGTTTTAAATACTGTAATGTTGCTCTGTAATGAAAAAATGTAATGAAGAGATTACATTTTTAATTTCTTTATTAATTACATTTTTAGCTGCTGATTTCATTTCTTACTTACATTTCTTACATTTCTCTCCCATAAATTAATGTTGAACATGCCACCTGCCATTAGCAATTCTATATAATTTATAGTGTCCATATTTGACATATAATCACAGCTTTTTGAATTACCTTGTCCGGGAGTGTGACAGATTTATTGCCATGACAAATCCTTGAATTATTTGTTATATATCATTTTATGGCAGGATCTCACCTTCCTAGAGTAGATGTAAATTATCGTTATGAGCTCATACCTAAAGCATTTATACTCAGTAAAGAAAGATTTTAACTCACAGTGGCTAATTAAATGTCATTGCCCATTCTTAGAATGGCAGATGTATTTAGTCTATATTTAATATGACTTCGTTATATTTGTTGCTTACAACTGAACTGTAATCAATTGTATCTGGGATTATGTCTTTTGTTTAGAAATGTTAATTGTTTCAGGATGAAATCAGATTGTTGATTAGAAACCTTTTACTAGGTAATCCTCGACTTACAACAGTTCATTTAGTGACAGTTTAAAGTTACAACGGCACAGAAAAAAGTGACTTATGACTGTTCTTCACAGTTACAACCTTTGCAGCATTCCCCAGGGTCATATGATCAAAACTCAGATGCTTGGCAACTGGTTCATATTTATGACCATTGCTGTGTCCCAAGGTCATGTGATCAACTTTTGTGACCTTCTGACAAGCAGAATCAATGGGGAAGCCAGATTCACTTCACGACTGGGTTACTACCTTATCAATTGCAGTGATTCACTTAACAACTGGATCCACAGCTCAGTTTAGAGGAGCAGGTGGGGGCTGTGGGGGCTTTTGCCCAGGTTTGGCTGGTTCGCCAGCTCCGCCCTTATCTGAGCCAATATGCCCTTTGAACGGTCACTCATGCGCTCGTCACTTCCAGAATCGACTACTGCAACGCTCTCTACATGGGGCTGCCCTTGCGGACCACCCGGGGATTGCAGCTGGTGCAGAATGCGGCCGCGCGGGCTGTGATGGGGGTGTCCCAATACTCCCATGTTACACCCCTCCTGCGCGACTTGCACTGGTTGCCGGTTGCCTCCTGGGTTGCCTTCAAGGTGCTAGTAACAACTTATAAAGCCCTAAATGGCTTGGGTCCAGGGTACTTCTGGGAACGTCTCCTGCCAGCATCACACTCCGATCGCCCTATGCGCTCCCACAGGAGGGGCCTCCTTGGGATTCCATCGGTTAGACACTGTCGGCTGGCGGTTCCCAGGGCTAGGGCCTTTTCTGTGGGAGTGCCCGCCCTGTGGAATCAGCTCCCTGTGGATCTCTGTTTGGCCCCTGATCTCTGCTCCTTTCGTCGAGACCTGAAAACCTGGCTATTTCAGCAGGCCGGTCTGGACTGACCCAGGGGTGGGTTATTTTAGTTGTTTTAATTTAATTTTAATTAACTGGTTTTAGACTTGTAGTTATTTAATTATTTTTTATTGTAATTTGTTCGGTTTTTAAATGTTCGCCGCCCTGAGTCCTTAGGGAGAAGGGCGGCATATAAGTCTAAATAAATAATAATAATAATAAATAACTGAGTCAAGAAATGTCATAAAATGGGATGAAAGTTACTTAACAAATGTCTCACTTAACAACAGAAATTGGGGCTCAATTGTGGCTGTGAGTCGAGGACTTGCTGTATAGAGAACATTCTGTTTCTAGGCTCAGAGGTTTCCAAAATTGGCCACTTCAAGACTTGTGGACTTCGACTCCCAGCTGGCTGGAGAATTCTGGGAGTCGAAGTCCACAAGTCTTGAAGTTGCCAAGTTTGGGGACCCCTGTTCTAGGTGAACATTCAGTACCTGCCAGTATATTTCAGACCAGAATTCAGCAATTAGGATTCATGAAGTTCTAAATGGCTAAAAGTCGCTTTACCCAAAAATATTGTTTTCCATTAGAAGACTAGATCCTTACTTAGAATGTGGGACATGGATTTGGTCAATCCCAGTCCAACCCTTTAATCTCTAAAAGGTACAGTACCTTATGTATCAGAGTTCCCCAATCTTTCTGGGTTGGTGTCCTGGAGCAGGGGGAGGGGGGAAAGAGGGGATGATTTTGTGGGAGGGGCAAGCGCCCATGATATTCGCAGCAACACTTGCCTGAGTGGAGCTGCAGGTACCCATGATGAAGCTGACGCGAGTGGGCCTTTGTGCACACATGGGGGCATGCGCACTGGCTGGCTATTCACATGGCCTGGTAGCTATTAGCCCACAGCCCGGTAGTGGGCCATGGCCCACAAGTTGGAGACCCCTGTTTATGTATTGTTGTAAAGGTAGTCCTTACCTTACAACTGTTTTTTTAAAAAATCATTTGAAGTTACAACAGCACTAAAAAAAAAGTGACTTACGACTGTTCCTTCCACTTAACAACCATTGCAGCATCCCCACACTCCCATGATCAGAATTTGGGTACTTGGCAAAGCAGCATGTCTTTATAACAGTTGCAATGTTCTGGGGTCATGTGATTGCTGGCTTTTCAATCAGAGTAGAGCTTGAAGGAACCTTGCAGGTCTTCTAGTCCAATCCCCTGCTCAAGCATGAGACCTATAGCATTTCAGACAAGTGGCTGTCCAGTCTTTGTTTAAAAAAAAAAAACTTCCAGTGATGAAACACCCACAACTTCTGGAGGCAAGCTATACCATTGGTTAATTGTTCTCACTGTTAGGAAATTTCTCCTTAATTTCAGGTTACTTCTCTCATTGATTAGTTTCCATCCATTGTTTCTTGTCCTGCCTTCCGTGGCTTCGGAAAATAAGTTGACCCCGTCTTCTTTGTGGCAGCCCCTCAAATACTGGAATGCTGCTATCATGTCAGCCCTAGTCCTTCTTTTCTCTAGACTAGCCATATCCAATTTCTGCAACTGTTCTTCATATGTTTTAGTCTCCAGACCCTTAATTGTCTTAGTTGCCCTTCTTTGCGCTTTTTCCAAAGTCTCAACATCAAGTCAACAGAGGAAGCTGGATTTGCTTAGCAATCATGGCAAAAAAGGTTATAAAATCAGATGTGACTCACTTAACAATCACATTGCTTAACAAGAGAAATCTTGGACCCGATAGTGGTTGTAAATCTAGGATTTTCTATATATGGAATTGTGACATTCTGGTCCATGTCGGGAGAGAAAATGGGAAGTGAAGATTTAGCCACACTTGGTTGAATGTCAGTAGGGTTCATCTCCAAGGCTAAATAATTTCCTGTGTGTAATGAATGTGTCATGGGAAGAAAACTATGTGATTGCTAGGAATCAACACTGGCTTGATGGCACTTCATTGGTGAATATGCATTTATACATAAAAGTACCAAGTTGTGGTGGACTGGACCCTATGTTGGTGTTCTGCAAGGCCCTGAAAAAGAGCCTCTTGTTTGCTTATGTTAAGTGTTTGATTGTTGCTTTGTAGTTTTTACCAGCTGCTATGAGTTTTATATTTTTGTACATTTTTATTACAAAGTCACATATATGATTCGTAAATATAAATCCACTGAATAAATAAATACAGCTAGTCCTTGAGTTGGAAATGTAATGGAGCCTGCCCATTCCATTCATAACCTGAGGACTTGTAGGCGTGAACAAGATCACTCCCTGCTTTCGCCCATGTATTCGGCTAATTGAATGAGCAGCTCGTTAAGTGCACATGAGGTATCTCAGGGTGGGGAAGGCCATGGGGGAAAGGGCTAGTGATGGAACAGGCCACCTGGGCTTTCAAACAGCTTGAGCCTTCCCCATTTCCCATGTCTGATGCAGAGCTTTCTGTTTCACTATTACTTGAGTTAGGTTGTATGCACATGATATATCATAACTAAATCACTTGCCCTCCACTCAAGAAGTGACACTGGTTGAGCCAAATCTGATTTATCATAGAGGAATGAGGCTGTCTGTGCATATTCATTAGCAATTATGTGGAATCCTTTTTGTGGCTTCTGAATAGAGGGCAAGTAACTCATGTTTTTGCCATGGGTGATAACAGTTAGGTGTGCCTGTGATGGCAGTAGAGGAACAGAACTGACCCATATGACCTCCACAACTCTCATCAAGCATCATTTCAGTACAGGAACCTTTGGGAGAATCCTTCTGTTCCTTTTGGGCCTC
Source organism: Naja naja (assembly GCA_009733165.1). Classification (NCBI taxonomy): domain Eukaryota; kingdom Metazoa; phylum Chordata; class Lepidosauria; order Squamata; family Elapidae; genus Naja; species Naja naja. Next base: position 334,887,549 of record CM019148.1, on the reverse strand, counting down.
CAGTTATACAAATTGGAATTTAATTAATTTGTATGTAGTTGGAAAGTGTTCTGCGGTATCACTTTCTTTTTCCTGGCTATATTGTTGTGCTTAGTGTACTGACAGAATTACAGTAAGCATAGCATACCATTAAGCAATATATACCATTCAAAAGAGGCAATCAAAAACCAAAAAGGAAACCAAAAGACTAAAACCACCTCCTCACCAGCAATCAACACCAGATGAGCAGAGATTAATACTAAATTAACACTAGACCAACAATCAAGAAGTAAATAATATCCCAATCAAGGGACTACCAACTACGACAAACAAGCTAATGGTAAACAACAGCCTAATCAAGGAACTACCAAGATCCCTCCCACCAACATTGACACAACAAGCTGCTAGTATATAAAATGAGAGCAAAGGCCCCACTACCTTCTAGCACTGATGATGTTAACTTACTTTGGTAATGAAACATATACAAAAAAATAAACAACAACTAAGCTCAGAGAGCACCAAAGACCCCAGTGTGCTTATTCCACTAAGCAACTTCTACAATTTTGGAATTTGGTTTTTCCTTCTCCATGAATGGCAAGTATTTCACTTACCCTATAATTTTCACTTCCTATCCAAAGAATAACTTAAATGTATGCATGAGTCCAATCAATTGTGTGTTTTTTCCTCAAACTATGGACAAATGATGAGTTAGCCTTATTCTGATTCTTTTATTATTACATTGTGGAGTACCTTGGCTTAATTCATTTAATTCCATTGCCTTCATGGTTTCTCTTTGACCCATAACTCTGGTCTCCCACTCGCAAACAAAGTACAGGATCTCCTCATTTGCTTCGAAGCAGATTCAATGTTCTGACTGATTAGGATCATTAAAGGTACCTAAATATTCTATTATATTTTGAAATATATCCATGCTGTTTCTGTTCATTTGCATGGTTATATGTGTTTAAAAGCCAATCAACCTTTCTCAGCAAATATCAAGTGCTCCTAATTCTCATGATTCTGAACAGCAGTAGGTTTTCAAAATTAAAATAATGTCTAGTTCTTTCTTACACGTTTTTCTTCTCATTGTGTAATGCTTTAACCCTACACAAAAAAGTTTTGTTGTCCTAGACATTTTAATTTGTTACTATGCTTAATGCTGCTTAAGGGTTTTAACATGAGGAGATAGTATTTGTGAGATTTTTTTTTATTTACTTGTTAATTCAACTTCTTTCTACTTTGTGGTGCAAGATTATTCGCTTTTAAATTCACTTTTAAACATTTTATTATTCTTTTCAGTCCTCTCAGCTTAATTTTTTTTAATAAAAGAAAATGACCTTATTGTATAATGAGATAAACTCTCTCTGAATTGCATTTTCACAAAGTCTTAATTTATCTTGTTCAAATGGTCTACACACCTGAATTACTTTCCAAAAAGGAAAAAATCTTCTTCATTGTTGCCATAAACTTCTGAACCATAAACCATTGATGAAGATCAAAAATTGGGGAAAGGAATGATATAGAAAAGAAAGGAAGAGAATTGCTGTACCAGCTGTTTCCGCCAGTGACATTTATCCTCATAGACATTTTCTATAATTAACTCTGTTTAGTGCTGATTTAGTACCATTATAACAAACAAAGAGCATTTGATCATTGCCAACCTCTTCAGTGAAGTGTCTCAAGCTAGATTATTCATGGCTTTAATGCCTGCCCCACAAAAAAGGAGAAATCATGATCTTTAAACATCTCTATCAATAAGGTTGTACAAACTCATGTTTCTGCCTATTCAGAACTCTGAAACCAATGGCTCTAGTTCTTCTAGTTAAGTCCCATTGACAGCTGCGAGTCCATGTAAAGGTAGCTGGATACCAGCCAGACCTAATATTATAATGAATGAAATATTGTTGCCAGGTGTTCTGCCTACCGGAAGTTCTGAATAGGCAGTTCTTGTACAAGGACTGTGCATGTGTAGGCAAACCACTAAGCATCTCTGGTCAAATTGTTTATTTCAATTAAGCTGTAAAGGAATAGAAGCTGATGTGATCTCTGCATAGTACAAACTTTGACATGACAGGACAGAAGTTTGGATACACTCTCATTCTGCAAATTGGTAGAAATAATAGCCTAAACCTTTGCATGTGACTATATTCTTAATCAATCAAGCATCTTGCTGGGGGTAGGGGAGGAGACATAATCCTGACCTTTCATTGTGTTGTGCTTACTTGCCTGACATTCACAGCACTGCAAGTTGCTGCTCAGACAAACAATTACACACCCCCACAAGGGAGAAATGTTCTTTGTTCCATATACAGAGAGTGAAATACCCACGTCTGCCCCTCTACTGAGAGTACAGCATTGTGCAGCAGCATTCAAAAAAGCTAATACAATTCTTGGTTGTATAAACAGGGGGATAGAATCAGAATCATGTGAAGTGTTAGTACCATTTTATAAATCCTTAGTAAGATCACTCCTGGAATACTGCATCCAGTTTTGGCCATCACATTAACAAAAAAGATGTTGAGACTTTGGAAAAAGTGCAGAGAAGAGGAGCTATGGGCAAATAGGCGGCAATATAAATTTAATAAATAAATAAAATAAATAAATAAGATGATTAAAGGCCTGGAGACTAAAACATTTGAAGAACAATTGCAGGAATTGGTCTTGAGTGGACCTAGTGATCAATTAATAGTCACCACATATTAACAAAGATTCAAAGAAATTAAATCAGATTCAAAGAAGAGCAACAAAAGTAATTGGGGCTAGACTTTATATCCTATGAAAAAAGATTGAAGGAACTAGGAATGAGAAGAGAAAACTTGGAGAAATAAAAATAGTCCTTTTCAGATTTGTAATAGGATGTCACACTAGAATAAAATCAAGATCTGATTCTGATCAGCTGATAAGAACAGCCTTAAAAGTAAGATGACTTTGACAGTGAGATTTGGTGCCTAGAGATACAATAATTATGAAGCCTCCTTCACTGGATCTGTTCAATTGCAAGTTGAACAGCAATCTGCCAGAGATGCTAGTTGCTTAAATAACCCCTAATTTATCTGTTGTTATGATCTTACTATCTGAAAAAAAGCCCATGGGAAGAATTCCTGCATGATGTCTTCCTGTGGGATTTAATTGAAATCTGAGCAGGCATGCTGGCTGCAGATGGCTAAGGAAATTATTGTATAGTGAAGGATAGTACACCTACACAAAACATAGGTCAATTTGCAACTAATATAAGTTCAAATATGAGTGCTACTTGAAAATTTAAATTGTTTTCTGTCAGCCTGGTTGTAAAATACTCTTGACATTGCAGTAATGAAAAGCTCTGATCAATACTACTAAACAGAATGCTACAAGAAAAATCTGTTCTTGGTTATGTAATCATTACAGGAGATATTGACAATCTATTCCCCACTAATAATGAATGCCAATGTTTCATTTTAACCCCATTTACTTGTAGAATTTATACTGACTTTACATACACACACATGGAGAGGGAGAGGGGGAGCAAGAGAGAGAGAGAGAATATTTGAATCAGTTCTTGCTTAGATAATTGTATAATACAATCTTTTTCAACCTGAGGGCTTCAAACGTTATTAGAACTATTCCTCTTCAGAAATCATGAGAATTAGTGTGCATGACTGCTTAAGTATCCAAAGGAACTTCGGAAATAATGAAACTGGACTAAGGGCAAGTGCAGGTTCAATTGTTGATAGCAATGCTTATAAGTGCCGACATTTGCCTCCTATGCAGAGTTCAATTATACTAAACATAAGTACCAAGTGGTTAGGAAGCTATAACCATAAAATGCCTAAAATACACTGAAAGAATATTTTGTCAGGATATTCTTGATGTGCAATGGAGGGTGACTTTTAGAAATCCATCGAGATAACAGTGCTGTAATGAACTCTGCTTTTTCAAGAAGATCAAGAGAAATAGGGGAATGGATTTGTCATACCCAATCAGAAAACAAATGTTAAGGGATGTTATGTTACAATTTACAGGAATCTTTTTGGTATAACAAATGCTGTGGAGACATACACAACAGAGATTTATGACTATCCAATTGCTAGGAAAGAAAAGCCTCATTATTAAGAACCAGTGGAAGAGATTTGATCCTGGACAGGCCAGAGAAAATGATTGTGGTGACTTATGGTATACCAGAAACCATTGTGTACTTTCTGCGAGTGAAATACAATAAAGACAACTATTAACAAAGGCCTTTGAAGTTTAATTTAGCTATTGGATTTACTTGTTACCTGTTAACTGTATCAGACTATGTGGGTTGGGTAAACAGGTTTGTAGAAATTTCTCAATTGTGTACCTGCTTCACAGGGGGAAAGGAGTTATTTAGCTTTGAAATATATTAATCAGTATTCAACTGGGGGGACAGTTTATGTGTATATCTGTTTTGTTTTTTATGTACTTTTTGTGTAGTTTTGTCTTGTTTTGTTTCGATTTTTGATTTTCTTTATATTTGAAATTTGTATGTTAATGTTTTGAATAAAATTAAATTAAATTAAAAAAAGAAACCCATAGGGAGCAGTACTATTTGCTGGTTTGCCACAGATATCAAAAATGAATTCAACAAAAGGTCTCAATTCTCTATGCCCAAAGCAAGGCAGTGTTATTTATCTCATAATCATAATTCATTGTTCCTACAAACTGGCATCCTCCAGATTTTTGGGAACATGGGCTGAGAATTCTGGGAGCTTCAGTTCAAAAACAACTGGATGGGACAAATTTAAAGAAGGCTTTTGGTATATACATGTGGTGTATAAATATGGATTGATCGTGGATAGAAATGCCAGACACTTTTTATAGTAGTTTAATATGCACATCACTCTTTCACATTGTGCTATTATTATGCTGTCACACAAGGGATTGTCAATTGCCTATGCAATTCAATACACTACCTCTCACTATTAAATATGAGCACATTTAAAGAGAGAAGACATAATTAGAACCTGTATTGAAACTTGATTTCATATTGAGAACTATAACTAATCTATCTGATTATATCTACCTCATTAATTAACGCTTTTAAAAATCTAATTTATCTGTAAGGACTCCTATAGCCAAGGTCATGGGAAATTCTGTGACAGCCTTTAAAAAGCTGATATATCCTTCAGATGTTCTGGAGTTTCATATCTAAAGGGAACCAGTTTGAAGAAGGCTGTTCTAAGGAATACTGAATATGACAAGACAGAAATAAGCAACACTAAGTGGTTAGAGTGCAGTACTGCAAGCTACTTCTGCAGCCAGCTGCCTACAATTTGGCAGTTCAAATCCCACCAGGCCCAAGGTTGACTCAGCCTTCCATCCTTCCAAGGTGGGTAAAATGAGGACCCAAATGGTTGAGGGAAATGTGCTGACTCTGTAAACCGCTTAGAGGGCTGTAAAGCACTATAAAGTGATATATAAGTCTAAGTGCTATTGCTATTTCATCTTTGATACTATAAATATCAAATTTATAGTTCAGATTTCTTCAGCAGTATCAAGAGGATATTCTCTGCTGAGTCATCAATGCTGGAATACTGTTTAGCTCCTTTTATACCAGATGGAGAGAGGGAATCAAATTTTGAATGGCATCACTAGAAAATTAGAGAATAGCAAGATGAAAATTTAATAAGCATTTTACCCTTGTGCTTGCTTTGTTGTTGCTTGTTTATAGAGATTTCTTGATTGTTTATTAATGATACTATTTTTCACATGTTTGTACTGAGTTGTTTATTATTGTTGTTGACCTCATTGGAGAATTCTCAGAGTTTGCCAGGATTAAGACAGACTATAAGCCTTATAATTTTATAACATACTCTTATTTTATAAAATAAATATTTTTGTACATACGACCACTCAAAATGGCAACCCAAACCTATAATCAGAATCACTATTATACCCTCACATGAATCTCATGAAATATCATTTTCTTGCTTTTATAGGTGGGACTAGATCCAGGAAAAAAAGGAGATAGAAAGGAGAAAGGGTAGAACTCATGTCTTCGAGACAATATGGGTTCTTATACACACACCATATTTGAATGAATAATTTTGAAGGCTGCATACTGAGTTATTCACTCACTCACACCAGCAAAGCACATGCCATACTCGTACTGGATCACATCTTTCCTGACTTACCACATGACTTGTGTGCCTTCTTAGATAGATATAACAGGAAAACAGATTGGAAATAGCAATAGATGTATGGTTGATTTTCTGTAGATAAATAAAGAGCCCTGATTTCCAAATATTTGATAATAAGAATAAACTAATACAGAAATGAATAAAACGAGATGCAAAACTGGAACTCAGTGTATTTTTAATAAAATTTTATTAGGAAATGTTACTTGAATAAAAAATAATAAATGTATTATTTAGAGCAGGGGTCCCCAAACTTGGCAACTTTAACGCTTATGGATGTCAACTCCCAGAATTCTCCAGAATTCTGGGAATTGAAGTCCACAAGACTTAAAGTTGCCAAGTTTGGGGATCTCTGATTTAGAGTATAGATTAGAACACCAAGGACACCACAAAGGAAAAGAAAGGGAGGCGGGAGATAATCAAAGAAGTGAGTTCTGACCTTCATTACAGCAGTTACAGTCAAAATTATTGTCTCTCCTTCCTCCTAAACATAACCATAATAATCTAGTCCAAAAATCATCATTTTGGCTCTTTCTACTTTCAACAAAAAGTTCATAAAAGTATCAGTATTCTGCCAAAGTACTTGCTGTTTTATTATCCATTGTGTTTACTTCAATATATCTCAATTTTATACACATATTAATCTTACTGGACGACAAAATATTATCCTCTTCTGTGAATGTCTGTTGTAAAGAAATACGTTCTTCTGGAGTTATCAATAATCTTCTTTTCCCTTCTGTAACTTTTACTCCCTTTAGTAATAACCATTGATCTTTATTCCATAAAAGGGAAGTGAAAAATAAAACGGGGCTTTTTCCCGCTATCCATAACATTTTAGTCCCTTTTACTACTGGTACTTAGCATCACATTTCTCGTCTCTTTCTGTTTATCACTGCCCTGTTATTTTTTTCCCTTCTCCAATTACAAATTGTTGCATTAAATTGTTTTTCTTTTTTACTGTACTCCTTTTATTGCAAAGGTTGGTTAAAGACTATGATAAAAAAATATTTGATTTGATTTCTATTTATCTCTTTGCTTAATACAATTAACCATCAGCTTCCTTAAAAATTTAAACATATACATACATATATACATACATACACACACACACATATATAATTTATATTTAATATAAAAATTATATACACACACACTTATTTAATTATAACAAAAACGTAAATGCTTAATGCTAACAAATAAAACGTTCCGGGCTGGAAGCTTCCCCCCACCTGCACCTTCCAAAGAGACAGAAGAGCCTTTCAGATGCCAGGTGGAGGATTGAGAGAGCTCAGATCTGCAGCTGAGGAAAAGCTGGGGGCGGGGGGAGGTGGCTCTTCCAGCCTCTCCTGGAGACAGGCAAGGAAAGGTGTCCCTGGGGGCACTTCACTTGCTTTAGCACTTCGCTGCCAAACCCAGCCACAGCCAGTGATTATTGGGGGGGGAGAGAGAGAGAGAGCATCTCTGGCATTACTAGGGGAGGAAAGGAGGTGAAACAAACTCACTCTTTCACCGAGACCTACAAAACACCAATCTAGCGTGTTCCAGGAGATCTTAAAAACCACCAAACGCTCCCACTTTGTTAAGTTCACATAGAGAGGCAGGACGCGGAGTGCTTCAACTCAAAGTTTATTGTGACTTCAGCTCAGAACGGACCCGAAAAGGCTCAGCCGCGGTAGCTTTTTATAGCCGGCTACCGCGGCTGACAGCCAATCAGAGTGCAGGGTTTTCCTGCACTTTTAAACCAACGATTTCAAACACTTTACAAGAACAACCAATCATATTCAAACTCTGCATACATAACACCCCTCCCCACTAGGTTTGGTCCATACTCAAACCCCATTTATCTAATATATTTTTATAGATAGGTGGGGCTCTTACGGTACGCTTGAGACCTCGTGGTTCAGGTGTTTTGGGAATCTCACTTTGTGAGGAAGGAAATGTATCTGGCAACATTCCCTTATTAGGACTTCTTGTATTGGTAGAACCTGCTTGGTTACTACAACCTGGTCTCTCCTCCCAGCCCATCTCCAACCCAATGTCACCCCCTAAATCTGGTAGTGATGTGCAATCTTCTATTTGCAAAAATGGTTGTTGGTACCCTGACAGGTTTTGGGATGGTTCCTGTCGTGTTAGCTCGTTACACATGGGGTTGATTCTCACTTGCTGATTACCATCATTATCTCCTCCTTCCCCACTAGAAGAAGCTGAGGGTATGAAATCCAGAGAGGAGCAAGGGCGATGCTCCAGAGGCAGTCTGGACCGTAACTGGTCTATGTGCCTACTCCACAAGACACCATTCTCAGTTTGCACCCTGTAAGACCTGGGGCCTGTAACCTGGGTTATCTCAGCAGGAATCCATAGTGGTTCACCCACAAGGTTCTTAGCATAAACAGAATCACCCACAGTGAATGTGCGAGTTTTGCTGGTGGAATCTAGAGGTGCGTTGGGTGCGTAAGTGGGGTGAAGGCGGTCTAGGGTAGACCTGAGTTTTCTCCCCATCAAAAGCTCGGCAGGAGTTAAGTTAGTGGATGGACTAGGAGTGATGTGTTGGATACTGAGTAGTTTTTCAACTTTCTCAGTGATGTCCCCTGGACCCAATTGTTGGAGTTTCTCCTTGGTAAAACATACCACGCGTTTAGCCCAGCCGTTAGATGAAGGATGCCCAGGGGCAGTAAGGGCTTGTCTGATACCCTGCTGTGCTAAGTATGATTCAAAAAGATTAGCAGTAAATTGAGGACCATTGTCAGAAACAAGCACATCAGGTAACCCATGAGTTACAAAAAGTTTCTTAAGTTGTTTGATAACAGCGTCTGCAGTGGTGGAACCCATGGGGATAACCTCTAGCCATTTGGAGTATGCATCAACTACAATAAGGAAAGTGTGCCCTCTGGTAGGGCCAGCAAAATCAATGTGAATCCTGGACCATGGACCCCTAGGACATTCCCATTCCTGTTTGGGGGCAAGAGGAGGAGCAGGTCTTACTAACTGACAGTTTGGGCAGGATACAACCCAGTTTTCAACCATTTTGTCTATACCAGGCCACCATACGTAACTCCTGGCCAATCCCTTCATTCTGACAATACCCGGATGACCCTCATGTAACATTTCCAAAACCTCTTTCTGCAATTTTGCATGAATAACCACCCTGTTACCCCACAAAATACATCCCCTCAAGACAGATAATTCAGTTTGTCTGGATTTAAAAGGTTGGGAAGCTTGAGGTAGATCATGTAGTGGCCAACCCTTTTTAATCCAGCCTACAATGGGAGCCAATGAAGTGTCTTTGGCAGTTTCTCTAGCAATTTCAGCAGCATGAACTGGAAGTTTGGCAACAGTTTCTAGAAAGAAGGTGTAAGTTTCTGGAGCAGGGTCCTCAGTGTGCAAAAGAAGTGGGCAGCGACTCAAAGCATCAGCGTGCCCAATGTCTTTTCCTGGTCTATGAATGAGTTTATATGAATAAGCAGCAAGAAATTCAGTCCATCTCAGCATTCTTGGTGACAGGATGGTGGGCGTTGGTCTGTCCCCTGCCACAATGCCTAAAAGAGGTTTGTGGTCTGTAACAATGGTGAACCTTCTCCCATATACGTACTCATGGAACTTCTTGACTGCTGCCACGATAGCCAACGCTTCCTTGTCCAGTTGACTGTAGTTCCTCTCTACTTTGGTCAAAGTGCAAGAGTAAAATGCAATAGGGGCTTCCCTTCCACTGGGAAGCATGTGGCTCAACACACACCCCCCACTCCAAAAGGGGATGCATCACAAGTCATACTACAGGTAAATTCTCAGAAAACCGTATCGGGACACAATCAGAAGTGATTTGTCTCTTGATGTTGTTAAATGCAGCTTCTTCTTTTGTGCCCCAGACCCATGCAGATTTTTTATCCAGTAATCTGTGTAAGGGTTCTGCAGTGGTTGCTTTCTGAGGTAGAAACATATGATAGAAATTAATAAGTCCCAGGAATGCTTGCAAATCAGTTTTGCATCTAGGCCTGGGGGCTTCTTTGATTGCCTGAACTTTGGCTTCTGTGGGGTGGATGCCATGTTTATCAATCATATAACCCAAGAATCTACTTTGTCAGTTCTTAGTGTGCACTTCTCTTTTTGACTTTTAACCCTGCTTCTTTGAACCTGGTTAGAACTTCTCTGAGTTTCTCGTGTAACTGAGTGTCATTTTCAGCAGAGATTAAAACGTCATCAAAATAAGGCACCACCCCTGGCAACCCTTGTAGCATCCTTTCCATGAGGCTTTGAAAGATGCTGGTGCCACACTTACTCCGAATTGTAACCTCTTGCATTTGAATGCACCCCGATGGGTTACAATGGTTTGGGCTTCTGCAGTTAGATCATCTACTGGTAACTGCTGGTGTGCTTGGGCCAGGTCCAATTTGGCGAAGACTGTGCCCCCACCCAGAGAATGTAATAAATGATGAACCACTGGAACCGGATATGCGCTCTGCTGTAGCGCATGGTTCAGTGCCCCCTTGTAATCCCTGCAGATTCTCACGGAACCATCAGCCTTGACTGGCGTGACTATGGGTGTTTCCCACCTGGAGTGGTCTGTGGGCTCCAGCACCCTTGGGCTATAAGTTTATCTAATTGTTCATCAATTTTTTCCTTCAATGCAAAAGGTACCCTTCTGGGTTTTAATCTGATTGGTTGTACCTTGGGATCTAGGTTAAATGTGATAGGGGTCCCCAAGTACTTGCCTAATCCGTCGCTGAAGACCTCTGGAAACTCAGACTTCAAGGACTCTTCCCACTCAGTATTGCTTACGTGATTGATGCCAGTCACTTGATGCCCAGCGGTTGAACCATTCTAGCCCCAGCAAACTTGGGTGATCTTTATCCATGATGGTCAGGGGTAGGCGTTTGATGTGATCTTTGAACTTCACGTTGAATTCTCTTGTTCCAACTACTGGAATCTTGTTCCCTTGGTAGTCTTTAAGAGTTAATGCCTGCTTCTTGAAGTGAGTCTTCTGAATGTCTGGTATCAGTCTTTGAATAGTGTCCCATGACACCATGGATAAGTATGAACCTGAGTCCACTTCCATTTGGCAAGGCCTTCCTTCAATAAATACCTTGACATGCATTTTCCTGTTATTTAAAGGGAAGAATGAATGACCAATAGTTACTGTTTGATGAGTTTCATTCCTTCCATTTGCTTCTGTGTTGCACCCCATTTTCTCACTGTTTGGCTTGACTTCTCTGTTTTTGTTGTTTGTAGCAAACTTTCTTCTGTTTGGTGGAGTTCTGGATGATTTGCAGATGCTTGCAAGGTGCCCTCTTTTTTCACATCGGAGGCAAATGGTGTCCAGGAACTTGCATTCAGTGCGGGGGTGGTTCCCCCCACAACCTATGCAGTGGAAATCACACCTCTTCCTTCTCAGGTCGTTTCTTTTCCGCTCCATTCTGAGTCTGTTGATTTCTTCTTCTTCTCCACTGTCTTCTGACTCAGATTCAAGTTCATCAAAATGAGTTGTAGTGGTCTTTTCCCCATCTGAATGGCCCATAGTCTTGTTCATCTTTCTCATGGCTGCTGCTGAGGACTTGGTGGCTTCTGCTGAAGATGCTTCCTCTATGGCTTCTTTCAGCGTGATCTTGGGTTTCATCAGTAATTTGCTCTGCAAAACCTTGTCTTTAAGGCCCAAAACAAAACGATCGCGCATGGCCTCCTCTAAGCTGCTGAATTCGCATGCACCCCCAATGTCTCTTAAACTTGCCACGAAGTCATTTATGCTTTCGTCTTCCCCCTGATCGCGGCGATAAAACTCGTGTCTCTTAACGAGGCACGATACTTGGGGTGTGTAGTGTGCCCTTAAAAGCCTCTCTAGATCAGGCCATGCCATTACCTTCACGTCTGCTGCACCCACTAATGCCTTCGCCATCTTGAAAACTGCCGGACCGCAATACGTGAGAAAAACTGCCCTCGTCCGCTGCTCAGAAATGGTGGCAAGATCGCTTCCTTCCAAAAACATCTGAAACCGATCTGCATATGACTCCCAGTCTTCATTCTTTGGGTCAAATGGGGCTGGGGGCATGTTCAGCGCAGCCATCTCGCTCTTCTCTGTTCCGCGTTGCCTTCTCTTCAGGGGAATCCCACCTTCGCCAGTGTTAAGTTCGCATAGAGAGGCAGGACGCGGAGTGCTTCAACTCAAAGTTTATTGTGACTTCAGCTCAGAACGGACCCGAAAAGGCTCAGCCGTGGTAGCTTTTTATAGCCGGCTACCGCGGCTGACAGCCAATCAGAGTGCAGGGTTTTCCCGCACTTTTAAACCAATGATTTCAAACACTTTACAAGAACAACCAATCATATTCAAACTCTGCATACATAACACACTTGCAGTTCCTGCGCCTCCCGGCTCAGGTCCCTGAGATGCACGCTCCCACACATGATGGCAACAATAGTCCCCTCCCACAGTGCCCGCTGTCAGCTCTCCCCATTAGTTCTCTAGCTTTGAATTTCTCCCGGCTCTCTCTTTCCTTCCCACTTCCCCCGTGCCCATGTGCAGGCAGGAAAGGAAAGGGAGACGGAGCCATGCGCAGCTCTCTGCTTTTCCAGCCCTCGCTGCCTCTCCCAACATTGAAGCCTCAGAAACACAGGCAAACCCGCCACAGCGGTAGCTCCCTGAATTGCTTGCTTCTCCACTACTGCCTCCTCCTCCAGCACCTCCTTCTCTGGGTAGGGCAATTCTTAACTAACTGAGCATGCTAAGGCAACTCAGGGCACTGCTGCTGCAGCGGCTTTGCCTGCCTCTCTGAGGCTTCGATGAGGCAGCGAGGGCTGGATGAGCAGAGAGCTGCGCATGGCTCCATCTCCCTTTCCTGCCTGCACGTGGGCACGGGGAAGGGAGGAAAGAGAGGCTGGAGCAATTCAAAGCTAGAGAACTAATGGGGAGAGCTAATAGTGGGCGCTGGGGGTGGGGACTGTTGTTGCTGCCGCCGTGTGTGAGAGCTGGTTGGTGCGTGCATCTCAGGGACCTGACTCCGGGGTCCCTCGAAGTGCCGGGAGGTGAGAGAACTGCGCGGCCCAGATTAATTGCTTTCGGGGGCCATTTCTTCTGTGGCCCACCAAAATTTTTCCATGGCCCACCAGTTGGCAACCACTGCTCTAAAGGTCTGTTTATACTATACACTACACAGTTTGCTCCATTTAATCTTGTTTTAGAAATTAGATTGGGAAGGCCTGACATCTTTGAACAGGTGTTCTTCAAGGTTTTAGCATGGTGTCTTCTTCCATGGCTGCTGGTGTTCTACTCTCAGGTCACCTGCAGGCTTCCTTGCAAGCAACTAAGCCACCCATCCCCCTGCTCATATAGGTGGTCTCATGGTTTCTCTTGTCTTGTTACCTCAACCATATCATTCAGCCATTTCATCATCCCTGCTATTTTGTAAAGACTGTCAGGTTTCTATCCAGAGATCCCAAGACTGGAATTCTTTATTGAAGGACAGTGAGTTCTTTTCCGTTCTAATATTGAAAAAAAATGTTCTTAGATTTAATGTGCCTAACATTATGTTAAACAAAATTTCAATTATACTTTATTAAGTAAGTGAAAATGGCATGTGTGGGTTTTTGATTCAAACAATGTATAAACCAAAATCAAATAAATCTCATTATGACTAACAGCAATATTTGAATGCAGCTAGTATTTTTTAATTCTGAAGATATAGTTAGGTTTATCCATTGTACTAAGCCACAAGAGGAGTGGGTTAGCATGATTGAGAATTCAGCCATTGTGACTTATAAACCATGATTATTGCTTAGCATGTATGAACACAGCACTTTTTATATTATCTGTTCGGGTGAGGAAATGTCTGCAAGCAAACAACTAAGCTCAAAGAGCATCAAGGACCCCACAGTTCAACCCTGAACTATGAATGTTCTCTTTATTGGTACTGAGGTAATTGTGATTTATTCAACAAACCATATGTAAAGTACCACATTTAGAATACTGCATCCAGTTTTGTTCACTATATAAAAAGATGTAGAGACTGGGAAGGAGTGCAGAAAAGAGCAACTAAGATGATTAAGGGGCTGGAGACTAAAACATATGAAAAACAGTTGCAGGAATAGAATTCATCTATCTGGAGAAAAGAAGGAGTAGGGGTGACATGATAGCAGTGTTCCAATATATATATATTTTTTAAATTACATTTATATGCCGCCCTTCTCCGAAGACTCAGGGCGGCTTACAATTTTTGGAGCACAACCCAATGCGCTCAGCAATAGCCTTCATTCCATTGTATATGCCTGCTTATTACTAAGCGGCATTTTTACAAAGTCAGCTTATTGCCCCCAACAATCTTGGGTCCTCAATTTACCTACCCCGAGAGGATGGAAGGCTGAGTCAACCTTGAGCCTGGTGGGATTCGAGCCTACAGCAGTTGTAGGCAGCTGGAACTTAACAGCAGGCATTTAACAGCCTGAGCCACCAAGGACTCATATTTGAGGGGCTGCCACAAAGAAGAGGGAGTCAAGCAATTCTCCAAAGCACCAGAAGGCAAGAAAAGAAAAAAAGGGTGGAAATGAATCAAGGAGAGAAGCAACATTGAACTAAGGAGAAATTTCCTAACAGTGAGAACAATTAACCAGTGGAACAACTTGCCCTCAGATATTGTGGGTGCTTCACCACTGGAGCTTTTAAGAAGAGACTGATCAGCCACTTGTCTTGCATGGTATAGGGTCTCCTGCTTGAGGAGTGGTTTGGACTAAAAGCTCTCCAAGGTCCCTTCCAACTCTTCTTATTCTGTTAAATAAACTATGGGTTAATATGATGGGTGAATCTAGCCACTTTATATTATCAGCAAATCTCAGAGTTATGCTGAAAATAAATCAATTTGCATGCCTCATGTCTGCTTATTTTCTATTAAACCCTTGACACTGTGAGAGAAAAAATTGTAAACAATTGAATAATTAGTGCAAATCTTCCAAGCCCGGGTAAAATACTCAAACCTGCTAAAAGTGCTTTTTCCTTGGGTAACAACGCATGAATCCATTACCCAATCACAACAGGGACTTAAATTGACTTAAAGCATTTTATCTCTATTGGGTAGAAAGAACTTTCTGATAAGTGATTTTGGGTAATGAAGGAAAAAGTTTGGGAATTAATGAATTAATGAGACACATTGGAACTGATTTGCTAACCCATCCATCCTCATTATGCTGAGCAGATGCTAACTTTTTTATATTGGTCAACCAGCATGCCTTTTCATTAGTCAGCTTCATCCTGGATGACTTTTTTAATAAAGCAGTGATGCTAATTAAACTTATTTCAATTAATTTGAATATGATCACTTTCAGATGATGTTCTGAGGTGGTGTTCCAAAAAGAAATTTTATGTACTGTAGATCAGGGGTCTCCAACCTTGACAACTTTGCTGGCTGAGAAATTCTGGGAGTTGAAGTCCACAAGTCTTACAAGTTGCCAACGTTGGAGACCCCTGCTGTTGATGACTAGAGGTTTAATAGGAAGAATTCACTGCAAGATAGCAAGCAAGATTTATGCTTAATATTTTGTATTTATGGAGGACTGATATTTTATGCCTTTAATTTTTGTACTGAGGAAGGGATATCCACTGGCAAAGTAAGCACTGCATTAATTTTGCTGTACCCAGGAGGATAGAACAGGATAAATGACTTTCCTCTTGAACCAGGAAAACACTCCATGTATATAGATAATAGAACCTATCCAACCTCAGTTGACTTCTGAGTTTGATTTATTCAGTATTTCGATGGAAATCGCTAGGAAATCCCAGGCTAAATTGAGGAATTGAGGAATTGAAAAAGTTGATATTTCCTTCGGCTACAGCTTGGGCAGTCTTATTTTTCTAGTGTTGAATTGCATTGTCTTATCTTGATCTCACATGGCCTTGAATGGTCTTAATCTAGTATTGTCCCAAGAGGAAAGGGAAGTTTTTCCCTTTATTGTCCACACACATTGGTCATATGTTGTCCATACATTGTCCACACACCTAACAAAGATTGGGACAAAGCATATATTTTGAAATGATATGAAAGATCTTCCTTCAGCACGTTATTGCAGTCCCATCATGTGACTTGTCAGGGCTACGCTCCATTGCGCCCATCACTGGTCAACTGAGCTGAGCTGCTGCCACTGCCAGGGAACGTTCACCAGGCTGTTTGCTGTTTGCTGCAAGGACGCTAGTCAGATGTAAAGTGACTTATGATCATTTTTCACGGTTATAACAACTTGTAGCATCCCCATAGTCACGTGATCAAAATTCAGTTACTTGGCAATTGACTCATATTTATGATGCTTGAAGTGTCTTGGGAATCATGTGAACACCTTCTGTGACCTTCTGACAAGCAAAATCAATGGGGAAGCCAGATTCGCTTAACAACTACGTTGCTAACTTTACAACTGCAGTGATTCACTTAACAACTGTGGCAAGAAAGGTCAAAAAATGGGCCAAAGCTCACTTAACAAATGTCACACTCAGCAACAGAACTTGTCATAAGTCGACTCCAATATCATCTCCAATATCAGAGATATCCTATAAAGCATGCCCAATAGCCATTGATGGTCTACCATAAAAGCAGAATGTTGTTCTTAAGGCTCCATCTTAAATTATAAAACTATTTCTTGATTTTTCACTTGATGGAACTCTGCAGTCTATGTTCATTTGTTGGTTTACTTACTCAATGAGTTGTCTCCGGTATGAGTTATTGAAGATGATCAGTCTTAAATAATTCAAGCACTACAAGTCGTGAAGGGAATAAATCAAAGACAAGAGTTTATTTTCTTTAGAAGTTATTAGAAAAATAGCTAAATGTTTTTCATTAACAGTATCGAGGATTATCTAGTGAGCAATAAAAAGTGTGTCTTTGTTTATGAGACAAACTGTAAAGGTATTAGGATGATGAATGAACCTGCTCACATTATTATTTCACTGTAACCTACCATTATTCCCACAAGCCACTTTAAAGAGAGAGAGAAATGATGCATAGTCTACCATCACTCCATAGAGGAGAATCAAGCCTTCACAGAACACTTATGCTTTGATTCTCATGGAATTATGGATGTATCCAAGATGATCACCTAATTTGGCAAGTTATGTTGTGCCTGAGATGATAGCTTGGGAAATGTTGCATAGATGTTATTTCATGATGGCAATGTTTTCTTAGTGCCTATCCCCTCAACTGTGTCATAGTTGAAATGCATGCTGTCTTATCATTACTTAGCGCTTTCTACCCTTCCACTTCTAGTCACTGATCTTACAGATTACAATGGAGGGAGAGAAAAATGTGCAAGTAATTCTTGGCTTATGACCATAATTGACCCTGACAATTACAGTCGTAAGTTGCAAGAGTTGTAAAGTGGGTCATCACATAACCAATCCAATTTTTTTGCAGCAGTCATAAAGTGAACACTGTAGTCATTAATTGAAGGCTGCAATCGTTAAACAAACCATTGTTCACTGTGGGCTGTTTTTGTCCGGAAACCGAAAGTAAACACCAGTTTCCACAAAAAAGTTGCAAATCATGGTCATGTGACTGCAGCATACAGCAAATGGTCATAAATGTGGGGCCCTAGCTTAGCAGCCACAATGCAGTCACATGACAGCAGGGAGGCAGCCATGGGAACTTCAAAACTGCATAGTAACTGCTTAGTACTAACACAAGCGAAGCGAAACACTCTCTGTTGCTTGGATCCCACAAGCAGCTACCATTTTCTAAGCCAGCACTTCCATGATCATGCTGGATATCCACAAACTGCTTTGTTGCTGGGCTTCCTAGATGGAAGCGATTTGCAGCTGCACTCAGAAAAAGAGTGATGCTTGTGGATTGTGCTATGTCTTCCTACCCCAACTTCCTGAGGTCTTTGAAAAATAAATTAGCAATTATTGATTGAGGTGGTGAGGAGCATGTGGAATCCAGTGGGGTGGCAAAACAGGCCCAGTGACTTTTGGGAACTGGTAGGGCAGGATGAGGGGGAAATAGGCAAGGGGATACAATGCTACATCTCTGCCGTTGATCACAAGAGCAAATGACCACAGAAGCGCTGTAGCAGCCGTAACTTTGAAAAGGGTTATAAGTAGCTTTGGGGCAGGGTCCTGTTGTAACTTCAAATGGTCAGTAAATGAACATTTTGTAAGTCAAGGATTACCTGTATAATATTTTGGTAATGCTGCCTCTACTGTATTCAGAGTGGTGCAGTGGCCAGAGGTGGAACTCTTGCCTCACAATCAGGATGCTGTAATTCGATCCTAGGTAGCGACAGATATTTCTTTCTCTGGGCACAATCTGTTGCAAACTCTGCATTGGCAGCCGGAAGGGTATCCGGCCAATAAACATTCAGCTCCATTCAGTTGCTCCAACTCCACCCTGATGTAAGGGATTATGGGGTTGTTAAAAGAAAAAAAAGAAAAATACCTGCCTCTACTGTATTCAGAATTATAATTCCACCCTGAAAACATACAGATAAAAATTTACAAACATGTATTAGAGCTAAATAGACCTGAATTACGTGGTTTGGCCTAGTTGTAAGACACCATCTCCAAGAATATTTTCCAGGTTAAACTTTGTCTTTAAAAGATCATCTTCTTTTATGAGCCTCGGAGTAAACCTAGCTGGATTTCTATAGGTTTAATCTTATACCAACGATTCCTCCATAGATTCCAATAAGAAAATATGATGTTCAAATCAAATGCTTTCTAATTGAGCAGCCTAATTAAGAGATGTGTAAAATCATGACAGTAGAAACATTTTCTTCTTGCAATAGGACAAAAGAAAACTATGTAACCAAATTATGGATAAAAATGTACTTCTAGTGGTACATCCCAGAAGTATTTTAAATTAAATAATTCCTATAAAGCTAGTTGACTTCTGTAATTGGTTTTTCATATAGTAAGCATAATACTGTAAGTTAAGAAAAAAGGAAATTTAAAAAGCAGATAACCTAACTATGCATGTTGTAGGAATATAGCTTTTACACTGGGGAGAGAGCTGGTGCTGTGAGTAGCTAGAATTTTCTGCTTGTATCCTAGAATATGCAAGATTTAATAATAAAATGCCTTTCAGTAATGATTAGGCATATATTATACATTATTTTCTGGACTACATTGCACATCGAGCTTATACTTTCCTTTCCTCATTTTTACTAATTATAAGATCATGCAAAGACCTGATCTTATTTCGGAACCCTGCCACCTGAATTAAAAATCCTAGTAACTCAAACTGAAATACTGAAAGTTGGGGTGTGTGTCATAAAGGCATATTTTTATTATTAATTTATAGTTTAGTCAATCTCTCTTCTGTCTTTTCTTATATTGACTGTAAGAGTAAAAAATTTAGATGTATCATACAATGGAAGGGAAAATGTGATCGACATAATTAGAAAACAAAATAAATGGGAACAGTAATAATTGTTTCATAGCAAATACTTCTATGTTATAAGAAGTCCTAGGGTAGTCAAACACAAGCTTTGAATGAAGAAAGCATTTCTAGTGGGATTTTTTTTCTGATGAGATTGAAACTTTGTATGCAGAGGCATAATAGTTCAGAAATTGTTCTAGAAGTAGGACAGAAAATAATGGATTTCAGTTAAAAAAGAATTAGATCTTGGTTGATCAGAAAAAAAGATCGAATGGTTTTCAAGAGCTGTTCAATAATGGAATAGATTACCACAGGAAATGGTGAGCATCCTTTTAGTGGAGGTGTTTAATAGAGGCTGGATGGCTATCTCTCAAAATAATGGATTCATGTATTGCGTATGGCAGGGGTGTCAAACTGGATTTCTTCAAGGGCCGGATCAGCACTGTAGTTCTCTGCAGGCCGGCAATGGAGAGGGGGGGCACAGATGCCTCCTGCAGCACTCTGCCGGCCAAAACAGTGCACGTGGCCAATTTTCGCCCTGGTTTTGGGCCCGTTTTTTGGCTGTTTTAAGTCTGTTTTTCGGCCCAGTTTCGGCCCAGTTTTGGCGGGCAGAGTGCTGCAGGAGGCCTTGGAGGGTGAAAATGAGTTGCGGGGGGGCACACACAGCCCATTTTAGCCTCCAGAAGCACTGTGGGCCAGTCCCTTGATATTTCCAGGCTAGCCACACAAGCCAAATTTAAGCACCTTGAGGGCTGGATCTGGCCCGCAGGCCTTGAGTTTGACACCCCTGACATATGAGCTTGGACAACATGACCCTTTCTAACCTGTCGAATTTTATGGTTCTGTAGTATTGCAACAAAAAACATATTTCAAGGGAAAAAAAGAGAAAAGGTCCAGTACTGGTATTAATTTGTCACTCCAGAACTGAATGGTCAGCTCACTTCAAAGATTGAGACTCTTTAAGCATCTTAACTTTGTGATTGATTCAATTTATATTACATTTTTCCATCCCAAGGATGTGCAAAGCAAAAGGAGCCCACCTCTCATCCTCTCATCCTACAGTAATGTAACTAAATGTGAATAATACTTAACTGAAAACAGCAAGTAAAGTAATTGTTGGTTCATTTCAAAAGGTGTGACTGAAAGGGAAGGTCCTAATTCCTTTCCTAAGGAAAGATTTGTGGATGTATGCCCCATGGCTTGAAACGTCCCACTCAATTTATATGACTATTTTTGTCCGGTTTGTTTCTTCAACAATCGTCAAACTTTTGTCTTTAGCTTCATGCTCTGGACAATGCAGAGTCTGACCTAATGCTGCAATAACATTGCTAGTCCCAGGAGAACATTATTGTTGGTTCTGTAGTAGAAGGAACTGTACCTTTGGCCTGTCTTGTCAGATTAAGAATGTGCATTGTTACAAGCTGTCACGTTTCAAGCATTATAAGTTGTTTATCCTCATTTATCCTTTTTCTCTTTACTGTCTGTTTATATATTGTTTACCTACCAAGAGTCCAGTAATTACAGCAGTAGCACACATTCGCCTAAATCAATAAATCTTTCAGGATTCTCAGCTTTATGATCTTCCAGATGTACAGACAAATATGCATCCTAATATTGCTCACTGAGTCAGCATATTTCTTTGATCTGAGAACAAAGTGCTCTCAAAAATGCACAAAGATTCTTCATTCAAATTCTTAACAATTTCAGCTTGTAGAATTGTGAAAGGGACAGAGGGATCTGCTTATGAAAGGGAAAAAAACAAACAAGAAACAAACAATTTGAGACAAATCCCAAGGCCTATGTAAACAGATGTAGTTTGCTTGGTTAAATGAAACATATTAGCTTGTTATCCAAAGTAAAAAATAAATGATGTTTTTATATAGAAGGCATGTTGAATAAATTATATTTGAATCTATGCAGAACCATAATGATGTTGAAGGATAACAGCCTGATTCTTTTTGCATATTTTTCTCCAAACTGTGGCTCATTGTTATGCAGAGTTTCCTTGCTTAACAAAAAGAAAAATCTTATTGGGCTTGGAAAATGGAACTCTGGATTTTCCCTTTCCTCATTCATAAATTTTACATTATCCCATGTCAGCAGGTCAGCATACCACAGGATGGAGAATAATCTCTGACTCTATATTAACTAGGATAATATAGGAAGTCTAAAATCTGCAGTGAAAATGACTGAGGGTTTCCAGCCCCAGCTACATGAAAGTAGACCTATCAAAACTATTGAGGTGTGAGTGCTAATTCAAACAGCCATAATCAGCAGTATTCTAATCTTTTGCAAACCCCAAAAATAAATGCTAGGTTTTATTGAATAGAGTTTCCCATTTTTCCTAATCACTAGCCACATTGGCAGGAATTATCACCCATCCACATATTTGTTAAGTGCAGAGAAGAGCAACCAAGATGATCAGGGGACTGGAGGCTAAAATGAATGAAGAATGGTTGCAGGAACTGGGCATGGCTAGTCTAGTGAAGAGAAGGACCAGGGCTAGTCTAGTGAAGAGAAGGACCATCATATGATTTGAGGGGCTGCCACAGAGGGGAAGAGGTCAAGCTATTTTCCAAAGCACCTGAAGAGACGAGGAATAATGGATGGAAACTGAATAAGGAGAGATTCAACCTGGAAATAAAGAGAAATTTTCTGACGGTGAGAATAATCAACCAATGGAACAGCTTGCTTCCAGAAGTTGTGGGAGCTTCATCACTAGAAGCTTTCAAGAAGAGACTGGACTGTAATCTGTCAAAAAAGGTGTAGGGTCTGCTTGGGCAGGGGTTGACTAGATGACCTATAAAGTCCCTTCCAACTCTGTTAATCTGTATGTATCTGTATCTAACTGTAGCCCAAATGTTGTCTATGGATATTACTGATCTTTCTCCATTTAGTTTGGAATGGGTTTAACAAAATATGTTTTTCATCACTTTCCTAAGAAACATAGACAATCCAGACCTCTACTTCAAACTTAATCTGCCATTTTAGTGGATTGAAGAATTATTAATTCAGTTTGTTTCTGTTTCACATGCATTGCATTTAAATCCATACCTTTCTATTTCTCTGCAAATTTTTTAAGAAGATACGTTTTTAAAAAAATCTATGCCATTTCTTTTTAAATTGTTCCTTCAAGACAATTCAAGGGATGTCTCCATTCATTAATACTGCATTCACTTTTGGAACAGCAGCAAGAAAATAGTATTGTTTCTACTTGAATAGAAACTGTAAGTATTCAACATCAGCTAGGAGCAAAGAGATGAGATTTCCAGTAATTCTCAGGAGCATTGTATCTGTATAATAATGATCAGTTTTTGAGCCACTTTGAGGGGAATGATCAGTTGTCCAGTACACATATTGGTGTGGAAGATAAAGATCTGATGGTTCTGCTTTGGAAACATCTTCTAATTTCTTCCTCGAAATCTGTTTTAATTTCTCTTTCATCCAGGATAGTTGGTGGGCTGATTGAAACTGTTACGATTAATGATGACAAAATACAATACTGGTTTCGTTGGAAATTTCATAACTTTTGTCTTCTTTGGTTGGAGAGATCAGTTGTTTTCCACTATTCTCATTTCAGTTCACATAGCAAAATTATCAATCAATGATGCAACAAAGGGATTTATTTTCAACTTGCTTGTTGCAGAGTCTGATAATGATTTGTTCTGTGGGAGATTGACTGGCCCAAAATTCTATTGGCTTCTGTGCCTAAGAAAGGACTAAAACTTGGGTCTCCCCACCACACTAGCTCTCACCAAGGATGGATGGATGGATGGATGGATGGATAGATGGATGGATGGATGGATGGATGGATGGATGGATGGATGGATATGCTGAAGTACACCATAGTTGCATTAGGTGTAAATTTATTGCTACAAAGACATTGGAAAAGGCATTATAATAATTATATGTGAAACTCCCAAGGACCAGAAATACCATCTCTTTTTAAATCTTCGTATTCTTACTTTTTTAATGTAAGAAATCTTGCAGGAAAAGCCATAGCTCAGCAATATAGAAAAGTGTTAAGTAACCTAATTTGGATAATTGGAACATTTTGCATTTTAAGAATGGCATGGACTCTTTTGCAACACAAATGCTGTGATGCTTGGACATTCAGAAAATGATTGCTGGAGGAGTGGCCTTTTCCAGGAATCAAACTGGTGAAGATGCTGTCAGCTACCACCTTGAACCATCAAGGACACTTCCTCTCATCCCTCAGTTCAGTCTCTGTTTTTATGGACAAGACTATATCCTTCCAAAGTATTTGGTAGCTGCTGCTCTTACTAGATTTTCTAAGATTGTGTGGTTTAGAAGTATTTTGGGGGCTTCAAAACATCGGCTGAGCCTTGCAGTTTTTGTTCTGGTGCATGCCACATTTACATTTGAATTTTTGACTCAGTTCAAAGACTCTTTAAAGAATAATAAAGTCAAGTCAAAACACTGAGCTTGGTAGGGATCAGTTATTTTTTCTTGAAGCAATGTACTAAAGGGCCCATGTTCCATCCTTGCAACCCATCAGAAAGTGATAGAAGATACTTCTTTATGCCTGTGAATTTGACCAGCTACTACCCAGCCAAATATGAGATAGATGAAAAAGTAGTTTGATCATATATACATACATACATTTATATTAGGTTTCTGGGAGGAAATTACAGATTTAAAGAGTTGGAAAGGACCTTATATAGGTCATCTAGTCCAACCCTCCACCTAAGCAGACCCTGCATCCATGATGGCAAACCTGTGGCACACAGAGCCATTAGTGCCAGCACATGAACTGCAGGCAAACTTACCTCATGGCGCATGTGCATGCCTCACAGCTGATTTTTGGCTGGTTTGAGGCCTTTTTCGGCCCCCCAAAAACTGGAAGTGATGAAATGGGGCTAGATTTCGGCCTACAAAGCTTGTAGAAGTCTGCAGAAGCCTTCCTCAAGCCTTTGGGAGGCCGAAAACGGCCTCAAACTGGCCGAAAATAAGCTGTGAGACGCAGTGCAGGTAAGGGGGCAGCAGGATGGGTGGGTGGATGGGGGATTCCGTGCGAATGCATAGGGGATGTGGGGGGGGGCACATTGCCTTCTGGGTGCTGGCATGCGAGTGCGAGCGTGCAAATGTGTGCACAAGTTTTGGCACAGGAGCCCAAAAAGGTTAGCCACCACTGTCCTACACCATTTCTGACAAATGGCAGTCCAATCTCTTCTTGAAAGTCTCAATTGATGAAGCTCCCACAACTCCCACAACTTCCGAAGGCAAGCTGTTCCATTGGTTGATTGTTAGAAAGTTTCTTCTTATTTCCAGGTTAAATCTCTCCTTGTTCAGTTTCCATCCATTATTCCTTGTCTGGCCTTCAGGGGCTTTAGAAAATAGCTTGACCCCTTTCTCTCTGTGGGAGCCCCTCAAATATTGGAACACTGCTATCATGTCTCCCCTGGTCCTTCTCTTCACTAGACTAGCCATGCCCAGTTCCTGTAACCGTTCTTCATATGTTTTAGTTTCCAGTCCCCTAATCATCCTGGTTGCTTTTCTCTGCACTTTTTCTAGAGCCTCAACATCTTTTTTATAGTATGGTGACCAAAACTTGATGCAGTACTCTAGGTGTGGTCTTACTAAGGCTTTATAGAGTGATATTAATACCTCACTTGATCATGATTGTATCCCTCTGTTAATGCAATTTAGGATTGCATTGGCTTTTTTGGCTGCCGCTGCACACTGCTGGCTCATATTAACTGGTTGTCCACTAAGACTCCAAGATCCCTCTCACAGTTACTGCTATCAAGCCTGGTTTGACCCAGTCTGTATGTGTACTTTTGGTTTTTTCTTGCCTAGGTGTAAGACTTTACTT
Organism: Naja naja; assembly: GCA_009733165.1. Classification (NCBI taxonomy): domain Eukaryota; kingdom Metazoa; phylum Chordata; class Lepidosauria; order Squamata; family Elapidae; genus Naja; species Naja naja. The sequence goes on along the minus strand of CM019148.1, from coordinate 334,862,266 downwards.
TTCTCTACACTGAATTTCATTTTGTTAAGTAGGGCCCAGTGTTCAAGTCTGTCAAGATCCATCTGGATGGACAAATTATATCAAGCAAAAACAAGAAATATGGCACAAAGTGATTTGTCTTTGCTAATGCTCACTAATGTAAATATTCTTATCAATTTGATCCCCTCAGGTTATCACTTTAACTTAGCAGTCCACAAGTGGGATGATAATCTTACACAAAGCTAACATAAATACATGAAAAGGACATGCAGAAGTTAACCAAAAAGCAGAAATAATCTCATTAAGAAGGAATAAATATGCATATTTGTTCTGTGATTGAGTATATATTTATCAATGAGCCACCTGTTATCAACATAACTTAGCCTCTCTGGGTGAGTGCCAGGAAGCTTTGATTTAAAAACAATCTTGCATTTGTATTTGCACAAAGTACAAAAAGCAAATAGGAATTTGAGGCAGAACTGGTAACTTGAATTATGCCTCATATTCTGAATGATGCCAGTGTTGGTGATAGTTACACAGCTGTATGTAGTCTTTTTCACTCTAAAGAGAAAAAGAACAACTATATTTTAAAACTTACAGATTGAGCTTATCTGACCAAGGTTCCTTGGAGAAGGACTATCATATCTGGGTGGCCTTCTTTACTGCTATCTACTAGTCTGCTGAATGGCCCAAAGGTGCTTTTTTTAAAAGGCAACCATCCTTTTTTGATTTTCCATGAAGAAGTTTCACTTCTCCTCCAAGAAGCTTCTTCAGCTCTGACTGAATGTTGGAGAATGGAAGCACTTATGTTCCTCGCAGTCATCTAGTTGTTAGCACTCTTTCTGAGAGTCGTTGAGGCCACTTGGAGGTTTATCTGTGCCCCCAGGGCATCTGAATAGTGTACATGGGTGTGGAACCTTCTTGAAACTGATAAAAGAACTGTGTTGTAAACAGGAAATAAATGGTGGTGTATTCCTTCCCTTCAGGTTAGGGCTGTTCAATTTTAATATAGATGGCCTCTTTGACCCCTCTTGCAAACCGGCGGTCCTTTCTGTCCGGAATGTAGTTATAAATTTTGGAAGACCATTCCAAAATTTTTCTTTCATCAAGTCACTGGAAAAGCTCTTATCTGATTTAACCTGCATTTTGAAGCATTACATTGTTATTCCTAATTTTAGAGCAGAGCCTATTATGGTTATTATTAACAAGGTGGCCTTCTTTGCTAAGATAACGTGACAGTTAAGGAAAAATGTTTATCTAAATTATTGTGATTATTTTTCATATTTGTGTGGTAAGTGAAATCCCTGATATATGTCATTGTGTACCTGCTGAAGTGTTAATAATAATAGTAATATAGCCCAATACATCTAAATGTAAGGCAAAGAGCTTTGGAATGAAGCGTTAGAGAAGAGGAGAGGTTTTCAGTGAATACCTACAAGGGACAGATAATATACTTGCATGCTTACCACTTCTGTGTTGTGACAAATTCTAGGGTATTTTAGTAATTTTTAAACTTCTTTCCTATGCATATTTATGTGAAAATAGAGATGGGCAAGAAGAGAGTGAAGCCCTTTCTTCCTGTATTCAATCTAAAATGCAGATATTATTCAAATTCACATTTCTCCCAATATTGTTGTATTTTCTACCATTAAAATATGTTTAGAAAAAGTTTCTGTAAATAATGCAAATATAAAATTATCTATTTTAATCAACTGAATGCAATACATTATACTTATAAACATGCATGTAATATATATTAGATTCATGTATTATATAATGAACAAAAATGCATATATTAGAATAAATGCAGATAAAGGCACACAATCATTCTTTTTTTAAAAAATTCAAACTGATTTGGAAATTTAGCAAGATTCTTAACTAAAACCTGAGTTATGAGAATTCAACATTTCCCCCCATTCTACCTGAGATTAAGGTCACTGATGGGCTGAGCAGACAGTTAAAGCATTGTTAAGATATATGCATTAGCGTATTTGAGAGCTATATTGTGCTCAGTAAATATCCATAGGACTGTGTCACTATTGTTTTATGATAGTGGCGAATATCTATAGCTTGGGTGGAGGATGAGGGTGGAGGTTTGTTCCCCAAACTTGTGGGTTGGTTTCCAAACATTCCATTACCAGTCTAGGTAACATCTTCAGCAGAGTTTAGGGTATGTCAATGTTCCTTTGTTTATAAGGGCTTTGTGTGGTCAGTAGGTCTTGTGATGGTGTCAGGGTTACATCAGGTCAAGGTCTTGTGGTAGATCTTGTGATGGGTCCTGTAATGGATCAGGTGTGGGTGTGTGAAGTATTTTTTGTTTGGCTATCAATATGCATACAACAGTGCAGTACAGATTGCAGGAGAGCTGTTCCATGTCCTGAAATGCTTATAACATCATTTGAAAAGAAGAGAAGAGGGCAGAAGTCAGCATAGAAGCAATGTGCCTTATTTTCAAGTATACCTACCTACTAAGTTGCTGTACTCTTAGAATAAATTCAGAACATAAGTGAAAGCGAAGTGGCTTTTCTACAAAGCAGAAGGTCCCTAAGAGTGCGATTAACATACTATAGCTTAAAACCATTTAACATCCGGATTTAATTCTGGATGGCATAGTTTCCGTTTGTACATTTCTTCTCTAATATTTCTCTTATCTATTTCTCCCATATCTACCGAAAAAGCCCTGCTCCACCCCTACCCCCAAAACATAATTAACACTATTACATAGGCTTCCTGTGGCATCCTACCTTTCTCTTCCCCTCCCCCCCTCAAAATTGGGTCATTGAAATACAGCAGCAAATAAAAGACTAATAAAGTTTTGGAAAAAGAAAAAGAAATACAACAGAAAAACACCAAAATTGGGTGATACAATTGTCTGATTAAAACAAAAAAAAGTAAAATTGGATTGAAATATTTTTTTAAAAAATATCTTGCATAGTAGAATGGGCAAATACTTATACTCCATCTGTTCAAGGGCAATTTCATACCAACAGTGTTTCCAGGCCCCGATCTTCACAGAACAGCTGATCCAAAATTGCAGAGAAAACTACTAGCCAGTCAGTTCTCAGTCTCTTTTTCTCAGCTGAAGAATGTGAATATTGCAATCCAATCGGTAAAGTAAATTGCTAGTGCGTTTTTCATAGCCATCTTTTTCATGAGTATATTTGTGTGCCTTTATTTGGTGGCTTTAAAAGAGAGAGAGAGAGAGTTTGTTGTGATGGAAAGGAAGAGGAAAAGTATTGTACAAAAATATTAAATGTAGACAGAAGCATTGGAATCTCCCAGAGTTTTCCTGTAAAGTGACCATTATTTATCCTCTGCATTTAAAATAACTGTACATCTGAAGGTAAATGTTAGTACATTGACGATTTTGTAGAGACATTATTTTCTCAAGAACTGATTAAAACTGTATGTGTGGCTATAGTGGGTGGAAGAAAAGGCAGGCTCCATGTCTAATGGAGATTCTCTGTCATCCAGGTCATGGTTGTTCCAAAGGTGCTTTTCAAGAGGCAACTGAACTTTCTGGTTTTTCTTTTAACCACTTCATAAACACATGGCACAACATAGGAGAACAACCCCTTCTCCAGATGAGCTGTTCAGAGCATCCCAACATGGGAGGTGCTTCCTTCTCTCATCCGATAGGCTGAGCTGAATTCTGAGGACACTCCTCCTTGAAGGCTCCTCCTTAGTGTCCCCAGTTTTTGCTCAGTCTTTGTAAGAGATGGGCATTCTTGACTTGGCTGGATTCTCTGAAAGCGAACAGAAACAGCAGTAAGAAAAGAAAATCACAGCTCTTCACAGGAAGAAAAAGGCAGGACTAGATTCAGCATTTAAAAGACAAAGGGCATTCTTTTGAAGACAGCAAAGTCCACATTTCAGATGGAGGGGAGCGCTGGTTTGAAAAAAGGGTCAAAGAGGCCATCTATGTCAAAACTGAACTGCCCTCTCTCAACAGAAGAGGAGAGATACGACATCATCTGTCTCCAGTCTACAACACTGTCCTTTCAACAGTTCCAAGAAAGGTCCACACCCAAAAAAACAAAATGCCAAGAATGTTCGCCCACTTTGGTAGCTCTTCCACTCTGTAACACACAGAAAAAATCTTATGCTTTCTATAATTTGTCCCTTCCTGGGATCACGGGTTCTACCTTGTCTCCTCCCAAATGCTCTTAATGATTTCATTCATCATTGCTATGTTCATCCACAATTGAGATATAAGGCAATTAATGAGCTGTGTGTCCTCAGTCTACCTTGGGCCCTGCAAAGTAGAATTATTTATCTTTATTTGCAAGCTGGCATGAAGATAGTTGCTTGGATTTGTTTCTGAAAGAACAAAGGACCTTTTGCCCATATGCTGAAAGAAATGCACTTTTTGCTTTTCATCTTTATTCCAGTGCTAGTTTAGTAGCTGGTCATGTTTGTGACTCATTAGTGAAAGAAATTCATAGTATCCATTTTATGGTTTCCATGTCCCTGTCACTTAGCTGTGATAGAAAAGGAGAAGGATGCCAAGCATCCATGGGAGGGCAGCTTTTGAGAATAAGGTGATAGAAACATAGATCAATACTGCCACATTAAGGGGCAGTGCATCTTTGAATAAAAGCTTCTAGGAATGAGCAAGAAATGATGACTGCTACACTCACGTGTAGCTTATGAGCACACAAATAAATCTGATTATATTTCTAAAGAACAATAACCATAGTTCTCTGGGGTTGAACAAATCAGTTATATCAACAAAATGATTAAAACTAATAGTAAACTCAGCATAGTAATGGAGAGAAAATCATAATCAGCAGTGAAATAGTGCACAGATATTAAAATGTTTGGAATGATAATAACGTAGGTTCCAAGTAAGCGTTGTAAAGGAGGGGGTCCTACCAGCAGGATGCTAACTGTTTTGCCATCTATATCACCGAATCTGTTGGAGAAACTGTAGGATGAACATTTATGAAGGGTCCATACTTTCAGTCATGCCTAAGTTGGTCACATGCTCTCCCAAAGGAGAAATTTAATTTATTAGCAATGCTTGTCTGTCAGGGATAGATTATAACACTGAAAGTTCTGTTTGGAGTTCAAATGGCCTTGCAAATCTGATTAACTCCATGGGCTAGAGGTTATGTACACTGCATGTACTGTGTAGATTCTACACTATTCTAAGACAACCTTCCAGGGCCAAATAAATAGCTCATATAAGACACATCACAACATTTATGTCTAAGATGTTGTCAGGCGCAAAGAACAAGAATGACTTCTTGGAATTGCTTCTGAGTACTTCCCTTATTGTTGTTTGCCTACAAACAGAATCTTGCCAGACTAAAGCAATGATCTGCCATAACTATAAATATACTCCGTGAATTGTTAGGGAGAGTCCAGTCTTGTTCTTTTCCTTCCCATCAGATATTCCAAGCTCTGCTTTCCACTACAGGTGCATAAAGATCAAACTAAACCATTCATCTGGTTCCTCTCTCCCATTTATTAACTAAGCTTCAGTGTAAAAATGCAAAATGCAATATGTATTATTGGTTGTTCTGGGGAAGCAACGATAGAATAGAATTGAGAAACATATTAAGTAAATTTGGAAGCTCCCCACAGATACACACTTTTAGCCAAGCAATTTGCATAATGGCCTTTCTCTTTTTAACAGGTCTATTTGCTTTATAAGTTAACTAATATAGTTATTTGACTGTAGATTTTTTTAAATGACATATTTAAAAAGCTATTTGAATTAAGGGGAAGCTGAAACAGAACAATTTATATTAATGAATCTCTTTCTCTCTAATTCAGTTGGGACAGAATGCTTGTAGAGTTTTTTTTCCCCTGCTCATTTCCTTAGGGAACTTCAGACGATGGAGAGTGGGGAATCTTAAATAATTTTAGCCATATTGAAGATCTTCAAAAAGAATAATGAAGATGTCCAGTTATTATCTTAGAAGGCTACCAAGGATAATTTACATATGAGAGGAATTCTGGCTACTGTTTAAAATAAAAGGTACTTGATGGGAATAGGCATAGCAGTGTTTTTCAATCTTGGCGGCTTGAAAATGTGTGGACTTCAACTTCCAGAATTCCCTAGCTAGCATGGGTGATTGAGATATCATGTGCTTTGGATCTATAGAACCTTTCCCTACATATGAACTTTTGAGTTGCAAACTTTTGCTGATATGAACAGACCTGTCCGAAGCTTCAACCAAGAAGGGTCAGGAGGTCAGGAGGAGACAGAAATGCAATAGTTTACAACATGCTGCATATGTATGCTTGGCAGTGCTGTTGTGTGAATTGTCCGTCAATGCGGACGATGGCTGTGCCCTGCACTTAAGGGTGTAGGGCTAACAGACATACTTGGCCAAGCACAGCAAAGGCAGGCATGGACCCACCCCAAAGAGGGAAACATAATGGTGCAAGAATGGCTATCAGGGCTGGATTAGCGCTGGAATCAGGCTCCCAGCATCACCTGGAGGATACTCCCGTGGCCTTCACCCAGGAATGAGGTGCAAAAGAAAGCCAGGGCATTCACTGTTGCTACTCAGAGGGCAGGAGGGTAGGGTTAGTCCCTGGTCATTCGGATGGAGAAGAAATGTAACTGAACAGTATTGTGCATGTTTTTCCATTGGGCTTTAAAAATGGGTTTGTAAACCCCCTCTTAGAATATAACCTGTTCATAAGGAACGTCCTGTCTATGCCAGTAAGGACATTCTTTTTTCTTAAATAATTTATAATAATGCATTTTAGATGCAATTATATCAAAAACTTACAAGAAAAACAGATGTGCATTCCATTGCTGATCTTTTCTTAAAGAAAAGAGTTTTTTTAAAAGCCCACCAGAATACACTTCCACAAAAATGGACTGCAGTTTGCCTTTATGGTTATAAATGAAGCAGCAACACACCAAAAGAAAAATTAGCCATATCTCCCAATTAAGAAGAGCCAGAGTAAAACAGTTCACATTTTAAATCTCAAGGCCAAGAGGGACGTCAGATGGTATCTAAGAAATCCTTAAGTTTCATCCAGAATCTCTTTATGACATAAATGTCCAAATAATTTGTTTGGAAGTCAATTCATTCTAAATCAAACTTCTGACACATTTTTGATTCTCTATGAGATATAAATAACCACAAGAGCTGGTGTTAAAATCAATTGCTGCAGTTTTTTCTATCACCTAACCTTGAATGTGTGCACAATTTGCTTTTTAGACCTTACTAGATTTTTTTCTGCCTATACAAACAGTTACCCTGATTATCAAGACAGATGTGATACAAAATTAATATGCTGGAAAAAATGTGTGGAAAAACTATGAATATGGATAATTGTGCAATACTGATTATTCAATAATTTTTACATCAACTTCGTAAATATTTTTTTTTAAAGTGCAGACAACCACAAGATTTCAGATAAAGAAATGCTGTTTTTAATAGTATCCCTGAAGAGGGATGAACATGGAGGTGAAAATAATTATTACCTTGTAGTTCAGCTTTTCTATCTATTGGTGTTAAACTACGTAATGTAACTGATATTTTGTTATTATCACAATTGTTATCACAAGAGAAGATACCTTTTGAATTGGACCAAAGAACTAACAGTGTCCATCCTTTGAGGTAACCAAGGTAAAGAAACAGACACTGCAAGTATTCCAGAAATGCTACTTTATTCTTGTAAGATATGTTAAGAGACTCTTGAGAACCCTTTTAAAGGACAGCAGGATCAAAAGGGGACTGTTGTTGTGTCTTTCTTCTGCTTACTAACTTCTACGACCTGATTAATTGTTTGATGTCCCTCACCTCTTGTTAAGGTAAAAGCTCAACTTCTCTACAATCAAATTCAGATTCCTGTTTCTCTTTACTGAAAGCCAAGCAAATACCATTCCTTTTTCAGCTCTCCAGAAATCATTAAAACCACTTATAAATGTATAATTATTTTTGACACAATTTCACTTGATATATATTATTTTTATTTCCTTAAATATTTTACATTTATTTATTTATTTATTTATTTATTTATTTATTTATTAATTATTGGGACTTGTATGCCGCCCCATCTCAGAAGACTCGGGGCGGCTCACAACTAAGAAACAACAGCAATAAATAATTAAAAAGAGATTAAACCCAGTTACAAGCCCAAACAAATTTAAAATACATTAAAAATATAAAACCACCCCCCCCAGGAAAGAAAAGGTCACAGCCCGGATTGGTCAAACAACCAGGTCTTCAAATCATGGCAGAAGGTGCGGAGGTCAGGGGCCAGGCGGAGCCCCAGGGGGAGCTGGTTCCAGAGGTCAGGGGCCGCGACAGAGTAGGCTCGTCATCGGGGGACCGCCAGCCGGCATTGGCCCGCCGACGGGACCCCAAGGAGTCCTTGCCTGTGTGCTCGCACAGGGCAGTTGGCATTCGATGTCGGCAGGAGTCGCTCCCTTAAATATAGAGGACCCATGTCATGAAGGACTTTGTATGTTAAAACTAAAACCTTGAATCTCACCCGGAGCGCAACTGGCAACCAAGGCAGGCAGCTCAGGAGGGGGGTAACATGGGAGAATCGGGAAACTCCCATCACCACCCGCGCCACCGCATTCTGCACCAGCTGCAGTCTCCGGATGGTATGCAAGGGCAGTCCTAAGTAGATATATCATTTTTATTAAAACTTTTTTAAACAACAAGATTAAAAACTAATACAAACTAATTATCACTCTTGTTATTTGTCATTGCTATGATCCCACTGCCAGTTATGTTGAAGAAAGCAAATCTTGGGTACTAAATCTCACATTTGCTTTACAGCATATGGATGATCTGAAGCTTTATGAAAAATCAGAAATCAAAATCTAGTCATTGTAAGAGTTTTTAGCACAGATATAGCAAGGCAATATGGTGTGGATAAATGTGCTACAATAGCAATAAATTGGGGTAAAATAATGAACAATAATTGAATATTAATGCCAAATGGCCAAATCATCAGAATGAAACATCAGAATGAAGCTTAATTACAAGTACCTTGGCATTTTACAGTTGGATAACATCAAACGTGGACCAGTTAAAGATGTGATTAGTAAATAATATATGCAAAGAGTGAGAAAATTGCTAAAGAAAAACTTTGTCTTCAAAGACAAAGACAATATCTTCAACATCTTCAAAGAGAGCATCTTCAAAGTAATCAATTCCTGTGATACAGTACACCGCTGGAATTATTAACTGGACACAAACTGGACAGTTTGGATTCAAAAACAAAAAAAACCTGATGACTATTCACTACAACATCCCAATATTGATATTGATGCCCTGCAGAAATAGAGGCAGATGTTTAATTCAAGAAGCCTTCCCTGGACCCGGCTGTGTTAAATAACTTTCATCCTGTCTCCAACCTTCCCCTTTTGGGGAAGGTTGTTGAGAAGGTGGTGGCACTCCAGCTCCTTCGGGCCTTGAATGAAGCGGATTATCTGGACCCTTTGCAGTCTGGTTTCAGGCCCAGGTACAGCACGGAGACGGCCTTGATCGCACTTGTGGATGATCTCTGGCGGGCCCGGGATGGGGGGGGTCTTCCTCCATTCTGGTGCTTCTTGACCTCTCAGCAGCTTTCGATACCATTGATCATGGTATCCTTCTGAGCCGGCTCAGGGGGTTGGGAGTGGGGGGCACTGTTTTACAGTGGTTCTCCTCCTACCTGTCTGACCGGACTCAGTGTTGGTGGGGGGGCAGAGATCGAGCCCTAGGGCCCTGCCATGCGGGGTTCCTCAGGGCTCCATCCTCTCCCCCCTCCTCTTTAATATCTACATGAAACCGCTGGGTGAGATCATCCGTCGACATGCGGTTGGGTATCACCAGTACGCTGATGATACCCAGTTGTACATCTCTGCCCCTGGTCAATCAAGTGAGGCCGTTGAGGTGATGTCCCGGTGCCTGGAGGATGTGAGGATCTGGATGGGGACTAATCGGCTCAGACTCAACCCTGACAAGACCGAGTGGCTATGGGTTTGCCCCCTCGGTCTCCAGTTGATTATCCAACTTTGGTACTGGGGGGAGAGAAATTGCTCCCCTCAGAATGAGTTCACAACTTGGGAGTCCTTCTGGATCCACAGCTACAATTTGACCACCATCTTACAGCTGTGACCAGAGGGATCTTTAAACAGGTTCGTCTGTTACGCCAGTTGCGACCCTTCCTGGACCATGGGGCTCTTCACATGGTTGCTCATGCCCTTATCACCTCTCGATTGGACTACTGCAATGCGCTCTACATGGGGCTGCCCTTGAAGAGCACTTGGAGACTTCAGCTGGTGCAAAATGCAGCCGCGCGAGTGATTATGGGTGCACCTAGATGTGCCCATATAACATCTATCCTCCGTGAGCTGCACTGGTTACCAGTGGTCTTCTGGGTGCAATTCAAGGTGCTAATGACAACTTTTAAAGCCCTTCATGGCTTAGGAGCGGGATACCTGCGAGACCGCCTTCTGTGACCTTATGCCTCCCAGCGCCCAGTTAGATCTCACAGGGAGGGCTTGCTCTGGATACCGTCAGCCAAGCAATGTTGGCTGGCGGGTCCACGGGCTAGGGCCTTCTCTGTAGCGGCACCGTCCCTCTGGAATATGCTCCCCACAGAGATTAGAACCATCCCAAATCTACTTGCCTTCCGCAAAGCCGTTAAGACCTGGCTTTGTCAGAGGGCATGGTATTGAGATCTTGAGATTTTGCTTTTCCCCCATGTATGTTTTGGATTGGTATGAATGAGTTTCTTGTTTTTATATTGTACAGAAATTGTTTTTATCTTTTTGTACGCCACCTCGAGTTCCCCTTTGGGGGAAGTGAGGCGGGATATAAATCTAATAAATAAATAAATAAATAAATAAATAAATAAATAAATTCAAGTCAAACATACTCTAAAAAAAGAAAAGCATGCATTGGCTGATTATCTGAAAGACAGCCAAGAACAAGCATTGATGCAAATAAAAAAATGGAACTTACTGAACGTACAGAGGAAACAAAACATGGTTGTTGAAATAACACAGAATAATGGCAAGGAAAAGCATTACATGGTCAATTTCTACAAAGGATTGAGGGGAAAGTGAATAAAGATAAAACCTGGTAATGGCTTACAACTGGACCATTACAAAAATAATCTGAAGGCTTGATTTCTGCTGCTCAAGAGCGAGCTATTCAAACTAACGTAATCAATGCAAGAACAAAAAATAATCAAATTATCCAAAGTGTAGATTGTGGAAAGAGGGAAAGAAATAGTAGATCATATACTCAACTCATGCAGGAAGATTGCACAAACTGCTGATAAACAACAGCATAACACAGTCACTACTGATGACTGGACCATCTGTAAAAACTTTCAGATGGAACAACGGGAACATCTGTAAAAACTTTCACATGCCTTTGCTGAAAAATTGATAGGATCATTCAGTTGAAAGAGCAGTTGAAAATAAAATTACACAATTAAAATATCATGAGAATTCCAAATGCAAACTGATAAAGCCTTGGCACATCATACATCACATTTAACAGTGGTAGAAAAGAAGAAAGTGTGGATAATTATGTGGTAATACCAGGTGATTGTAGAATAGAAGATAAAGAATTGGAGAAGATCACAAAGTATCAAGATCCAAAAATCAAAGTTGAAAAATTATGCCATAAGCCCACCATGGTGGTCCCAGTTGTTATTTTACACTGGGTATTATAACAAAAAAAAATCTTGGACAGTGCTTAGAAAATCTGCATCTGTGAACTACAAATGGACAAACTACCTGGGTCCACATATATACTACAGTGATACATTATGACATCCTAGGTTCTTGGGAAGAAAATGCATATGAAAGCCAACACCAGTTAAAAGAACTGGTAGCTGTAATTTCACATCATTGTGTTAATAATAATCAATGCAAATATAGAAACATTTCCTTTTTGGTTCAAGCATTTGAAAATGTTCAGGCTACGGAATCAGGTGCCTGGGAATACGGAACCGACCAGGTGGTTCCATCCCAAGTGCCTGATGGACCCAGAGGTTGCTTCCTGCCTCCCTTACTCACAGCTCGGCTGAGGCCCTGGTGGATGCCTGGCAATGGGCTGCCTCAGAGGCCCTCAACCAGGTTGTTCCTTTGCGGCCCCGGACCCAATGCAGATCTCAGTTAGCTCCTTGGTTTTCCATGGAGCTCCGGGAGATGAAGCGCCAGAGGAGGGGCCTAGAGAGCAGTTGGAGGTCCAGTTGGTCCGAATCTGACCAATCCCAGTTAACATCCTTTTTTTAAAAAATTACATTTATATGCCACCCTTCTCCGAAGACTCAGGGTGGCTTACAATTTTTGGGATACAACCCAGTGTGCTCAGCAATAGCCTTCATTCCATTGTATATGCCTGCTTATTACTAAGCGGCATTTTTACAAAGTCAGCTTATTGCCCCCAACAATCTTGGGTCCTCAATTTACCTACTCCGAGAGGATGGAAGGCTGAGTCAACCTTGAGCCTGGTGGGATTTGAGCCTACAGTAATTGTAGGCAGCTGGAACTTGAATGCAGGCATTTAACAGCCTGAGCCACCAAGATCCTTCACGAGGACTTATCTGGTGGCGATGGGAGCGGAGAAGTATGCTTACTTCTTCGCTCTCATTGCGTCCACAGAGAATTGCCCAGCCACCCTGTTTAGGGTCACCCATTCCCTTCTTAATCAGGGGGTGAGGGAGGACCCTTTGCTAGGGTGGGCTGAGGAATTCAGTCAGCATCTGCTGGACAACATCGCTCAGATCCGGGCCAATCTGGACTCCGACTGGCTAGAGTCTGACGAGGGAGTAACATCGGGTCTTGTGGATACTATCTGGGATGAGTTTGAGCCTGTGACTCCAGATGAAGTGGACAGGATCATGTGGAGGCTGAGTTCCACCATGTGTTTATTGGACCCGTGTCCCTCCTGGCTGGTCTGTGCCGCCCGGGAGGTTACACAAGGCTGGCTCCAGGCAGCGGTCAACGCTTCATTGAGTGAGGGATCCTTCCCTGCCACCTTGAAGGAGACGGTGGTGAGGCCCCTCCTTAAGAAGCCTGCCTTGGACCCAGCCATTTTGAATAACTTTCATCCTGACTCCAACCTTCGCTTTGTGGTGAAGGTTGTTGAGAGCCTGGTGGCTCGTCAGCTTCCGGAGTTCCTGGAGGAAGCTGATTACCTAGATCCGTACCAATCGGGTTTCAGGCCTGGGTACAGCACAGAGATGGCATTGGTTGCACTGATGGATGATCTCTGGAGGGCTCATGACAGGATATTCCTCTGTCCTAGTCCTATTAGATCTCTCAGTGGCTTTTGATACGATTGACCATGGTATCTTATTGCGACACCTCGGAGGATTGGGGGTGGGAGGCACCATTTTGTGGTGGTTCTCCTATCTCTCAGGTTGTTTGCAATCGGTGTTGGCAGGAGGGCAGAGGTCAACCCCGAGGCCCCTCGCTTGCAGGGTTCCTCAGGGGTCGGTCCTCTCTCCCCTCCTGTTCAACATCTATATGAAGCCGCTGGGTGAGATCATCCGTGGTTTTGGGGTGAGGTATCATCAGTATGCTGATGATACCCAGCTTTTTATCTCCACCCCACACCAACTCAGTGATGCCCTCACTGTGATGTCTCATTGCCTGGAAGCGGTGCGGATCTGGATGGGGAGGAACAGGCTCTGGCTCAACCCGGCCAAGACCGAGTGGCTGTGCGTACCGGCATCTCGGATGATCCAGGATGTTCCATCGTTAGGCATGGGGGGAGAGGTGTTGCCCCCCATGGATAGGGTGTGCAGCTTGAGTGTCCTCCTGGATACATGGCTCAGTTTGGAGGAGCAGGTGGGAGCAGTGACCAGGGGGGCATTTGCCCAGGTTCGCCTGGTGCGCCAGTTGCGCCCCTATCTGGACCGAGATGCCTTGCGTATGGTTACTCATGTGCTCGTTACGTCCCAAATCGACTACTGCAATGCTCTCTTTATGGGGCTGCCCTTGCGGCTTGTGATGGGAGTATCCCGATACTCGCATATTACACCTCTCCTGCGCGAACTGCATTGGTTGCCGGTTGCCCTCCAGGTGAGATTCAAGGTGCTGGTACTTACCTATAAAGCCCTACATGGCTTGGGGCTGGGGTACTCGCGGGAATGTTTCTTGCCAGCATCAAGTGCCCATCGCCCTGTGCGGTCCCACAGACAGGGCCTCCTTGGGGTGCTGTCAGCCAGACAATGTTGGCTGGCGGACCCCCAGGGGTAGGGCCTTCTCTGTGGGAGCGCCCACTCTGTGGAATCAGCTGCCCCTGGAGCTATGGTTGGCTCCTGACCTCCTCTCCTTCCGCCGCGGCCTGAAGATGTGTTTATTCGAACAAGCTGGCCTGGACTGAGTGGTGGTGGTTTTTAGATGTTTAAATGTTAGTGTCTTTTGTGGGTTTTAGATACTGTTTGGCTTGGGTTTAATAACTTTTAAATAATTTTAAATTTTGTATTGTGTGTTTTTTATGATGTGAGCCATCCTGAGTCCTTCGGGAGATAGGGCAGCATACAAGTCCAAACAATAAATAATAAATAAATAAATATATCAGAATCAAGGTATTTTCTTTGAGAAGATTTGAAACCCTTGTGGTACTACTGAACAGTATGAAGTACAAAAAAACTCTCTGCTACAGTAATAGCATCTTTTAAATTCCCTTTCTGGTGTTACAAAATAATCCATTTGACTGATGAGCATTCTCTTTAAACTATTGTGTGTATGCGTGCTTAACAGTATCCCGTGAGACTATAATCAATAACACCTTCATTTGCCATGGCGATATACTGTATATCCTAGCTCAATGTACCATTCTGCTCCCATGGTGGCAAAGGCTGTTTTAGCTCCAGGTATTAATGTGGTACTTGGGGGAAAGGGGGAAATTTGTTGCATGCTACACTGATTATGACATATTAGTGAAAACAAGCCCTCTGTACAGTATCCTCTTTTTTCAAAAACTCAGATGCAATACTCATAATCCCCTATCACTTTTTGCTTATTACCAAAGTTGGATTTTCTTTCCTACAGCCAAACTCAAAAGCTGACAGAATGTATATAAGCTGGGATGAGCCCTAATTCACTTCCCTCTTTATAATCACTTTCAAATCTGATACACTTGCAGCTTTAAAATTTAGTAGGCTTATCATAACTCAAGTCTAATTCCATATTGTTACATCTCACTTTTCTCCTATCACTGAAACCAAGAATACTCAGATTCTTAGTAGCTGTCATATTCATCTACTGAACAAATCTATACCATCTTAGCTGTGGTTTAGCATATTGGGCAGAACAAGTGGCCCAGATAGAATACTACTAGTTTCTTAAGCTATGAAGGTGAATGGAGAAAAAGTCTAGTTTCAGATGTGTAAGATTTTGTTACTATAATCTTACATGAGGTAGAATTAGCTTACCGGGCCATGTTTCTGCTTCACAAAGTTAACATCAATCTTGCGAAGGTACATTTCTTCCCCTCATCCTAGCTAGGGTGGGTCCTTCCGAGCCTCTTGCTCTATCCACATTTCTACTTTAGGCTGTTACCTTTTATCTTTTATCAATTGCCTTTTATCTGATGATAGCTGCTTTTCTTTGCTCTGTCTCCCAAGGTCATGACCCCCTACAAGTTCTTTAGATTCTCTTCTCATCGTCCTGGGGCCTGTTCAGTATGACCTTGTTGAGTGGAAATCTACCAGGAGCAAAGCCTTTTCACATCTGATGGGAGCTTTGCAAAATCTCCATCTTAGAGAGACATAGCTACCATGGAAACTGTATATCTTGAGATTGTTTCAGAAGATAAGCCTTTATTGACATTAAATATTTACTTCTAACATTCTGGAAATTGCGTGTTTTATATGTTTTTATTTTTTTATTCTTTTAAGTTTATTTATTACTTTGCTCTATATGCTGTCATATAGTTCCTCTTTTTTTGGCTAGACATATTTTTCTTCTGAAATGATAAACACAGAACTATTTAAGGGTTTCAGTGTTAAACGTATAATGAGTTCTCACTACAGAAATTCAGCTTTTTCCTTACTCGGTGGCATCTAATTAAGACCAGGGAGATTGTTAATTGGATTTTCTGTGAGGAAAGTAATTCACTGAAAATATCTAAAAGAATGTTGTGCATTTTATTTTTATTTTTCAGTATCAACACCATGGCAAAACTGGTATTGTTGGATGAATAGGTAATTATTATAATATGTGAGAAACACAGAGAAACTAAAACAGTGGCATAAAAAACCTAGGAAAACAAATAAAATATTAAACTATAATAGGAATGTGCCTTACTTTAGTTCTAATTGCAGTCTGTTTCATTAAAAAAATCTATACCAGCCATACTCAGCTTGAACCATTGTGTATGATGCACAATGTGCCTTGGTGCCAGAGTGCTTAAAGTGCAGTATTGCAGGCAAACTCTCCCCACAGTCTGGAGTTTGATCCTGATGGGGCTCAAAGTTGACTCAGGATTCCATTCTTCAGAGGTCAGTAAAATGAGAATCCAAATTATTGGGCAAAATATGCAAATAATGGTATATAATAGTATATATGGACGGTATATACCCCTAAATGCTATTGCCATTGTACTATCTTATGTTAGGAAGTACCCAGAAAAACATACACACCCATCCCAAATTCATACAGGGGATAGAAGAGCAAGTCACATATCGAGATATGTAGGAAGCAGAGTCCATATAATAGCCACACAGCAGCATAACATAATACATCTTTATAGGAGGCAGTCACTGATAAGTTATTCCAGCATCTTACTGTGTCCAGTCAGGTTTTAAATTCAGATTCTTTCGGCTTCCATTCAGACATAACTGATATCAATTAAAAAGGTTTTAATTCAGAAAGCCTCAATCTATTCTCAGGGACTGATGTTCTCAGGGACTCAGTTGTCTTAGCCCACATGCAGCCTGACTCCTGGATACTGGAATTTGGATTGGCAAGGTCATGTTATATCCCTTGGGTAGCTTCTCAGAATTTAAAGCAAATGATTCTTGTATAGCATTTATTCTTTGCCCTCAGGTAGAAAAGTCATGTCTCATTGACCATAAAGCCATATAAAAAGCTTAATGGTTCATTGATGAAATTCATGCATGGCAGAAAGTGCTCCTCTGATGATCTAAGATTATAAAATGGATTATGCAAGAATAGGCAGCTTTGAAGAGCCAGATTGGGGTAGAGATTAAGGCATAGAATAGAATAGAATAGAATAGAATAGAATAGAATAGAACAGAACACTTTATTGGCCAAGTGTAATTGGACACACAAGGAATTTGTCTTTGTGTAAGTATACATAAAAGAAAATATACATTCATTAAGAATCAAGAATCATAATGTACAACACTTAATGATAGTCATAGGGTACAATCAGCAACCAAATACTAGGAAACAGTCAGTATAAATCGTAAGGATACAAGCGACAATGTTACAGTCCTACAATCACAAGTGGGAGAGGATCGGTGATAAGGAGTGATGAGAAGATTAACAGTAATAGTAGTGCAAACTTTGTAATAGTTGAACAGTGTTGAGGGAATTATTTGTTTAGTAGAGTGATGGCATTCGGGAAAAAACTGTCCTTGTATCTAGTTGTTCTGGTGTGCAGTGCTCTATAGCATCGTTTTGAGGGAAGGAGTTGAAACAGTTTATGTCCGGGATGTGAGGGGTCTGTAAATATTTTCACAGCCCTCTTTTTGACTCATGCAGGTCATCGATTGAAGGCAGGTGGGTAGTAATTGGTTTTTCTGCAGTCCTAATTACCCTCTGAAGTCTGTGTCTGTCCTGTTGGGTTGCAGAACCAAACCAGACAGTTATAGAGGTGCAGATGATAGACTCAATAATTCCTCTGTAGAACTGTATCAGCAGCTCCTTGGGCAGTTTGAGCTTTCTGAGTTGGTGCAAAAAGAGCATTCTTTGTTGTGCTTTTTTGATGACATTTTTGATGTTAGGTGTCCATTTTAGGTCTTGTAATATGATAGAACTGAGAAATTTGAAGGTCTCTACTGTTGATACTGTGTTGTCTAGTATTGTAAGAGGTGGTAGTATGGGATGGTTTCTTCTAAAGTCTACCACCATTTCTACGGTTTTGAGTGTGTTCAGTTCCAGATTAGGAACTGGGAGATTGCCTTGGGCAATCTCTGCAGATGGCCTTGGGTCAGTCACTCTCTTTCAGTCCTAGGAAGGAGGCAGTGGCAAACCATTTCCAAAAACCTTTGTCAAGGCAGTGACTAGTCCAGGAAGTTGCCAGTGAAGTTACTTCAACATGTAGATAATGCTGGAAAGCCAGAAGGAACTGCTGATCATTCCTATGCCCTCATTCTGAGACAACTGAAATTCTGAATTGCCTTCATGGTCCACTTCTGAATTGCCTTCATGGTATATCAAATTATACACTGGAATAAACCTGCCTAAGCATGAGTCCCTATAACTTTCTTGCAAATAAGGATGTAACTACTTGAATTAATAACTGAAGCTGATAAGAAGCCCATCATGTCAGTGATGTTATTAGCTATCAAGCATCACTATTGGGTCCAGTAGTGCAAACCTCATCTTTAAGAGAAAATGCAAAGATAAATCTCCAAAATCATGATGATGTTACCTAGTTTCAGTACTGAAATGTCTGCAAGAAAACAACCAAGCTCAGAGAGAATCAAGTACCCCTCATTTCAACCCTGAAGTACAAATATTCTCTTTTATTGATACTGAATTAGTTCCAGGCCCCGCACAAATTGGGGTGGGCAAAAAAGAGTAAAGTGAAGCTGTGTAGGCATTCTTGTGACTGAAAAAATCAGATATACTTAGGTATACTAAAAATTAGGTATACTTACTCCTAGGTGAGGAGACTTGGTAATTCCTGAAAGACTTGGGCATGAGTGGCATTAGAAAAAATTTCTACTAGGAAAAAAACATTTCATCATGGAAGCAATTTGGAATGGTTGATTGGGGTCTTTTTTACTGAAGACCTTCAAGCAGGGACAAGATAGCCATCAACTGAGAACAACCTTGCTCTGTATGTCCTGCACTTGAGTAGGGATTATACCAGCAGACCACCAAGCCCCTTCCAAATTGATGATTCTCTGGTTTTCATACATTGAATCCAAGAGGAAAATACTTGTGTATCGGGCCATGTTTTTTGAATAGGATTATCAAAGGGCAGCCAACTTGTAGTATTTAGTGTTATTGTCCTTTTTTTATCATTCTGATTCCAGGAAAGTGCAAAATCTCTTAAACAGTCTCCTGGGGAAATCCATGTCAAATTACCTTTAGAATTCTTCTGATGGAATAACTCTCTGTGAGTCTTTGATTCCCACATTAAAAATAATGTCAGAGTTTTCCTGCGGCTTAGAAATATTAAAGTTATCAGAAGATAAAACTGTTTTAAAAATCAAAAGAAAAAGAAATGGATATACTGTGCACCATATTTTTTTAAATGGGCTTTCTTATGCTAAAAAATACTACATATAGGTGATATCTGTCAGTCACCTAAGATCAGTATTTGCAAAGACAGACACTAATTAGCTAGAAGCTTCAACTGACCTTTGCTCTTCTTATTGCAAGAGTGAATGTGAAGGGTAAATGTGGTTTTCCTGTCTCAAGAAATAATATTTGGCTTGAAAGGTTGTCATTTTGGAGTTTCTGACTGATGATCATGCTGTGATTAACAGCATTGGAACCTGATTGTTACTTAGCCAGTTCACTGAACACATTGTCTGTACAGAATCACATAGTTGGAAGTGCTTTGGAAGTCATCTGATCAAAGCCTCTGCTAAATGCAGGTCTGCAGTGCAGGATGTAGCCAACATCATACCTGATAAATAAATATGCAGCTCTGCTTAACTGTCCTGCGATGGAAAGCCCATCACCTCCACAGGTAATCTGTTCCATTACCAAATAGCTCTTACTGCTAGGAAGTTTCTCCTAAGGTGTAATCAAAATCTTCCCCACAATTTTAGTCATCAAGAAGGAGAGCCCATCACAGGTGTAGACTCAGGAGTAATCTGACAGCTCAATCAGCATTTGAAAAAAGAAGGATGGCATCTTGTCTCTGGCCAGCCTGGCATACATTCCTCTTCAACAATTAGAACCAGTCAACTGCATTATTAAGTCATGCTCAGATTGGCTGTGAAAGTTATGCAATGAATAGGTTGCTATAGTGGCCGTATTGTCCAGTGTAACTATCGGATCATGGACTGTAGAGCAAGGACAGAAACATGTGGCTCACCAGATTTTATTGAACATAATGTCTTTTATCCTTCACCTATTTGGGGCTGCTAGTACATGTCATTCTCTAATTTCTGGAAGGCCACTGCTCTGTTTTCCCTGCTTCCGAGATGTGTACTCTTGAGGACATTCATGTTGTCAGGGGATGCTAATGAGAGGCTAGGAATATATTTGATGGAGGTAAAAGTAAATTAAAAGAATTGTGGGATGCGTGTAAAGCTCTGAAATCAAGGCTGATTTTTAAACTGGAAGATCAACACCCTTGCCTTTGTTTTTACTTTGCTGTTAATGGCATTCCTGTGAACCTTCATATTTCTATTAATCCATTACCATTAAAGCTGTGATTGCAAAAGCTACAAATGCTGATGCAATAGCAAAACAGCCTTGAAGCATATATAGCATTCTCCATTTGGTCTAACTGAAAATAGAACTATTTCTATAGAATTACAAGTACAAAAATAACCACCATTTACTGAAGAAGTTATTTTAGTTGCCATAGTCAAATAGACTACAAAAGATTGGAGAAGGAGCTCAGAGGATTCATATGTAAAAGGACTGCTGCTTTTGATGTATGTATAGGAGGATTAATTTGCAAGTTATATTGTGCTTGATCTTGCATTGGGGGACTTTATAATTCCCCAGTTATGGTATAGAAATCCCATTTATTCCAGTAAGAATTCCTTTTAAGCAATCATGCATAAATTTGGACTGCAAATAATTTTAAGTGTCACAGTGAATTAATAATATATTAAGAAATAATCACTACCATTCAAAATATAAACTTTCAATAAAATATTTTAGGACTGTACCATTTCAGCATGCCAATAGGGAATAGATCAATGAATGTTCCCCAATTATCTAGCATTCTATGCACAGGGAGAGTATTTTTAATGAGAAAAACATTATTTTTTCCATTTTGGAAAAATACAGACCTACATTTGATTTGATTTTTCCTGAAAATGCCAAAGATCTTTAAGTAAAGGACTATTTACTAAAGGACTAAAGCCTTAGTAAGACCACACCCAGAGTACTGCATCCAGTTTTGGTCACTACATTATAAAAAGATGTTGAGACTCTAGAAAAAGTACAGAGAAGAGCAACCAGGATGATTAGAGGACTGGAGACTAAGTTATATGAAGAACAGTTACAGGAACTGGGCTTGGCTAGTCTAGTGAAGAGAAGGACCAAGGGAGACATGATAGCAGTCTTCCAATATTTGAGGGGCTGCCACAGAGAGGAAGGGGGTCAATCTATTTTCTAAAGCGCCTGTAGGCCAGACAAGGAACAATGGATGGAAATTAAACAAGAAGAGATTTAACCTGGAAATAAGGAGAAACTTTCTGACAATGAGAATAATCAACCAATGGAACAGCTTGCGCTCAGAAGTTGTGGGAGTGCCATCACTTCAAGAAGAAATTGGGCTGCCATTTGTCAGAAATGGTGTAGGGTGTCCCACTTGGCGGGGAGGGGGTTGGACTAGATGACCTATAAGGTCCCTTCCAACTCTGATTATCTGTATCTGTTATCTGTTAACTATGCTGATTCAAAGTTCTAATAATATTTATATTTCTCTTTACGCAGTATGTCAATCGTTATGAAAGATGCCATGTATCCTGGGTTATTGGTTGTTTCAGCTTTATCTTTGGAATTGGTTCTACACTGAAATATCCCAAAATTATTAGCCACATAAGCTTCAACAATTCCACTTTGCTTCTACTTTGGACTGATCTCAGAAATTAAAGTTGGGCCTAGGTAATATTGGATAGGACCATCATGAAATTCCAGAAGATAAGAGGGACGCATCACTTCATGGTGTTACCAAGCTAATAGTGTCAACGTAGTCACAGAAGTTTTACTTAATTTAAGACTCTGTGAAGTTTTGCTTCAAAGATTTCATTTGGAGCTGCTATGATCAAATCATTCCTTCAAAACAAATCAGATACCCTTGAATGGATTTGGTAATTTGATGTATCCCATACTTACTTATCAATTCAATCTGATATTTCAAAAGTGGTTCAGTTGACCTAACTTCTTTAAAAAAATGGATTAATTGAATCAGAACTTGAGTGATCCACTCACTACAGATAGTCCTTGACTTACAACAGTTCACTTAGTGACCATTCAAAGTTACAGTGGCACTGAAAGAAGTGACTTATGACTGTTTTTCACATTTATGAACTTTGAAGTATCCCCATGGTCATGTCATCAAAATTCAGACACTTAGCAAATGGTTCATACTTACGGCCGTTGCTGTGTCCCAAGGTCAGGTGGTCATCTTTTGCAACCTTCCGACAAGCAAAGTCAATGGGGAAGCCAGATTCATTTAACAACTGGGTTACTAACTTATCAATTGCAGTGATTCACTTCAACAACTGTGGGAAGGAAGGTTGCAAAATGGGGCAAAACTCACTTAAGAAATGTCTCACTTAACAACAGAAATGTTGGGCTCAATTGTGGTCATATGTCAAGGACTACCAGTACTAATAGCTACTTTCCTCTTCTGGTTTAAGAGCAGTGGAACTTCTGTATTTTCATATTATACATATTTTGGGTACAAAATCAGGAATATGACAATTCCTAATCATGTTCCTCACTTTTCATATAACAGTCATGTGCAACTTGGGGGTCCTGAGTCCATTTTTAAACAATAGAATAGAATAGAATAGAATAGAACAGAACAGAACAGAACAGAACAGAACAGAATAGAATTCTTTATTGGCCAAGTGTGATTGGACACACAAGGAATTTTCTTGGTGCAAATGCTCTCAGTATGCATAAAAGAAAAGATATATTCATCAAGAATCATAAGGTACAACACTTAATACTCATGGGGTGTAAGCAATTGAATCATACTAGGAAACAGTCAATAAAAATCATTTGGGTAAAAGCAACAAAGTTACAGTCACACAGCCATAAGTGGGAGGGGATGGGTGAAAGGAAGGATGGGAGATGGATTCTCCCTTGATCATGATTGCTTAGATTAATATTAATGATATAAAATAATGGAATGTAGTGCAAAATAAAACAGTGCAAAGCTCTTCAAAGTTTTAGAGGTCTCTGTAGGGCTGTTTCCAAAAGAAAGTTGGATTTGAAATGTTTTTTCTTTAGTTTGAAATGTTTCAATTTTCAATCATTCACATATTTTTCACGGAAACTTGTTAATGGATTTAACTAAAAAAAATAACCTGCACCACATGACTTCTTTCATCTTAACAGCATGAAAAAGATTTAGATGGTTTGAGAACTACAATTATACAAGCCTCATATGGTACATGATATGCCATTTAAGATCCACTTATTAAGACTTATTAGAAGCGGAAGTCTTGAGTAGGTATTTTCCATATCCACTTCTTGGATATGTGTCTCTAAGCAAGCATCCTGTATTGATACATCAAATTGTACCTGAACTTTTGCACTTTTTCAATCCCCTTTTGGTGACAACAGTGGTCCCGATGTCAGAGATGACATTTTGCATTGCCCTGACTGCAATTGCTGAAAATTGATAGTATAACTGCTTGTTCTTTTGTAGGAGGAAATATACAAAAAATGAGCATATTTTTTTAAAAACTCCTTCCATGGGGAAAATCATTGGAAGCATTTGCTTCCAACCATAAATTTTTTGTGTGCAATTGTTGAAATGGTACAAAATGTTGCAGAAATACTTAGTCCGAAAGGAAGCATTTTTTGCAAATCAGCGCTAAATATCAATTACCTTGGTTTCTTTAAAAGGGTGTGTGTGTGAAATTATTCTTCATATTTATTTATTTATTTATTTATTTATTTATTTATTTGATTTGTCAATCACTTAAAAGATAATAGGTATAAGTATAAACATAGTTATGAATACATGAAATGGATACATATAAGAAAAATAAAAAGAAACAATAGGACAGGAACGATAGGCACCTTGGTGCGCTTATGCACGCCCCCTACAGACCTCTTAGGAAAGGGGTGAGGTCAATAGTAGACAGTCTAAGGTTAAAGTTTTGGGGGTTTGGGGAAGAAACTACAGAGTCAGGTAGAGTATTCCAGACATCGACCACTCTGTTGCTGAAGTTGTATTTCCTGCAATCAAGTTTGGTGTGGTTAACCTTGAGTTTGTATCTATTGTGTGCTCTTGTATTGTTATGGTTGAAGCTGCAGTATTCATTGACAGGTGGGACATTGCAATGAATGATTTTATATACTATATTTAGATCGGACCGAAGGCGGCATAGTTCTGGGTTTTCTAGGTCTAGAATTTCGAATCTGGTGGCATAAGGTATTCTGCAACAAGTAGAGGAGTGGAGAACTCTTCTTGTGAAATATTTCTGGACTTTCTCAACTGTGTTAATATCAGATATTAACACAGTAAATGTGGGTTCCAGACTGATGAGCTGTATTCAAGTATTGGTCTAACAAATGTTTTATATGCTCTAGTTAGTAGTGTGATATTACCAGAGAAAAAGCTATGTAGGATTAGGTTAACAACTCTTAATGCCTTTTTGGCTATGTAGTTACAGTGGGCTCTAGCACTTAGATCATTAGAGATAAGTACTCCAAGGTCCTTGACAGAGTTTGGATCATTTAATTATATTTAAATATTTATAAATATTTATAAATAAATATTGGAAGGAATATTGGAAGGAAAAAGCAATGTGAAGGTAGAAATCTACACATATGAAATAAGTTGGATCATATAATGTTTTTCTAATTCATATGCTCCAAGGGTAGGAATTGAATATATTGTTTAATCCTTAAGTAAATTTTCTAGAAATGTGTATATTTTATAGTAGTATTCAAAAAAGTATATAAGAAACACTGTATGTACACTGCATAAGAAAAGTGTGTATTATTAAATTTACTCCCCAATTGCATCCCTGAACCCCATTCAAGCAAATCCTGTTGTTAAGGTGAAGCCACAAAACCAAGTTACTGTTGTTATTGTTATGGTTATCTGGACATTGCTTTGCATTAATTAACATAATTATTTTTGTTTTATGCCTGTTAAAGATATTCACCTGTGGCATCAGTTTCATCAAGCATTTCAAATTAATTTCCAGAGGGTATTAGAGATACAGTTTATTCATGCTGAACTATTATCCTGGGCTTGACCTGTAAGACATACCTATTTCTTTACAGACAAAAATAATGTTCTCAGAGAGTTTGCACATGTAATAATTTATTAGTTTCCCTTCTTTTAATGTCTTCCACTGGAAGTTCATTACTTGAAATAAGTAAACCAGCTAAATTTGCTGCCATTTCAATTTACACGCTGAATAATTCAATTGGAAACAGTAGAGACCTGCCCTGAGCTAATAAAAACTGGTTTTTGCCAGCAGTTAAATTTGGGGGTGTATAATTTCCTATTCACACAAAAATAAAGTCTTGAAGTCACTTACGTGTTGCTTCATATAAGCAGTCTGTCACATCTGGATTTCTGTAATCTCATTTTACCTTTGCCCTGCATTCCATATATATAAATAAACTCTTCCTACTCAGCTAGTTATGATAAATATCAAAATAAGGAATAACATAGAAACATTTTCTCAAAGCAAGAAGTCCTTCTTAAAAAAAAGACATAGAATGAAAAAAAATACAGCATTACTATAAACCTGTGGTTTTCTCCTCCACCCTCCTCGAAAAGCAGCACCTTTCTCTTACTTCAAGGTACAATAGAGTGGGAGGTAAGGGATCATGAATATCTAAACCAATTAGAAGGAATAAAAGTAAGGATGCTGGATGGATCTTGTCTTTTTATCGCCTCCTCATAACAGTTGTCTTTTAAAGATTGTCTCTTACATTGTTTTTTCTTCAAACTTTTCTGCTGATGTTTTCTTTTATTTTTGCTTGGTTGTTACGCTGTAATGATTTTGGGATATTATAAAATGCTGTAAGAATTTGGCATTAAAAGACAACATAAAACTTTATCTCAGAATAATAATATAAATAAGAAATTGCCGGCTAGAAACAGGACTTTGGACCTTCCTGTGCTATCTCATGTAACAGAGAGCAAATGTGGGATAGTGCTTAGCATATCAGAGAAGATCCAACTCCATGTTTTGTCATGGAGCTTGATGAAAGTGGACAGTCTTATTACTCCTAGGGATACAATGCAGTGGAGAAGTGTGTTACAGTCTTGCAATAAAAAGGGAGTGGAGATCAGTGTATGTTTGAGGAACCCTTTTTTGCAGAGAAGGAAGTTGTTAACAGGAATATGTGTGGTGTTGTTTCTTCCTATCTTCCCTTCTTTCTTTCCAGAGAGAAATAAAAGGCTGAAAAAATGAGAGGAAATGATAATAGCAGTAGTATAATTGGGGGCTGGGAGATGATGATGATGATGATGATGAGGAGGAGGAGGAGGAGGAGGAGGAGGAGGAGGAGGAGGAGGATGATGATGATGATGATGATTTTGGAAAGAAGCCACTGGACTCCTATATTATGCTAAACCATAAGGGGTTGGTTGCTTTAGGCCTTAATTTAATATAGAAATAGGGATGCTTGTTCTATGAATAAAGCATAATTTGAAACCATAATTTATTATTAATTGATTGCAATTGTCACATTGCATGATTTGCCAGTAGACATGCATATTTTACTCCTGGTTTAGTTTACACCTTTAAGCACCTGTAAACCTAGATGGAAAAGCAGGTAAAAGGTAAAATAAAACACCCTGGAGCAGAGCAAACCCCCCCCCCCAAACTCTCTAATTTCCAATGTTGTGATACACATTTTCAGTATGCAGGTTGCATTGGGTGCTATTCCTAGGAACACTTTAAAAATTGTGAAATAAATACAAAAATTATTATATGAGTATTTTGTCTTGATGCAATTTGTGGACATTTTTGTCAGAACCCTCAGGATGCATCTGGTGCTCCCATCTGTTCCTCCAGCTGTACTGAAAGAAAAATTGCCTTGAGCCACTACCCCAACTGATTGGCAGATAAAATAGTGCAGATGTCCCCATTGAAGAAGTTCTTCTGCCAGCAAATAATTGCACATTGACTCAAACTTAAAGAAAATAAGGCTAGCTATGGGTCTCTCCATCAACTGACGGGAAAGAAGCATAAAATCTTTCCGCCTTATGTTTATAGAAGTTATTTCAGTCAGTTTTGATACATGTCTTGTAATTTAATTTAGTAGAGGTTTGGGTGGTTTTTTAAGGCCTAGGAGTATATTTGGAATGCTAAAAATAGATTATATGGTATCTCACAAAATAGTTGTCATGGAAGTTTGTCTCTTCATGTGATGGGTACCGTGGTGTGTATTGTCAACCACAAAATAATTGCATTTACAAGACAATAAGCAAGTAAAGCTACTTCCCACTAGCTCTTCTAGTTCCCCAAGATTCTTCTTTATATCCTGCTTTGTTTTGGGGGAGTATAGTCACAAAGCAACTAGGCTGCATTTTGACTTTCTGAGAAGGTTTATTAGGTCTACCTAATTTCAGAGCATCTTTTTTCCATAAAGATGTTGTTTTGCAGCCTGCTTGATTCACATTTATTTTTTAGATTATTAGCCTAGTGAGTCTGGCACCAAAAGAAGTATATCAAAAAATCACACTCCTTACTACTGCTTGAATTTTATAGGATTTTTTTAAAAGAAAGTTTTAAATCAGGTTCCCAAACTTCATCAGTTCATGGCACCCTAAGTGTTTCAGTAATTGTTTCACAGCACCTGTAGACTAAAACTGTGAACTACTGCTGTGTTTTTCTCAAAAACTAAAAATATCCCATGGAGACCTAGAGGCTGCAGTGCAAAGATCAAGAACTGTGGACTTTAAATGATTGTTGAGAGAATATTTGGTATTCTTCAGATATAAACACTTCTGAAAAGTCACTGCCCTAAATGGCAAAACTGAAATCTTAGAAATAAGGAAACAGCTCAGGACACTGAGAAGAATTGGCCAAAACATGATACATCAGAGGTTTTTGAGGAAGGGAGGGAAAATCTACAAACTTCCATTCATCTGCTGGGATTTCTTCTAACTTTCTTCCACCTGCAACTTCTTTATATTATTTCAAAATCTGCTCTAGAGGTTTGGGAGACCTTTAGGGTCAGATTTTGAGGTCAAGTGTGGAAGGTGTATTACATAATTGTGATGGATCTATAAAAGCAAACTTAAACAATTACCCTTAAATTAAATTGTATCTCTGTCTTGCAAACATTGACCATAAGAATATACAAATGCTGTCACATTAGAGACTTAAACATGATAGTGTGATACTAATAAGGAAAAGCACTGTATATTTTTCTGAAGGTCCTATATAAATATTACAGTTCAGATGTACTTGCCTGACACTGGTACCCAGAAACAGTGACTGGAATCAATTTATATGAAAACTGAATGTTTTGAAATGTCAGCTTTTTTATTATATGATTCTTAGGAAGAAATGTAATGGGAAAAAAGAGAAATATTCGAGAAAAGACCTTTCATACAATTATTCTTTGTCTGTGGAAACAACAGCTCAGTAACTTGTTTTAGAAGGGAAAAATGTTGATTGAACTGTTTTGTATCCAGGCTCAACACTATGAAGAAGAAAAAAGAGCATTAAGCCACGAAATAATAGCTCTCAATAACCATTTGATAGAAGCCAAGGTGACAATCGATAAATTATCAGAAGATAATGTAAGTATTTTCTCTACTACAATACATAGAAAGATGAAGTAAAAATTATGACATAGGATAGAAATACAACATTGCAAGTAATTTTGGTATTCTTTTGTTATCTTCAGCTATTAATTACAGGTAGTCCTTGTTTAGGGACTACTTCATTTAGCAACCATTTGTAGTTACAATGTGATGAAAAAGTAACTTTACAGCCAATTCTCGAATTTATAACTTTTCAGTCTATAAAGTAAAAGAAAGATGAAGTGAAATAATGCATACAGTTATAGTTTCACTGAAAAATTGCTTAGCTTAATGACCAAGTTTTTGGTCCCAATTGTGGTCACTAAATAAGGACTACTTGTACTACACTTATGAACAGAACACTTATTTTACTTAGTTTAGCAAAACATGTTCTTTTTTCTAACAAATGGGAGAATGATCTCAGTATCATATGGAGCCAGCAACTACTGACACTTCATTAAATTCTAATTATATGTTATATGCTGGTCAAATGTTCTAAATGTTACTTTTTTTGTCCAGAAAAAGACATAGTTGGCACCAAACCAAACCTGACAATGGACTTTTCTGGCTACAGAGGTATCATAACAATTATAATTGGAGGAACATCTTCAAACTATCTGTTATGTCTGAGCGTGTTCAGCCTTACCAAGAACAAAACTTGAAAGTAATTCTGTTGCATTCCAATTACCCAAAATAAGCCATCCATAAGTTCTCCATCTTGTAATTCTCCATTCAGTCCCAGTTTATATGACGATCTTCAAGCTAAAACATATGAAGAAAGGTTGCAGGAATTAGTTATGTTTAGTCTAGTGAAAAGAAGGCCTAGGGGCGACATGATAACAATGTTCCAACATTTAACGAGCTGCCACAAAGAAGACGAGGTCAGCCTATTTTCCAAAGCACCAGAAGGCAAGACAAGAAGCAATGGATGGAAACCAATCAAGGAAAGAAACAACCTAGAGCTAAGGGGAAATTTCCTGACAATGAGAACAATAAACCAGCGGAACAGCTTGCCTTCAGAAGATGTGGGTGCTTCATCACTCAAGGCTTTAAAAAAAAGATTGGACAGCCACTTATCTGGAATGTTATAGGATTTCCTGCTTCAGCAGGGGGTTGGGTTAGAAGACCTCCAAAGTCCCTTCTAATTCTGTTATTATGAAAGCATCCAGTCGCTGATTCAGAACTATCATAGCCTCTGTTTGACAATATTCAGGGTTACTTTCCCTTAAAGTAATTTTATGGGATCAGTTAACTTTAACAATGGGTTACTTTCTTTTATATAGAATTTTAATTGGCAAACATTTAATTAAATGTTTTCCCCAATGCTCTCAGGACTTTCATTTCATCAGTGAAGCCTTCCTTATTGGTTCATATCAAGTCAATGATTTGTGCCTTTCTCTACCCTCTGAAGGAGAAAGCCATTAGCAAAAGAAATCAGTAATTTCCTGTGAAGACAATGTTTGGCCAAGTTTGTTATCCAACAAAAGCTAGGAAAATTAAAGTCCCCATCACTACCATCCCATGTCTTCTTGAAAGAAGAGTAATTTGCTCCTGGAAAGCATCATCCCCATCTTCTCCTTGATTAGGCAGGTGATAGTGTGCTGCTTTTATTCATTCCTCCATATATTTTAACCCAGATGCTCTTTAGAGCATCACCAAATGAATTCATTCACTTCAATTTCTACACAGGCATAGATGCCTTTATTTACCATGCAACTTCTTTTTTTTACAGTTTTTGCGTCTTTGAACTAATTGTATCCTTTCGTTGTTATATTCCAGACATGGAGGTCATCCCATCAGCTTTCTGTTACATATATATTAAATAATACATATTATAAAATGCATGAAAATTATGAGCCGGTCTTTCTGATTTTTTATTTAATGGTTTACTAGGACAATGTTTTTCCTTATTTTTAGTGTACAAGTCATTATATCTGATATCGATACTACATATTTTCTTCTCTAATCTCCACAGGATTCAATTTAAGCCCTTCTGATCAAGCTCATCAGTTTTAGGCCAACACATTTTTTTCAGACCTTCTAAGATATAATTCATTTTGTGCTAAGAAACTTATGCTGATCATCAAGCTTATGATCTAGGAAGTCAAATGTAACATAACTTGCACAGCAGTTATTCCTTGGCAATATTCTTCTTTCTGTTTACAGTCCTTTCCCCTCTTCCTTCCTAGATGTTCGATGCCCCTAATGATGTAAATTGTTGCACTTTTTCTCAACCTCCGCATGGATTAGCAGGAAGTAATAATTGTTAGCAGATTTGTTAACTTGTGGAAGTTATTCTGTTGCATTCTGATCCATGCTCTTGTTCCAAAGAAATTAAAGTCTAAGCAATACACATTTATTTTAGTTTCTCAGAGCTGTGAATCATGTATGTTCTTCAGTGATCTTCCATCCCATTTCCTATCAGCAATATTCTTTTCTCCCTTTGAAGATTCTAACTTATTTCTTTAGTTCCGATGACCCATCATATTTTCAGTGTAATATGTAGTTCAGTTCTTACTTTGCATTGATCCCCACCAACTCATTATACTCACATTGAATACTGTAATCTTTTCTCCATCCTTTTTTTCTGAAAAGAAAATGGCATATCAGAAGAAGCTTTTCATCACTGAGGAGTATTTATAGAGATTCTTCATTCTGCTTGAAAAAAATAGTCTACCAAGAGATTAATAGAAAAATTGCAAGCTGATTAGCAGTTTCATCAACAATCAAACAGTAGAAACAGACAAGCAGACACTGTTCTGTGTAGTAGTAATTTTGCACCGAGTCCTTGATGCTCTTTGGGTTCTGAGCACCAAGCAACAACCAAGGACCAAGAGCATCAAAGTTCTTGACAATTCAACTTTGAGCTAAGTATATTCTCTCCTATTGGAAGAATTTTATGTGAAATGACTCCCTAGCCTGGTAACCCATAAATAAATGTGGGTTGCATTTGTCACGACTCCTTAGACTAAAATTCATCTATAATTCTGTTTTCCAAGTTTACGTGATTTCACTTGGTTGCCAAGTTCAGATTTGCCTGAAATCTCCTTGATGTGTCAAAGTTGTATTAATGAGAGAGAAAGAGTTCCAAGCTTCAATTTTTGGACCTCCTCTTCCTATATCTTGGCTGCTCTTTTCTCAAGCTTGAAGTTCTCTGCCATGTCATTCAGCCCTTGTGTACCAATGGTTTTCCTGAACATGAGAATCAGAAATTCTTATTTCATCAACTTCAACCATTTTGTTATTAAACAATTGTTCAACCTTAGTTTAAGGATATAGTTCCCTTCTTACAACCATGGCAGGTTAAATCCATTGCTTTTTCTCTGCTCCTTTCTCACATTTCAGTGGAGACTGAACTTAGAGGCCAGCAATGGCTGGCTCTTTGATAAGTGATATCCATGTGCAGAGAACTGCTAGTTCTCAGTTCATTTCTTATAATATTTCCCCAATGTCATGGTAGGTGCAGCTTCTAGAAACTGCAGTCTCAACAACCCAATAAAGGTACTAGGCTTACTATACATTATCATGAATCCATTTATTTTTGGAATGGGATGCTTTGGCAAAAACCACAAGAGCCTTCATGCAGAATTCATTTAGATATTCACCATAGTTTTCATGCACAACTCAAATTCTTTGTGTGGATATTCTTTGTACTTTAGAACACATTGCTAAAGGCAGACAGAAACTATTCTATGCTCAAATAAGTCATTATTCC
Source organism: Naja naja (assembly GCA_009733165.1). Taxonomy (NCBI): domain Eukaryota; kingdom Metazoa; phylum Chordata; class Lepidosauria; order Squamata; family Elapidae; genus Naja; species Naja naja. The sequence goes on along the minus strand of CM019148.1, from coordinate 334,829,776 downwards.
TGGCTTCCAAACTTTTTTGTTTTTGTGGGGGAAAGCCATTTTTACAAACAGATGACAATCTCAATTTAACCAATAAATTAAAATAAGAATATAGCTGTAAGCATAAACCTGTTGAGTGGCAAGGAGCAATTTATATGATGATGACCAACTCTCTATTGATTGGAGGAATTCAGATGAAACTATCTTCATTATATGGTTGTCCAGCAAAAGAGCATCTATCATTTATATAAATAGATCCATCATCAAAAGGCTCTTATCTTAGGAGATTTTTCCTTACATTCTGCCAAAATCTGCCTTCCTATAATTGTTCTAGCTCTACCAGAATTGAAAGAATGTGCTTCAGAGAAAAAGATTTATATGTCTCCTCTACCCAATAACGGGGTTTGGTGCTGGTGGTCTTTACTCAATTGAGATATCTACACCAGTGTCATCATGTCAGGAATTCACATTACAGTTATTAGTTGTGTCTGTAGCTATACAGGAGAAACAAAGAGATGATGTTTAAACGATAGACAGAATGCTATTTATATCTTATACGAATCATTCTACAAGGTATGAATTTTATCAAAAGGTCAGGTGAAATTATCTCCAGATTTTATTTTCATGGAAATACCATTTAAGCCCATTTTATGTGTAAATCAACGCAGCATTTTTGCTGATAATAATAAATAATATTTTCAGAGCAAAACCAAGTGTTTTGAATTTTTTTGAATGGAAACATTCTGAGAGCTACACTGATTAAAGCAAACAGCATCAGTCTGTACTTTGAGGGCAACATAGAAATGTTCAAACTTGGCTCAAGACTTTTTTATATTTTTGTTTGTCATGCTTTGTGCATGTTAACTAAGATAATTTGAACAGCACAATTGTACCTATCTACTCAGTAAAACTCAGTGAATTGGATGAGGTTTACTATGCATTAAATGCCATAATAGGGGTTATCAGGAAATTCACAGAAGAAAAGTTTTTCATACCACCATCTCTCTACAGTCACTGAACTCCTAAAGAACCTGCTTAGGAGACTTGTAGGCTTCACATAAACCAAGCAGGAGACTGGCAGAACTGCTAGAAAACAGGAGGTTTGCTTATAATCAAGCTGCGGTGTTAATAAATTCCTGTATTTACAGAAGATTTTTTTTTGTCCATTTCTTCTGCTGGACCTGGATTCCCATGTTGGTCAGGAAAGCTACTGACTTATCGGGGGGGAGGATCAGGAGCCAGTAGTAACTATAGATGGAAATATCTGGAAGTCTTAGAATTGGAAGGAGCCTTTTCAGCCATTCATTCCAACTCCCTGCAGAAATGTTCCTTTTGTGTTTTTCCTTAATTTAATTTAGGCTCCTCCAAGTAATTGCATTCTTGGACCAAACTGAGATCTTTGTAAATAACTAACATTTTAGATTGTAGCTAAAGAAAGAAAAAAAATTGTAAATGTGTTTAATGTGGATGGTTCTTTTTCAGCCAAATCAGTTTTCATAAGAACAACCACCATACAATTGGCATTTGAATAGATCAATAGCTGGGCAGATTAAATTGAAAATATGTTGCAATTAAACTGCTAGGTTACTATTATCAGCCCTTTCACCAAATTGCCCAGCAGGACAGGAATATACTTCCTATACCCCTGGGAATCAATATGTATTCCCACATCTTTCCAGATCATTGCCATTCAGTTTTATGAACACCATAAGTAAATAGAAAAAAACATTTGAATTAAAGATTGCCCATATTTTCTGTGATGCAATCATGCATCCAAGTGGCCTTTAATCAGTGTTTCTTTCATTTTTTCGAAATAAGCATTTATAGAGACAGCAAAAATCTTAATCTATAAAAAGAAAAATAATGAAATTGGATTTGTGGAAATGTCTTTGTTATACTCATTTTGAAAATTGAAGTTGCTGGATAGAATAATAACAGGCTTAAGTTGACATTCAATTGTATTTTTATTGCATTGTATAACTATGTGTAATACAGCCATAATTGTCTTGGTCAATGAGTTACTTCTGACTTCTATTTATTATTGTTCTACTTGGGAGGATGACAATAAATTCATGGAGACTTCTTATCCCTTTAAAATGACATATTTGAGAGCATGGACATTGTCCAGTACAACCTTCTAGACTCATGTGAAGGCATCTGGAGACTGTGATAACCTTTTGTTATCACTTCATCATTGGGATGAAATTTTAAATTTATTCTGTTCTTTCTCAGATCTCTGATGGCAGCTTTTGGGATGTTGTGGTAGAACTAATAATTTTATATGTCCTTTTATGTTATTTTTCAGGAGCTCTATAGAAAGGATTGCAATTTAGCTGCTCAGCTGCTCCAGTGTAGCAAGAATTACGACAGGGCGCATAAGCTTTCTGAGGTAACATAAATAAATATATCAGTAAAACTCATCAGTGTGCTTGCTATCGAGGCCTAATTCTTCTTCGCGAGAACTGTGAGATGGAGACATCAGGATGGATGCTCTGATGCAGTGCCTAGGCAAGAAATAGGCAGCAGAGGGAGAAGTAACCAAGGAACCCAAGGGCAAGTCCATGTTCACTAACTATCATGAGAAGATCACTAAGATATAATGCCTTGACAGTAACATTCACTTACTGGGATGGAGAAGAGAATTTGGGTGAGATCTTAAATTGAAACAACTGGATGACAAAATACTAAGGATGGGTGGATATTAATGCAACCGTGTTTGAACCCAATAGCTGCAAGGCCAAGATGCAAGAATTAAGAATGTTCAAGAAGCTCCATGTCTCCTGTGCATTATTTTGATTTGCTTATATTGTCATAAACAAACTTCCATGGATTCTAGGCTGCTTAAAATCATTAAAACAACCCAATCATTCAGCTGCACCCCCTCTTAATAGTGTTATATGGTTAATTGGGTTTTCTCTTACCACAAACTCTGCAGAAAAGGATTTTCTGAGTGTTACTAGAGTAGAGGCTATCCCAGACTCAACTGCCAAGCTGTAACAGTGTAAATGGTGGGAAATTCAGTATTTTGCCTGCAGCAACGAAATATTTAAGGACATTGTACCCAATAACATACTATATATCTGCATATCCATTTAGCTATTCTTGTGATCCTCCCAAAAGTAATTCACAAGTTTTGGAGACATGAAGTACTTTCCTAGACTTATCTAAAAATCTAGCTTTGCCCAACTGTTCTCCTCTAGATGATTATGGCAATTTTGGATTCTAGAATTTGGAGCCCTGCCATATGTGGAAAGCATCTGTTCAGTATAGTTCAGCAATTTCTAGAGATTAGCAGTTTTGCCTTTGAACTGGGAACCTGTCAAAGCTTCATATGAAATGCCTGGGCACATGTGTATGTGTGTATCTGCAGAGGCACGGACATATGCCTATACATCTACTTAGATATAATTCTGATTTTGGCATTCTTGTGCAAGATCTTTCAACCTCGTGAGATTTCAGTGCTTTGTTTTGTTTTCTTTTATTTTGCTATGGAGCAGCCAGGATGCCTTTTGAGGGTCCTGCAGCCATCTCATTGCTGTGCTTGCCTAACCTACTTAACCAGGTCAGTTAAAGGCCTAGCAATTACATTTGCACAGTATGCTCATTTGAAATCTAAATAGCAGTTTTAAAAAAAATCCTAATTAAACTTGAAAAGGGAAAGAAAGAAGAAATAAAGAATGAATAAAAACCTTAACCGTTAAGCTTTTGTGATATGAGTTTTTTTTAAAAATGCTATGCATTCTTCATATTAGACTCAGTCTTTTTTATTTCATGTATAGTTCAAAAGTCACAGAATTTATTATTTGTTTATTTGCATCCATTTAAAGAATGCCCAACTGCAGTTTACGCCGGGCATTATACATAATTAAAAGGGGGAAAGAATAAAAAAATAAATGGATGATATGCATCTGGAAAGACTAAATACAACAAAATCAACTAAATACCAAAAAAAAAACCCTCACAGGGCTCACTCACCATCTTGTCCTAAAGTCAGAGAAAATAGCCAGGTTTTCAGTACTTTACAGAACTTCATCAGTGTGTTCAAATCTTGGGGTGAATGCTATTCCAGAGGGCAACACTGCAACAGAGAAGGCACACTGGATGACATTGTTTAATAGATGAAACGTGAAGCATATCCATTCTGCCATATTGTACAGGACAGGCAGAAATAATTGTCAATAGGCAGTCTCTCAGATAACCAAGCCTTTAGCCCTGGAGGCCTTTACAGGTGGTAAACAATACCGTGTTTCCCCGAAAATAAGACCTACCCTGAAAGTAAGACCTAGCACTATTTTCTAAACCTGCCCTAATATAAGACCTACCCCGAAAATAAGACCTAGTGTAAATCTCCAGTTCCAGGAAGACTTTTCAGGGAGCAACCGTGCACCCGAAACACCCCCCTACACACTCACACCCACTATTTGGCACCATAAATATATAAGACCTACCCCGAAAATAAGACCTAGTGTGTTTTTGGGAGCCAAAAAAAATATAAGACAGTGTCTTATTTTCGGGGAAACACGGTAGCTTGAATTGAACCCGAAACTCAGTTGGCAACCCAATGCAGCTCATGGAGCAGTGGTGTCCCATGGCATATTAAGGCATGCTCATTACTGCCCACACTGTCCCATTTTGGAACAGTTGTAGCTTCTAAGTGGTTTTCAAGGGCAGTGTCATGCTGATGCATTATAACCCTGCAATCATAAGGTGACTAGGACAAGAGCGATCATCTGAAGGCCTTCGGGTTGAGTGCAACCAATGCACTAGATGGATATTGTGAATATACCAGATTGTGTACCATTCTCAAATGGTGGTATGCTCCCCCACCAAAGATGAGACAGGGAAGTTCCCCAGGACCAGAGGGCCTGAATATTCAGTCACTTGGTCTTGTCAGAACTGGGCCTAAGACGGTTCCTTCCCATCCAGATTTGCAGAGTCTTTAAATAGAACAAAGCAACACATGGGTGGTCCAGGGACAAGACATGCTGTCCACTTTATCAGGAATCAAAAACATATTTAGTTTCAAAACTTCCTCAGCTAATGGAGAGCTAATAATGCAAAGAAGTGTGTCAAATATTAGTGATACCATAACACTATAAAAAAGAAGAACCCAGCCTCTAGTTCAATCTTTTTCTCAGACTCTGACTTTTACTCTGCAAAGATGAATAAATGTTGAAGATTTAACTTAACTTATTCATGTACCAAAGCAAATTCATTGATAAACCTTATTCTCCCATTCTGAAAAATTAGAAGAGCTTTTCTCGCCCCATTATACTACCAGCCTGAGCCGCTAAATGTATTTTAATATAAGAATCTTGAAAATAGCAAATAACACAAGAACATGAGAGAGAGCACCAAGAACCCCACAGTTAATATCTATGCCAGGTTGTGTATTAAAGGAAAAGAAACCATGCATATGCACAGCTATCAATTTTTGTAGAGCTCCTAGAACACACATTTGGTCACAGTCCACATATGATGACCATGTGCCCTCTTCTGACATCTTATTAGACAAGATAAATATTTTCAACCTTTTTGGATAGATACGGGGAATTTAAAATTACTAAATAAGTACCTAAATTTAAGTTTTGTGTCTTATTGCAATTCTTTCACTCTTTAATTATCCTAAAATCAGAGGTGGTATTCAGCAGGTTCTGACCAGTTCTGGAGAACCAGTAGCAGACATTTTGAATAGTTTGGAGAACCGGAAAATACCACCTCTGACTGGAGATTTTACAGTACCCTTCCCATGCCACGCCCACCAAGCCACGCCCACAGAACCGGTAGTAAAAAAATTTGAATTCCACCACTGCCTAAAATCCCTCAAAATCTACAGTTTAAGGCATTGTTTTCCACTGATAAAAATAGCCCTCATCCTATGACTGGTCACTTAACAATCAATCAAACTTATGTCGGACACCCCCCCCCCAAAAAGGACTTATAATCCAGTTTCAGAGTTCTGATATCACCCTTCTGGAGCGACATGACTACATTCCACATGTTCTAATACAATCACCTGCATTTACAGTGTTTGCAGCCCCCTGAGTTTCCATGACCATAGTTTATGACTTTTTTCCTTCTGGAAAAAAGAAACTTCTGGTTTCTGGCAAAACTGCCCAATAGCGAGCAATAGATTCACTTAATCACAACATTTGCTTAAATGATTGCGGCATTCACTTTATGACTTCCATATTTGCTTGACAACTGCACACACTCCCAAAGTCATAAAATTGGATCTAGTCATGTGGTGATGTGCTGTATGACCATCACAGCATACAACAGTAATTGTGGGATTCAATTATGGCCTAACTCAAGGAGTGCCCATATCATCCACAAACATAAGAAGAGGGAGAGGGGCAAAAAATATCAATGTTGGCTGATATGGGGAAAAAAGTCAGAGTTGATTTGCATCTGGATAGGACACCACAAGGAAATCTCAAAATGACAGGCTAAATTGGGAATTGGAAAAAGTATCCCAACAGGGGAAAAAACATCCATATTGTTGCCAAGGAAACCATATTCATAAAGTTGCTAGGAGTTATTTATTTATTTATTTATTTGTTTGTTTGTTTGTTTGTTTGTTGGCTTGTTTAATTTAATCTTATTTCAGTTAAGTAACTTATTGTGTTGTTTTTAGTTGTGAGCCGCCCTGAGTCCTTTTTGGAGAGGGGGCGGCATACAAGTCAAATAAATAAATAAATTTATTTATTTGGATTTATATGCCGCTCCATCTCCGGAAGGGACTCGGGGCGGCTCACAAAAGGATATACATACAAAAATAGATAAAAATATTAATCTAATCCAAATATATGCTAAAATACCCCATTAAAACCCCCACTCCCTCTCAATCCAGGCCGGCCTGTAAAAACAGACAAGTCTTTAGATCGCGGCGGAAGGAACAAAGGTCAGGAGCCAACCGCAGCCCCAGGGGCAGCTGGTTCCACAGGGTGGGTGCCCCCACAGAGAAGGCCCTCCCCCGGGGGACCGCCAACCGACATTGTCTGGCCGATGGCACCCACAGGGGGGCCTGCCTGTGGGAGCGTACTGGGCGATTGGACCTTGATGCTGGTAGGAGGCGCTCCTGCAGGTACCCTGGACCCAAGCCATGAAGGGCTTTATAGGTTAGTACCAGCACCTTGAATCTTATACGGAGGGCTACCAGCAACCAATGCAGACCACGCAGGAGGGGTGTCACATGGGAGAATCGGGCTGCTCCCATCACCACCCGCGCGGCCACATTTTGCTATACTAGCCTCCGTATAGTCCGCAAGGGCAGCCACAAATAGACAGCATTGCAGTAGTCGAGACAGGAAGCAACGAGTGCATGGGTGACCGTGCGTAGGGAATCTTGGTTCAAGTAGGGGCGCAACTGGTGCACCAGGCGAACCTGGGCAAATGCCCCCCTGGTGATGGCTCCCACCTGCTCCTCCATATTGAGCCATGCATCCAGGAGGACACCCAAGTTGTGTGCCCTATCCACAGGGGGCAACACCTCTCCCCCCATGACCAAAAGTGGAATTTCTTGGACCCGAGATGCCGGTACGCACAGCCACTTAGTCTTGTCTGGGTTGAGCTGGAGCCTGTTCCTCCCCATCCAGATCCGTATCGCCTCCAGGCACCGGGACATCATGGGAAGGGCATCACTGAGATGGTCCAGGGTGGAGATGAAAAGCTGGGTATCATCAGCATATTGATGATACCTCACCCTGAAACCGCGGATGATCTCGCCCAGCGGCTTCATGTAGATGTTGAACAGGAGGGGAGAAAGAACCAGTCCCTGAGGCACCCCAAAAGTGAGGGGCCTAGGGACTGATCTCTGCCCCCCTGCCAACACAGACTGCATGCATCCCGAGAAGTAGGAGGAGAACCACCGTAAAATGGTGCCTCCCACTCCTAACCCCTGAAGACACCGCAATAAGATACCATGGTCGATGGTATCAAAAGCCGCCGAGAGATCTAATAGGACCAGGATAGAGGAATATCCCCTATCCTGAGCCCTCCAGAGATCATCCATCAGCGCGACCAATGCTGTCTCCGTGCTGTAGCCGGGCCTGAAGCCCGATTAAAACGGATCTAGGTACTCAGTTTCCTCCAGGAAAGCCGGAAGCTGTTGAGTTACCACGCTCTCAACAACCTTCGCTAAAAAGCAAAGGTTGGAGACGGGACAAAAGTTGTTCAGATTGGCTGGGTCCAAGGCAGGCTTCTTAAGGAGGGGCCTCACCACCGCCTCTTTCAAGGTGGCAGGGAAGAACCCCTCCCACAATGAAGCATTGGTAACTGCCTGGAGCCAGCCACGGGTACCTTCCTGGGCGGCATATACCAGCCAGGAGGGGCACGGGTCCAATAAACACATGGCGCACAGCCGCTGCATAATCCTCTCCACCGCATCTGAGGTCACAGGGTCAAACTCATCCTAAATAACATAAACAAGACTCATCGTTGCCTTTACATCTGACTCAAGCCATTTGGTGTCCAAACTGGCCCGAATCTGAGCGATCTTATCCAGCAGATGTTGACCAAACTCCTCGGCCCACCCCTGCAAAGGTCCCCCCTCACCTCCTGATCAAGGAGGGAGCATGTGACCCTGAACAGGGCGGCCGGGCGATTATCTCCGGATGCGATGACAGTGGAGAAGTAAGACTTCTTCACCGCTCCCATCACTGCCAGGTAGGTCCTTGAAAAGGACCATAACTGGGATCAGTCAGATTCGGACTGGATGGACCTCCAACTGCTCTCTAGGCCCCTCCTCCAACGCTTCATTTCACGCAGCTCTGCGGTAAACCAAGGAGCTGTGGTAGCCAGGATCTGCGCCGGGTTAAGGGCCGCAAGGGGACAACCAGGTCGAGTGCCCCAGAGGCAGCCTGTTGCCAGGCATCCGCTAGGGCCTCAGCCGAGTTGTGGGTCAGGGAGCTAGGTAATAGCCCAAGTGCCATCTGGAACTGCTCAGGGTCCATCAGGCGCCTGGGGCAGAGCCATCTTGGCTCTGCCTCCCAACGGCAGGGGGTGGCATGACCAGCCGAAGGAGATAATGTTCTGTCCATGACGGGGCGAACAATTGGCGATCCCCCCAGATCATTACACCACTGTCTCGAGATAAAAACCAGGTCTAGTGTGTGTCCCTCCTCATGAGTCGGGCCTTGTATTATCTGGGTCAGGTCCACGGCTGCCATGGAGGCCATGAACTCCCATCCTAAGCCTGAGCCTTCCCCCAGGGAGGGCAGGTTAAAGTCCCCCAGAACCACAAGCCTGGGAAACTCCACCGCCACTCCTGAGAGGAAGTCAAGCAGTTCAGGCAGGGCCATTGCCACACAGCTGGGAGATAGGTACGCCATCAACAGATCCCACTGACCACCCGGGCCCCACTGTGAGGAGAAGCTCACAACTGCCTATCTGCGGTACAGTGATCTCCCTCAGACATAAGGTCTCCCTGATAACAACAGCCACTCCCCCACCCCTACCCTGGGCCCTTGGCTGGTGAAGTACCCAGAAACCTGGTGGGCATAATTCAACCAGAGGGATCCCTCCCTCCGGCCCCAATCATGTCTCCGTGATACAAGCCAGGTCCGCGGCCTCCTCCACAATCAGATCATTGAGGAGGGAAGCTTTATTAACCATGGACCTGGCGTTCACATAAACCAGCCCTAGCCTGGGGGCCTGACCTCCCAGACTCCCAGGGGAGCAGGCAGAAACATGGGGGTCAGAGCATGCCACCGCTTGTAAATAGCGAGTGCGCACTCCCACTGAATGATATGGCCCCTGGTTTCTTTGCCCCCACCATGTCCAATCACCGTAGGGATCTTGGCCCCCACCCTGGCCGCCAAGGCCCCTGAGCCCCCCGCCCCTGCCCCCCCCTTTGCTGCGATCCATCCCCGACCTGGATGGAGCTGGGGAATGACTCGGCAGAGCCCCCCCCCAATTTTCTGCCTAAGTCTACCACCCACCCCTCTCCCTAACCCCTTTAAATAATTTGTACTAATAAAATTTAAGAGAGCCCCTTTAAAACCCTTTAATTTACAAAAATTAACCCCCCTCCCTTCTTCTTGCAATGCCACATCTCGGGATCCCAGGATCGGTCATGGAGGCAGGCTTTGGATAACCCAGCAGGCCACACTAAGGATAGGGGACCCTCCTAAGGGCTTGGAGATCCGCAGTCATGTAGGTGATAACCATAGTTCAAGACAGGAGAAGAGAATATGGGAATCATGGTCAGATGTTACGTCCAAAGATGTTATGTCCAAAGTCCGGGAATATACCTCAAAAATCAATGGGAGCTGACCCGCAGACCCTCTCACAGTCTCCTCGGGCACCGGTGAAACACTCGCCAGCCCCGGACTCTCACTCCGGTAGGATCCCAATGTTCGGTATATAGATGACCCAACGGGGAGGGGAAGGTCTCCCCTAATCCCTGCTGCTCTCCCACCGCAGCAGGGCAGGCCTAGAGTAAAGTCAGGCCACTCCTTATAGGGGAAAAACCAGCCACCTTCAACCCAGACAATGAAGGAGAAAGCTGGAAAGTCACTTAAAGACCTCAGCCCTTGTCCACCAGCTATAGGCCCTAGCCCTGGGTGGCCCCAACATCCAGCAGCAGTGGAGCAGCAAGTCCAGTTGGAGAAGTCACCGTCCAGTTGGTGGGTTCAAACCACCTCCAAACTCAAGAGCAGGCTGAAAAGTAGGGAAGTGGGCCAGGCAGGAGGGGTCAGATCCTACTTCAAGCCAAACCACGGCTCGCCATCGCCCTCAACCACCACAGTCCTCCCCCATTGCCACCACAGTCCAAAGAAGACAGCCGTAGGGCTGAAAAGCCTTCTGAGGCCTTCATCGTCGCCTGCTCCAATCTCCAGCCAGGTCTCCTTCAGTGTCCACCGCTGCGCTCCACCAAGGCCACCCACAGCCGTCATCCATAACCAGGAAGCCGCTAGGCCGTCAATGACGCTGCCACTGCCCCAGCCGCAGCCCGCCGCATCCACACATCGCAGCCCACCGCCACTCGCCCAGTGCCAGTGCCGACCAATGACCATCGACAACCCCTGGCCAACCTGCATCCTCGTTCCGTTCTTCACCCTTAGCCGCTCAACGCCCATTGCTGCTCCTCGCCGACGCCACCAGAGCCCTCCTCAGCCTTCCATGGCCTCACGCTCCAGTCTTGCGGGTTTAACTCTCTGCGAGTTAAACATGCTCAAGGGAGATTTTACCTTTCCCCATTCTACTGAAGTCAGGCATCACCAGTGAGATCTAGTACAGCCTTGGAATCCGATTGGGGGGTGGGGGGAATTGCATCAACAAAATGGTGCATCTCTAGTCAATATTATTTGCTTTTTAATTGTTAGCATAATCACCCAGATAGACCTCCTTCACAAATTAATTTTGAAAACGATCCCAAATCACTGGGTTATAGCACCATTTTATGTCTGATTGTCAGGCTGGAAGTCTCACTGGGATCTAAGGAGTTGTTTTTTTTCCCCCAAGCAAAACTATTTGTAGGATTGCAGACTTAGTTTTGTGGACTCACAGAAAATCAATATGGGAGTCTTTGGACTTCTGGGCCCTAAGTTAGCTTTCAGGTTGCATGTTTTGTCACCATCTCTTTCTTCATTACAGCTGAGAAAATGAGAACAGCTGCTTTCATGGCTTCATAGCCTATGAAGGATATGGTTGCAGTATGTGTGAAGTGCGTGCTGCTGTGCTGCAGATGTTCATATACCATAAGATTGGGCTTTGGGGAGAGATTGGGGACATTGAGTTATCTTGTAAAAAAAAAGTATGGCCACATCAAAATATTTTTAATTTGCTTTCTTTGCCGAGTGCTGTAACTTGTCTTTATGTTGACAGTGACTGATTATCAAGATGAATGCATTTCGTTAGAACTCAATTCCATTAGCACTTCACACTTGCAAAAAGCTTCTTTACAAAAAGAAGATCTAGCTACCATACAACTCTGCCCTATTGATTTATTGCGGTTCTGAAATGAATGCTTTTTCCTGAAAGCTACATTTGGCCTTATTGTAGTACAGCTGTACCAAAGTCTTATTCGTGCCATTTGGAATTTATGCTCAGAGCCATTACAGAGTCCAACATTTAGGGCATCTTGTTAGGCAAATTGAAAGGGGCACTTCAGGTTGCTGTGTGTGGTAGCCTCCTTACTGTTTTATTTTAAGTTTCAAATGAAGGACAGCACTGTCCTTGCCACACAATCTTTCCTTTGCGTCCAGAACTTGCCTGCTACTTGTGTATTTTAAAAAAAACCAGGTTCAGTTGTAAGCCCAGTCAGCTTCTGCCAGTGGAATAAGCAGTGCTGTTTTTCCCCTTAAGGCTTCTTTAACCTAGCTTGAAATTATTGCTCACAATCATGTCAATGAGGAATAACTTTATGTCACAGGAACAAGCTTATTTTGACAGGGGAAGTAAAGGGAAATACAACCTGCAACCCTCAAGTTTAATATTGATCATTAATTTGTAAACATGTCTTCCTTATTTAACAGTAATGTGTGTGTATGGTATATTAGTGCATTGATATCAATCAAGGACAAAGGAGAAGATATTCATAAATTTAAATATCTGAATGTTAAACATCTTCCCTCTGTGAGGCAGGACAGCATATAAACACATAACAAATAGCTACCTCCTTTCGTCAACCAGGGCAATCTGCCATGTTTGAACGTGCGAATTAATAATTCATTCATGATAGGAGCTTTTTTATTTATTATTGTTTTCTTTCACTTTAAAAGCCACATTTGTAGGCTTCAATAACTGGGAATTCTAGATCATAAGCTTTACTGTTGACAACCCTTTTATATATTTTTCTTCTCCTTCCCTACATTTATTTCAGCTGCCAGCTGAATTTCAAGAACGTGTCAGCCTCCACCTAGAAAAGCATGGATGCAGCCTCTCGGTGCCTCTGTGTCATACATCATTTGCCGATAACATACCAACTTGTGTCATTGCAAAAGTCCTGGAAAAGCCTGATCCAAACAATCTTTCTCCCCACATGTCAAGCCCATCAAGCAGAGATCTTGCCTTCCAGGAATCTCTTGGAAAACTTGGCCAACGACCTCAGTACAAGTCTGACATTTACTGCAGTGATACAGCTCTTTATTGCCCTGAGGAAAGAAGGCGGGAGAGAAGGCAGAGTGTAGACATGCAAGTAAAGGGCGTTGGGTTCTTGAGATCTCAGAATTCCACTGACAGCACAGTTGAAGAAGATGGCTTCCATTCCAGCTTCTCTCATGAAGCTTTTCCAGAATATGTTACCTCTCTACCTACTTCTAGTTCTTACTCCAGCTTTAGTGTAACATCTGAGGAGAAGGAGAATGCCCAAGCTAGCACTTTGACAGCCTCCCAGCAAGCCATTTACCTGAGCAGCCGCGATGAGATGTTTGAAAGAAAGTCATCTTCAGGTTATGAGCAGGGGAGTCCAAGATTTGCCAAGGCTAAATCTATTCAGCACATGGAGCTGGCAGATGACAATGAGAACTCCCCTACTTTCACTAGGACTATGTCACCTTACACAGGCGAGCCTTATCATTTCTCGGCCATAACAACTCAACAAGCTTTAGCATCACAGAAGATGCGCAGTGAAAGCAGGAACTCCCATTTGTCAGAAGAAGATCTACCTGGACAATGGAGACAGCTTAGTGTGGAAGATATTGGTGCATATTCTTACAGGAACAGTGGTAGGCTTTCTCCCTGCAGCTTTTCAGAGCAGTATTACAGAAGTCCTATAAAGAAAGGAGACAGTCGATCAAGTCCCATTTATGCCAGTTACAAAGGTGATAGCTTCTCAGAGGGAGATGATATTTGTCAAAGTAGACTTGTGGACTCTTGCTTCCTGAGGACAGACAGTGGTCTGAATATTGACATAAGTACCAGTTGTAAGCAGGACAAATTGCCCTCTTATAAAACAAAAGAACTGAGGGACAAAAAAAGTGAACGAATCACAGTCCAGGTGTGCAGTAGCAAAAGCATTGATGGGAGTCCTGTTTTGAAAAGAGAATATGTTGACGTTAGTCCAAACAGTTCAGCTGAGTCCCTCAACCATAGTTCTATGGAGGCTTCAGAGATCCACCAGTCTTCCATTGAGCAAGGAAGCCATTCAAGCCTCCATAGCAAGCAGCAGCAGTTTCAACGGACTGGAAGTACAGGCTTAAGTCGAAAGGACAGCCTCACAAAAGCACAATTGTATGGAACCCTCCTTAATTGAAACATCTTCCAAAGTTGCAATAAGGAGGTAGAATGAGACAGAACAGCAACTATGATGACATTTGACACATCCAGACCTGTAGGTTTCTGAGAATATGAATATTATATGTATATGTATACATATACATGCACATGTATGTATATACACACATACATATACACATATGTATGTATATACATATATGTGTGTATATGTTATATATATAAAGACAGAGACAGAGAGAACATACACATACAAACAGTCACAGTGGTACTGTTTGAAGCAGGAAAAATGATAAAACCTGATAAAAGGAAAGAAAAATATTACAAGACACTTTTCACATACAGTAATGACTTTTCCATCTTGGATACTAACCCTTTGCCCACTTTTATAACCTAATATATTTTTATAAACAAAACGGTATTTATTAGATTATCCTTAGTACTCTCAAGCACTTTGAGTGACATTTTTTGTCCCCTTCAAGTAAGTTTCTTATTTATTTTTTGTGCATGAGGCCACATGTGCCTAAATTCTTGAAGGAAAAGGGTTAAAAGAGAAAGAGGGAGCGAGAGAGAAAAAGAAGGAAAAAACTTTTGCAAGGACAAATCAGACCTTATAAGATTTTAAAATGTAGATTGTGTGCAGTGCAAGATAAACAAGAATGTGATATAAAGAAATCTATTTTTAAAATGAAATGGAATAAAAACAAACCACAAAGTTATTTAATACATATGTATTTAGGACAATAAAACTGGGGGGAAATGAATGCACAAAGTGATACAGATATTTTGGTTTGTCTATCCCATTGTGTTTCAACTGCCCCACACTGTACACTACCTCAAAACTAATTGAGGGGTTCTTTGGTCACTTATTTTTCTGTAAGCTTGCATTTATATCGTCTCAACTGCATGGAGTGTCACAACTAGTACTGTATTTTGCATTACTTAATAAAAGGCACCAGTGAAAATGTTTTGATTTTTTTTCTCATTAAAAGATGTTCTGACAGGATGTTGTTACTGTGTATTCAATGGTTAAGCTATATACAAAACATGGTACTTATGCTGCATCAGGGCTGTCACTCATGGCCTGTGGGCCGGCTGCATCGCACGCTGGCCACGCCCATGCCCTGTTTATGAAGGAAACAGGTCACAATACTTCTGATGATGTGAGTTTGACATCCCTGGACTAGAGCACAATCTGTAATATCAAGAAGGAATTTTCTTCTTGCATAAGTGTGTACACTAGAAAGTGTGTAATTAGGAGACAAAGCATGTAAGCCTTTCCAAGCAAGTTCTTCTAAAGGGAATACTACCTCTGGTCACAGTGGATTCTGCAGCCATCATCTTAAGTTTCTGTGATACTGTTTTGTTCTTTCATTTTTAATTGAGACCTCTTTTAAGTATTGAAAACAGTTTAAAATATTGTGTTCTTGTGAATACAAACTCAAAAATCATATGCACATTAACCAAGATATAATCTTCATTCCTTAATAATGCCTTGATTTGTGCCTATGGATAAGAACATTGTTTCAAATTAGATACATTCTGGTGATGGGTACAGGTATTATACTAAACCATGGTTTGCTTAATCCTTATAGACTGAGTTAACAGAATATGCTAAACCATAAATTATAATTTACTGCCCTCGTGTATGGTTCACTCAACGCACTAAGTCAAAAGTGGAAAAATAGTCTAATAAAGTGTATAAAGTAATCATATGCATATTTATAAATATGTGGAGTGTCAACAAACTATGTTTTTTTTTGAACTGCTGACTATCTAGTATTCAGTCTAATAAGAACAAAAATAACAGGAAGCTTTCAAGATGTTGTGAATATGATCAAAGGATTTAATGTAAATGGCATACAAGGAAAGTTGAAAGAAATAGTCTACAGTAGTGTGCATGGAAAAAAAGAAGTGAGTCATTTTCAAATATTTTAAAGGTACACAAAATAGCAATTAAACCCTCTTTTTTGTCTCAGGCACAGGACGTCAAGCATAAAAGAATGAAAAGACTGATAAAAACAGCTGTGCAAAATGTCTTTCTGTCATCTGCTGAAAAACATTGGGGAAAAGATTCTGCCTTCCCAAGGGAAGACAATTAGTACTCATTATATGAGGGGTATTATTATTTGTTCAGATGACCAAGATAAGATCTTTACATAATTAGTAGCTGATCTATAACTGATCTATAAATGCCAAGGGCCATTAATTCTAAACCAGTCATTTCTAACCATTTCTAACCAGCCGCCCTGAGTCCTTAGGGAGAAGGGCGGCATACAAGTCGAATAAATTATTATTATTATTATTATTATTATTATTATTATTATTATTATTATTGCCCTAAGGCTGCTCTTTTTTCAATGCTGAAACTTCACAAGATAACCACCTTTAATTTTTTTTAAAAACTGAAAGGCTGCCCTGTGTTCAGACTATAGATTCAGACTGTAGCCACTGATTTGGTTGATATAGACCTTGAAAAGGCTATTCTGAAAGGACCTGTTTTTAAATAAGTATTGGCTGCCCAAAGGCTTCTGAATGAGATACAAAATATGTTATGAAACCCACATAACTCTGGTTAATCTTCCTGACATAACGTCTTCCTTTGCATGAACCCCACCACTCTTTAAGGTTTTGTCCTTGGCTGCCACCCATTCATCTGGTGGCATGGAATGGGACCTCCTCAGACATGGCCTGCCTCTCTACCTGCCTTTAAGAAATCTGGGAGACACATCTTTGTTTGCTAGGCTCTTAGCTGTACATTAGTTTACTATTATTTTTGTGTAATTTTGGGCCAATCACGCACTTTCAGTCCAACCCAACTCTCAGGATTATTGTGAGGAAAATAAGGGGAAGGAGATATGTTGGGATATGTTCACTACTTTGTTATTTGTAAAAGTAATAAAGGCAGGAGAAAAAATTATTTATTTATTGAGTTTATATTGCCGCCTATTCACCCATGGCAACTCAAGGCGGCTTACAGAATGTAAAACCATATTTAAAACAAAAATAACAATAAAAACTAACAAAATCAAATAAATTAATAAAGTACAATAGAACAAAATCTGAAAAAAACCCATCCATCTTCATCTAAATAGTATGAATTTAAACAAATAAGGTCACATAAAGTAAAAAGCCTTCCAAGCTAATGAAGCTCAATTGATTTCAGCTGGGCAACTCCAGTTTTGCTTAAATCTGAATTCAGTCTGTTACAGGTCCAGATATTTATGACTTCTCTTGTGGAAGGCATTTCATCCTTGGGATGTTGCCAGTGAGAGGGCCTTCAACTGATAAGCAACTTTTCACATCTCTTGGGAGAAAGCCGAGATTAAACAAGGACATATAAATATAAATCAAATCTTAATAGATGTCTCTGATAAAGATTTAAAATCTGTTGACAGTTTCTCACATTGAATAATAACAACCAAAGGTATTAAATGCATACTAATGTGTACAAACAGTGCTCTTCTCTAATAAAATGCTAGTTTTATGAAAATTTCAGAATTGCAATTTAGCTCAGCTTTAAGGCATGCAGGCTTGGAAATCTAAATTTAACATTTGCCTCAGTTCATGGTTATAAAACATTTTGAGTTTGCCAACTGAAGCTGTTCCTATGGCATCAATCCAGTCAAAGCTAAATTTGGCATCCTTCCTTTGAGGATAGCTTCAGCTAATCTTGCTTTTCAATCAAGATATAGATTTTATCCAATTTGTCTGTGATTCAGTTTCTTTTTGTCCTTTTGCCTTTGAAAATCTCTTCCTTAAAGAACTTGACTACTATAATGAAAATTGATTGTTCATTTGTCCAGGTCAATATTTAATTCTTGGATCAATATATTTTCAGACTGGCTACAATTTGCAAATCACTTTGTGAAGAGAGCAGTCTGGATTTGTAAGGTATTTCATGGCAGAAGTCAAATATCAGTTGGTAATCCAAAATGTAATGCTATGTGTGTGAATACAGTATATGGGTTATACTTGTGAACATATACATGCTGCAAGATGAAGGGAGAGAAAACCAAAAGGCAACTACATATATTTGAGTGTGAACCTTAATAGGGTTGCCAGAAAAGAATAAATAATCTTAAAGAGTTTGTGTACTCTGCAATACAAGTGGAAATACAAGAAATGAGGCTTTGCTATTACGAAAATTAAATTGTTACCTTGAACACACCATCTAACTATATGGCTCAAATCATTGTGAGAATGAATGTTACACTTATTCATATCTCATTTGAGATTAATAATAGGTTAGAGTTTGATTGAATGTGAAAGTTAAAAATTTGTGGCTCTGAAATAGAAACTAAATGAAATTTAACCTCACAATGAACAACTTAAGTTTAATCTAGAGTATAAATCATAAGTATGGTTCTGCCTAAGGCTGAATAAACCTGAATGTAATTGTACAGATTGATGAACAAACATTCTTTTTTATTTAACAAGAGAGTATAGCTTCTATCACAAGGACATAAATTGGAGGGACTTTAAGGTGAAAGGCAATGACATTTACTTGAGGCAAAGGAAATCAGACTGACAAGTGTTGCACCATCTTGATTCAAGTCCTATGCTTTTGTAGCTGTTGTGATGTCACATAATGTCTCTAGAGTAGAGCTTGCAATGCCACAATGCTGCTTTTGTCATGTGCTTCCCCAGACACATTTGGTGTACAGTTCAGGGGTCCATCTGAGTCTTGCTTGAAAAGCAGGTGGTAGATGTACCTAGCTTTTGGATAAATTTATCATATACACCAATTGAACCTATTTCTCGTTACAGTCACTCCTGGCTTGTTTGGAAGAAAATAAGATATTGGTACCTTCAAGTCAGTCATGATTCCTAGAAATGGCTGGGATAAATCCCTGTAATTTTCTTGCCAACATTTGTGGAACTAGCTAGGGCTAAGACAGAATACCTGGCCCCAAGTCACCTAGCTGGCTTTGTGCCTAAGACAGGACTAGAACCCATGATCTCTTTATTTGTAGCCTGGTGCATTTAACCACTATATCATTGCAGTTTGCTCCACCTGGAGCTGCCCTTGAAGACCATTCAGAAATGACAGCTGGTACATACTACAGTATGAGTAGTTATGAGGATGCCTCAATATACCCACAAAACCACTACTGTGACAACTGCACTGATTATTAATGGAATCTAGATGCAATTCAAGGAGCTGGAAGTCACCTATCTGGCACAGATCTGGATATCTGAGGAACTGTCTGTCTCCAATTCTCTTTGGTCAAACTACAAACTCCAGATTGACATACTCTTGGTCCCATCAGTTGAGCAGTGTATTCTGATAAAGTGTAGAAGTCACATTTTGCAATGTCTGACCTATGGAAGAGGGTGAAATTCATCTGGTCCTGAATTAAAACCTGTCCCTGTCTCCCCCCCCCCCCAGTAGTAAAGATGTCTACAGGTTTAAAAAGTTGAGATGGTGGCCACAACAGTGCCTATACAAGCTCCACTTGCTTTATTATGTGCTTTTTGTGTGGCTGCCATCTTGACTTTTTTAACCATACCTTGAAAACACCTCTGGGTCTAACATGACATGTAAATATGCTATAAATATATAGGGATGGATAGAGATAGTTTGCTAGCATTGTTCCCAATACAGTGTTTATTTTATATTTATTACTGCATTTGTACTGTGATGCTCTTAATCCTATTAAGTACCCAGAGGTACTCTGAGGGTGGGTAGCCACGTACATGCTCAGGGGCTGATGTGTAAAAGATTTCCCGAAGAGAGATGACATAATTTGAAAGCCCTACATGAACACCTCATTCATGAGCACAATTCTAGTCAATCATTGTCTTTAGATGCCAATTAATGATAGGAAGGACCAAGTAATTTGATCTTAGCATTTATTTTGAGCAACAATGCTGGCAATTAAACTTACTTAGAAACAATTGGAACTTTCTGCTTTATTGCTTATTAGACCAGCTGATAATCACCATGGATTCAATGCCAAGTAAGGTGGAGTAAGGAGGAGGCATTTGCAAGCAGATTTAATGGGCTGTTTTCCAATGATGGCCACTTGTTCATTGTTGCTAAAGGACAGATGGTGCTCTGTACCCTTTTCATCAGATCCTCATTTAGCTGAGACAGCCTGCCTTGAGGGTTTTTCCATTTGCTTTCTTGGCTTCTAGTCAGAAATCATCCATGTGAGTGACAGGTTTCATTTTGCAGACTCACAACTGGGATTGACATGAAGATGTCCACCCACTTCAAAATCAGGAAGGAAGGGTGGAAGTTTAAAAAGGCACTGGCAAACACAGACTCCTTTTGCATGAGAGAAAAAGAGATGGTCCAAAAATTTGCCTTGCAGCTTTTCATCAAGTGTTAACAAAAACTGTTTGTTTTTAAAGTGTCTTTCAAGGGCTCCTTCCCTGATAGGTTTTTCTCCCAAAATCATGCTCCATTTCAAGATTTGTCTTTCATATTTTTCACTTTTTTCTCACAGTAACTTTGAGATTGACTGAGCTGAGGAATAATGAATAGACCAAGGCCATGTCTCAACTGAGATCTGAACATACATTAGAGGTCATGGCTTTCCTCTCATCCTTTGTATTCATAGCAGCGTTAACTTTCCAAGTATCCTCAGATGTACAGTAATGGGTGAAAGCCTATCATCCCCAGCCAATATGAGAAGTATTGATATTCCAGGTCATCTGTAGCTAATGAATTTGACAGAAGGAATGTAAAGATTTCTCTATATTTATATGTTTATTGAATATACAGTGAGCAGCAGCAGCATTCTTTCATATCATAATTCCTTGCAATATGTTATAATGAGACTATGAAATTGTTTGCTAGTTTCGTTGCAACAGACAAATAAGGCTTGGATCCAAGCTATCTGAGAAACTGTCTCATCCCAATGGGACTAGCCTGATCCTCCATCATACCAGCAGAAGGAGCATGCTGTAAACCCCATCAGTCAAGGAATTTCAGCTGTAGAAGACCCTTTTCTGCCATGGCCCCTGCTCTTTGGAACATTACCTCCTAAGCTAAGGTGAGATCTGTGTCCATTCTTTTGGCCTTTCGAAAGGGCATGAAGACATGGCTCTGCCAACTTGCTTTGGAGTCCCCTTGGGGTTGTGGCATTGTGGAGATTAATTGAATTTTACATTTAAGATCTCTATTTATTGTCAGTGTTTCATATCTATTTTTATTTAATGATTGTAAGCCACCTAGCATCATCTTTGGTGAGATGGGCAGCATAAAAAGTTTAATTAATTAAGTATGGCTTCTCTTCTGAATCTGTGTGAGCTGTTCAGACATAGGAGATCTCCCATACCTTTGTCACATTGCCTACGTGAGGCCCTTCCTAGATGATCATTCTCATCCATGCAATTGATCCAGATCAGGGGTGTCAAATGCAATTTCATTGAGGGCCACATCAGGGTTGTGTTTGACCTTGGGGGCAGGGTGGACGTAGCCAGCTTGACGTCACTTGTGTCGGGGTTATCTGTGGTGGCCCAAGCACCCTGCCAGCGAAAACAGGCTCCAGAGCTCCATTTTCAGCTGCGATGGCCACCTGCCACCCTCTGCCAGTGAAAACGGAGCTCGGAGGGGCCACCTCCCAAGCTACGTTTTCGCTGGCAGCAGCACCACAGGCCAATCCATTGCTGTTTCTACGGCAGCCTCGCGGGCCAGATCTAAGCACCCCCCAGGCTGGACCCGGCCCCCAGGCCTTGAGTTTGACACCCACTGATCCAGATGGTTTTTCTCCAACCATCCTCTCTGTAATGCAATCTGAACAGATTCTGAAAAGCAGGGCATTCTGTAACAAGTTTATTTAGGCTACTCTGAATTTTCTACGGTAGCAGCTTTCCCTTGCCAAACTTTTTTTTATATCTAGTAATTTGGCTTCATTGATTCAAAAAGGAGTTTCTCACTGAAATCCTTCTAACATGCAAGAGTACATAGTACACAGTTATTCCCTTTGGGTTTTTTAAGTATTGTTAGTTTTGTATATTTTTGAGCTTTGGGCAGAAAAATTCCAACAGACTTCCTTTCTATTTTGTTCCAATGATGGATTGAAAGGCAAAATGCTTTGTGGAAAAGCTGAGAACTTCTTACCTAGACAAACTAAGGTATAGGAATAAGTTTTGCCTGTCCACTAATAGCTATTTGCTTTTAATGGCAAACCCTTTGAAGAGAAACTCTGGCCACAAGCTTACATTAGCCTTCTCTGCCCAGCTCAGAGTGATCTCTGAATTTGGTTGTTTATTTGAAAACACTTCATTAACCCACTAGATAGAAGCTTCATGTACAAGTGAATTCAGGGGTTTGTTCCCTGTTTGGATACCATAACTTGCCCTGCCAATTTTGTCAGGGTATGATTTTTCTCTTTGATTAAGGTATTGTTTTCTGTTTGATTCTTGCCTCTTATAAATCCTGCTTATCTGGGTGTAAGTTGCTGGCAAAGATGTGTTCTAGTCTTTTTATTTCCTTCTTAGCATATTTATTGTCTCCCTTGAATTGCGTGTAAGTATAGTTTATTTATGTGTATCTATAGATGCTTGATTTGTCTGAATGCCAAGCTTTCAAGAATTCTGCAGATTTTTTTAAATTTAGCTTGGTTTGTTTTCTTTCTTCTCAAGTGGTCTTTGGTCCAGCTGAGATGTTTTGAAGAGCTTCCTCACATCACATGATTTTAAATCCTTATTTTACTGATTTAATTATTTTAAAAAACACAGCTATTTTATCATGTTTATGGGTCTCCATAGTAAGATTGTCTGTTCAAGATATAGACCAGGACATCATAATATCATTTAATATTAGCATTCATACTATTATAAATTACAGATGGATCAGTCATATTTGTTTCCCAAAGAATCTTTGGGAAGATCCAGATCACAGTGAATATAATCTTCGACATGTTCTGTGATGACCCGGGACGTGGCACAAAGACAACACAGTCAGATAAGCAATAAGAGTCTCTTTATTATCTCCAACTTTGCCCCCAATGTCCAGGTTACCTTCTGGCTGGAGAAAAACTCTCCCAGGAACAGCCTTTGACTGCAGAAAATTAAGTCCAAAACATGAGCAACACAAACTGTAACTTAAAGTCCAAACAAACCAAAATGAAGTAATTAGGCAAGGCAGAAGCAAGAATCTCAGGCTTGAAGGCACGGCAAAACTCACACGGTTGGGAAGACACCAGGGACACAGATAAGCCACGACAACACAGGATAAAATCACTTTGCTCCCAGCAGCCTGTCGCACTCAGCCTGCCTTTCTTATCAACTGTCTTCCCAGCTGTGGCTAATGAAGGGAATCAGGGCCCTCTCCTTTCTCATAAACCATGCAACCCACATTGCTCTCTTCTCCATTCCTCCCTGCGTGCGCTAGGATGAAGAGGGGGTGGGCCTCGGTCTTCTTCTGAACTCCCTCTCCCTTGTTCTATCTATCTCCTGCTCTGCCCAGATGGACTTTGCCCTTTCCCAGCCTCCTCCACAGCCAACAGAGCCACATTCCCACTCCCTGTCAGCTGTCCGGCTTCCTCGTCAGATTCAAACTCCGACAGGGGCATGACATGTTCCTTGTCACATATCAAAGACTTAATTTCAGGTCCAAAGCATGGGGAGGGGGAGGGGGAAATCACAAAAGTCAAGGTGGCTGCAGTCACATAATTGATACCCTATCTCTGACAATAATACATTTGATGATAATTTATAATAAGGATAATGATATCATCAATACAGTAAAGATGATGCATTCTCATAATACAGATCAGCTCTTCTAGGTGAAAGATATGAACTAGACTGAGTTTTAGTGCCAAATTCAGGCAATCTGATCACATTCTTCATCATGCACACTACATTCCAGTGCATATTGATTTACCAAATGAAACGTCAAAAAATGATTGTGTTCATATACCTGGATCAATTCAATCTGTATTCCTTCTCATCACAGATGCATATGAACAACTGAACTGGCTTGATATTTCCTGCCAAAGCGAATTTAGTTTAATGCTATGCAACCCTGAAGTTTAAAAATAGAAATAACAGCAGTTGTCAATTAATTACACTCCTCAGTTTCCAGCATCAATAGTTGCCTGCATTATTTCATATCCTCCACAGGGTAATTCACAGCAACCTCAACAACAAATGCTCTACCAGGATCCAACACTCAGAGCAGCTATTTCATATCTTGTACACTACTTGAATTTAAAGCATATTAAAACTATTGATTGCTGAGGATTAGTAAGAAGACGAAAACAAAACCATACAGAGAAATTGGAAAATTGGAAAAAGTGGGGGGGGGAATGGATCCAGGAAACTACAGACCTATCGGCTTGACATCAATAGCTGGAAAGATTCTGGAAAAGATAATTATCAAGCAACAAATCTGCAAATATCTAGAGGCAAACAAAGTCATAACAAGAAGGCAACATGGATTTGACAAAAATAGATCATGCCAGACAAATCTTATTACGTTTTTTGACAAAGTGTCAAAATTAGTGGACCAACAAAATGTTGTGGATATAATTTGCTTGGACTTCAGTAAGGCATTTGATAAAGTTGACCACATCTACTACTGATAAAATAGAAAAATGTGGGTTAAATACAGTGGTGGTATTCTACCAGTTCGGCCCGGTTCTCCCGAGCCGGTAGCAGTGATGAGCAGCGGAGACCAAACCGGTTCTCTCCACCGCTCTGCTGTTGGGCCCACCCACCTGCCCGGGCTCCCATACTCACCTTTATCCTCTGAATTTGAAGTGCAGCTGCTTTGCGCAGCACAGAAGAGTGCCACACAGCAGCTGCTGAAGTGACTGGGATCGTGCAAGCTTGCAGGAGGTGAGTTAGAATGCCTCTGCGCCTGCACAAACGTCTCTGCACCTGCACAAAGTGTGCGTTTGGTGCACGCGCTCATGCAAAGTGTGTGTGCACGGGCAAAGTGCACCCACCAAGCCACGCCCACCAAATCGGTGGTAAAAATATTTGAATCCCACCACTGGTTAGATAGTATCTCTTCAATCAGAATAGAGCCAGGAGGGACCTTGGAGATCTTCTAGTCCAACCCCCTGCTCAAGCAGGAGACCCTGTACCGTTTCAGACAGGTGGCTATCCAATCTTTTCTTTAAAACCTCCAGTGATGAAACATCCACAACTTCTGAGGGCAAGCTCTTCCACTGGTTAATTGTCCTCACTGCTAGGAAGTTTCTTCTTGATTCCAGGTTGCTTCTCTTCTTGATCAGTTTCCATCCATTGTTTCTTGTCTTGCCTTCTGGTGCTTTGGAAAGTAAGTTGACTCCCTCTTCTTTGTGGCAGCCCCTTGAATACTGGAATACTGCTATCATCTCACCCCCAGTCCTTCTTTTCTTTTGACTGGCCATACCCAATTCCTGCAATTGTTTTTCACACATTTTTGTCTCCAGACCCTTAATTATTTTAGTTGCTCTTCTTTGCATTTTTTCCAGTCTTAACATCTTTTTTTTGTAATTTTGTAATCATCCCAGATGGATTTGTAACTGAGTGGCCAACTGCATTTAATGGAGTTGTATCTACATGAAGGAGAGTATGCAGTGGAGTACCCCGAGGCTCTATTTTAAGACCAATACTCTTCAATATCTTCATCATTGACTTAATCGAGGGGATGGAAGGGGAACTCATCAAATTTGCAGACATCAAGATCTAGAACATGGTTGTCAAACGCCCGGCACGCGGGCCAGATGCGTCGCGTGCTGGCCATGCCCCCACCCGGTTTAGCAAAGGGGGGGAAAGTCCTGATATGCCACATGATGACTCTGTGACAATGTGAGTTTGACACCCCTGCTCTAGAAGATAGGCTCAAGATACAGAAGGATCTTGATAGATTTGAACACTGGCCCTATCTAACAAAATGAAGTTCAGTGTAGAGAAAAGTAACATTTTACATTTAGGTAAGGAAAACCAAATGCACAAGTATAGAATAGGTAGTACCTGGCTCAACAGTAGCAACTGTGATAGGGCTCTTGAAGTCCTAGTGGACAATCACTTAAATATGAACCAGCAGTGTGCTGCAGCCACCATGAAAGCCAACACAGTCCTAGGCTGAACTAACAGAATCAAGATCACATGAAGTGTTAATACTATTTTGTAATGCCTCGGTAAGCTGATCAAGGAGAGAACCAACTGAGAACTAAGGAGAAATTTCCTGACAATTAGAACACTTAATCAACTTGCCTCCAAAAGCTGTGGGTGCTCCAAAACTGGAGGTTTTTAAGATGAGAGTGTACAACTATTTGTCTGAAATGGTATAGGGTTTCCTACTTGAGCATGGGGTTGGACTAGAAGACCTCCAAGGTCCCTTCCAACTCTGTTATTCTGTTAAATAAATCTTAGTCATAGTATGAATAATAGTCTGATCCTGTATATACCCTTTTTTTTAAAATTACATTTATATGCTGCCCTTCTCCGGAGACTCAGGGCCGCTTACAATTTTGGGATGCAACCCAGTGTGCTCAGCAATAGCCTTCATTCCATTGTATATGCCTGCTTATTACTAAGCGGCATTTTTACAAGGTCAGCTAATTGCCCCCAACAATCTTGGGTCCTCAATTTACCTACCCCGAGAAAATGGAAGGCTGAGTCAACCTTGAGCCTGGTGGGATTCGAGCCTACAGCAGTTGTAGGCAGCTGGAACTTAAGTGCAGGCAATTAACAGCCTGAGCCACCAAGGCTCTTAGTTTAAGAAGTAAGGTTGACTCAGCCTTCCATCCTCTCGGGGTAGGTAAATTGAGGACCCAAGATTGTTGGGGGCAATTAGCTGACCTTGTAAAAATGCCGCTTAGTAATAAGCAGGCATATACAACGGAATGAAGGCTATTGCTGAGCACACTGGGTTGTATCCCAGAAATTGTAAGCCGCCCTGAGTCTTCGGAGAAGGGCGGCATATAAATGTAATTAAAAAAAAAAAAAAGTTCCATTGAGTCCAATATTTTAAACTAAGGGTGCAAGATTACACTATACATTTACAGAAATCTCCACACACATGCACACATGAATACACTGTGAAAATCTACCTTGAAATTTCTCAAAAGACAACTGAATCATATCACTCCTACTCCTTTTTTTAATTAAACTAGACATAGCACTGCAATCATTCTTTGTATGCTTTAGCCTCCAAGTCCCCTAATCATCTTTGCTGCTCTTCTCTGCAGTCTTTCCAGAGTCTCCACATCTTTTTTACATTGTGGTGACCAAAACTGGATCCAGTATTTCAAGCGTGGTCTTACCAAGGCATTATAAAGTGGTATTAACATTTCGGGTGATCTGGATTCTTTGTTCAGGTAACATTTATGATTATTTTCACAGAGCAATATACTGTAACCTAAATCTATATTTTCTTATTGCACTAATGTAGCTCTTAGTAGCTCCAACAAAATGTATTCTTCCACCTTTTTGGTGACATCCCACCCCTCCTCATCTCTTATAAGCAGAATGCTTGGTTTGCTTTGAAGTGTGCATCGAGGGCAAAAAATAATTGCTCCCTTAGCTAAGATCTTGTACATTATTGTTCTGTGCCTGCTTGATTGGGTTTCTTTCTTTTCTTTCTTTCTTTTTTGGTTTGTTTCTACCCCCCACTGTCATGTTCTCCTGCTTGATAATGGGAACTGGCACACGGCCTCACTATAATAAGCCATGAGAGTCAAAACATTTATTATGCTACCCTGATCTTTAAATCGTGTTCAAAGAATATCTCTCGGAGAGAAGGCTTTTAGCAACATGAATACCAGTTGGTTTGGACTGTGTAGAAGGAGGTATTTGAGGAACAAACATTGTGGAAAAATGCCTTTTTCAAGGATGGCTTCTAAATCAAGTCAGAAACAGCTTGACGTTCAGCCATCGGCATGCAAAAAGTAAATTGCCAGCAGATTGAGAAGTTACAAGGAAAGGTGGGACACATTGTTGTGAGTTGAAAAATGGGTTCACCGAAAATATACAAGATCTCTTTGTTGCAACAACTATTTAGACAAAACTTGAAATTATACACTACAACAAATTCTTCAGTGTTCACACTGTATTATCTGAAGCCTTAAGTATAACAGCTCATTATTTAGATTCTGTGATGTAGCACAAACTGATTTTACTCTAGGGAAATGTAGCCATCCATCACACAGAAAAATCAGTTATTTGGAATATGATGCCAATGTTGATTGTCTAGTCAGCATTCTGCAGATATGCTAACAGAAGACGGACACATGCTAAATGCAGATGGATTGTGAGATTTTTAAGGGCAGAATTGCACTTCTAGTCATTGACATTAGGGGGCCAAGATTGTTCTACCTCTCACCCTGGAGTGATTTAATTCTCCATGACTTTTTTCACTTACCACTCTTAACTAAGGGTCTGACAGTTTTTCAAGACAATGGGCATATTTGAAATTTTAAAGGCACATCATGGACATTTTCACAAAATGGCTGTAATAGTAGTTGTGACCTGTCAGAAAAGGTAAACTGCTCCTCACCATCCCTTCTAACCTTCCAGGATGCTGTCAAATACCCCCAATTTATTTTCTTGGAAGACTACCTCTGAACTATAAGAAGGACTTAGAAAGTTTCTTGAAAATAAAATATTTAAAGCAGGCACTTTGCTTCCTCTTCCTCCTCCTCCTGCTCCTCCTCCTCCTCCTTGGAGCAGGTGATGTATACAGCCTTGGAGGTGCCAAAGTTAGTATCTTTAGGCATAGAGGGAATAGCCTTGAATGACAGGAAGAAGAGCCATTCCCAAGGCAACAATTGGAGCCCAGGCCAAGAAAATAATACAACAAACCAACAAAGGGGTTTCAGATAAATCCTCCCTACTTCACACAAAGTTAAAGGGTGGAGAGAGCACATTATGATTTTCAAGATTCTATTACTATACTTGTTGGAATAAAAGTAGTCCTGACCTGTATGTCATTGGTTTCTTGGTCCATTTACCTTGTACAAATGACACATAGCACAGAAGGTGCCATTGTGAGGAACAAAGTTCTAAGCCATCCTGTGGTTAAATTAACAAGATTTCCAAATGTAAAATAATAGATTAAATTAAGGTTAAGAAGGAGTGGTTTTACTACTGTTAGAAAACACTGCTGTTGATTTATTCAACTCAACTTGGGTGTGGCATATCTTCTGAGCCTGGAAATGAGCATTTATCTATAGTTACCTACTCCTTTCAATCTCTGGACAGAGAGATGAAGGAAAGGCTGCAAAATGAGATTGCTCCAACAGAGCTGTTTCTGCTGCTCCCATTATTTCCCCTTTGCCTTTGAATTAGTAAACACCCAATTCAAATTCAGAAGTTTTGGCTGGGTATCTACCACAAAGACTAAGATATTATCAAAAACAGTGGTTAACAAGCAGACTACTGATAGATTTGCCATGTTGTCTGCCACCACTTACTTACTTTCTTTCTTTCTTTCTTTCTTTCCTTCCTTCCTTCCTTCCTTCCTTCTTTCTCTTTCTTTCTTTCTTTCTTTCTTTCTCTTTTACTTTTTTCTTTGGACTCACACATTCTCAAACAAAAGATATAACTTCTGGCTGTGAATTGCACCATTAATTAAAAATTGAGGCCCTCGTAGGAGCCAGGTTAGCCAATCTGTTTGTTTTCCTGGTTGCTTGTCCATGGCAAGATTTATTTTCATTAACAGAAACCCCAAAGCATTTATTATCTTGAAAAACCTTGAGCCTGGGGGAAGTCTGGGAGAATGGAAAAGAAAGCTGTAATACTACTACAAGGGTGTCATTAAAACCTACTGTTGTGGTAAACAAAGCACATATGCTGCAGCCATGCAAACACTACAAAAAGAAACAGGTGTTATATAGAATCTCCAGAAATTAAGAGAGACAATTCTATGTTATGTTTTGAACCATCAAAATGGTTGAATAATCCTAATATTTATTCACTTCTTCAGCACCAATATTGGAAACCCAGAGAAAGTTACCATGCAAACCCCTGAAGACATGGGGCTCCACTAATTCATGGATGAAATACACTTCAGGGGTGGGATTCAAATTTTTAACAACCGGTTCTATGGGCGTGGCTTAGGTGGTGGGCATGGCTTGGTGGTCATGTGACTGGGTGGACGTGGCTTGGTGGTCATGTTATTGGCTGGGCGTGGCCAACTCAACATCACTCACATCAAGGCACGCATCTCCTCGTCTGGCCTCTCATGACTGTGGGGATGCTGTAACAGTTGTAAGTGTGAAAAATGGTCATAAGTCACTTTTTTCACTGCCATTGCAACTTTGAATGGTCACTCCACACAAGCAAAGTACCAGCAAAGGAAGGGAAAAAAACTCCAGAGAAGTTCCAGAGACAGGAAGTCTAGTCCTGCCAAGAATGTAATAAGGGTTAACGGAGAGGCAGTTTCTGTAAGCAACACCAGAATGTTTCCTTCCTGCCTTCCTTACAGGATTAGGCCAGTAATTTCTTCTAACAACCGGTTCTCCGAACCACTTAGAATGTTAACCACCGGTTCTAGAGAATAGGTGCAAACTGGTAGAATCCCACCTGATACACTTGTATGATTTTTTTCTTTCTTTTTAATTACACTAAATTATGTTGAATTCAAAATATTGTCATGTTTTTATTGTGAATCTTGTTTACTATGACACTTTTTCCCATGTGATTGTGAATGAATACCCACGTTTCGAGGAAGAATATCAGCGTAACAAAGCTGCATCTTTGGAGTTGTTCCTTTATTATTTATCATTTATAGCATAATGTTAGATTTTCCTATATTTTAACATTATCCTACTTCTTTTGTGTATACAGAGGTGTATTTACATGATGCATGGGCCCCAAAACTCTAAAGTCTAGGAACCAAAGTAATGCTAAGGATTCTATTTATATTTTTATTACATAGAAATTATGTTATGCTATGCTGAATTGGACCCTTGGCCCATCTGGTCAGCACCACTTTTCATGTTAATTGGATTCCAAAGTTTAATTACATGTTGTGCAAAAACCACCTTTATCTGTTGTTTCCAAGATTCAATTACATTGGGTGACCTCTGATTCTAATACTCTATTTTGTGAAAAGGAAAACAACTTCTTGTCCACCTTATCCACACCATGCATAATCTTGTACACTTCATTTATATTGACTGTCATGCACTTACTTTCTAGATAATAAAAGTCCCAAATATGGCCACCTTTTATAATAGGAAAGCTGCTTCAGTCCTTGATAATCCTAGTTGTCCTTCTTTGAACCTTCTCTATACTGGTCACCACACTTCTTTGAACACACAACATTCCAGATGAGATACACCATTAATTTAATAGCATTATCATACTAGCATCCCTGTTTCCTTATCTCTAACAAATTGTTGGCCTTTATTTTAGTAGATGTTGAAGTCTTTATTGAATGGTTTATCATTACTCCAAGTTCTCTTTCCTCATCAATCATCATTACTAACTCAGATCCCCTTGGTTTGTATGAGTAGTTAGGATTTTGACACCAATATTCATCACTTTATACTTGCTGACATTAAATGACACTGTCATTTTAACACCCAGTCTTCTAATGTGTAGAGATATTTTGAAGCTTTTACAGCCCCTTGTTTTTACCATTCTGAACAATTTAGTGTCAGCAGCAAACTTGCTTATTTCACTAATCACACCAATTCTAGATAACTTATAAAACACCAGTCCTAGGACAGAGACCCTCTAGTTACATCCCTCTATTGTGAGAAATATCTATTCGCTCCTACTGTTTTCTTTTATTTAGCCAGTTGCTTATCACAAGAGAATCTGCCCTTCTATTTCATGTCTGTTAAGTTTATTGAGAAGGCTTAGAATCACATTGTAATTTAATTGTGCATTGCCCCGTAACATAACATAAAGGGTAGCATCTAAATATTTATATATGTATGAAGTTTTTACTCTTTATAAAATTTAGCCATTAGCTTTTGGAACTCAGTGCACATTCCCAGGCAATGACTATCAATGTTTTAAAGTGATCAGATAAATTATTTGAGGATAGAAGTATCAATGACTATATACTATGATATTCAAGAACATATCCATGTACATAGTGCAATGTATTTCTTGATGCTGACTGCCAAAAAGCAAAACAAAAAAGACTGTTTGTTACATTCTTTGCTTGAGCATTAATCACCCCCCCCCCCAAAATGGAAACTTACAAGTTTTTAGGGTAGAAAACACTTTGGAATACCGTGTTTCCCCGAAAATAAGACACTGTCTTATATTTTTTTTTGCTCCCAAAAACACACTAGGTCTTATTTTCGGGGTAGGTCTTATATATTTATGGTGCCAAATAGTGGGTGTGAGTGTGTAGGGGGGGTGTTTGGGTGCACGGTTGCTCCCTGAAAAGTCTTCCTGGAACTGGAGATTTACACTAGGTCTTATTTTCGGGGTAGGTCTTATATTAGGGCAGGTTTAGAAAATAGTGCTAGGTCTTACTTTCGGGGTAGGTCTTATTTTCGGGGAAACACGGTAATTGGGTTTCTAGTTATTTGTAAAACACAAGAAAGGATGGGGGTCAAACATCCCTAGGGCAGAATATTTTATGGTGTAGGAACACCTATTCCAGACCTTGAGTACTTCTTAAGTTGGGAGTTCTCAAAGACCCTCTCTAGATGTCCATACCCGACAGCCAGATTCAATTTTGGCAAAGAACGTTCTGATGGGTTCTTCCAGATAGATGGGGGATTTAATCACTTAGCAAAGTGTTCTGTACAATTAACCAATCTAAGGTTAATGGAATTATCCAAATTAATGGATCATAAGTTATATAATCTTTTATCATATCTATACATATATATGATTCTATATCTATACATAGATATGATAAAAATTAAACCACCTGACTCTGTGGTTTCTTCCCCAAACCCCAAAAACTTTAACCTTAGACTATCTACTATTGACCTCACCCCTTTCCTAAGAGGTCTGTAGGGAGCATGCATAAGCACACCAATGTGCCTACCATCCCTGTCCTATTGTTTTTTTTTCTTATTCGTATCCATTTCATGTATTCATAACCATGTTTATACTTATACCTGTTATCTAATAATTGCTTGACAGAATAAAATAAATAAATAAAAATAAAATTGAAATATATATTATTTATTGTAGACGGTAAAACAATACCAGGGTCATCAATTGCTCCCTGTATTATCATGCCATGTTCTTTGAAAGCTTTGCAAAACTTTCAAGTTTTTTGGAGAAAGCATTCCGAGGAGAAGGGAGAAGGAAACTTATGATGATGTAGGTGTTACAATTCATTATACCTCAGAGCTTATGGATGAAAAACAATGTATGCTTGTTATTAAGACAAAAAAATAAATGTGAACAGATCAAGAGTCAGATTACCTGAGAATGTGGTGGTGAAGACGTATTTTTCTGTTCAATTTTACTTTTTTGAAGGGGTCATTTTAAATTTGAGCTGTTTCCTTTCAGCTAACAGACAATTATTTACCAGTACAATTAAAAATATATGCATGTGAAAGGCAGAAAACAGTGATGACAGCAGAAAATCCTTAATAATTTTTACCGCCATCCCATGGTGTTTTCCAGCTTCAAATTCCATTATTCCTCCATAGGCCTCCACTCAAAGCCCAGTGGTAGGCTATTTATAAAATTAATCTTTATCGTGATAATACTGTACTTTTGTTTGGCAAGCCTACAGATGAGCAAAGTAGCTTGATATATATCCAATTACTTATCTCTTTAAATCTTTGAAACTTTAAACATACCTAGCTAACTTACAGAGTTCTAGAGAAAGTCTAAATAAAGAGTCTAACTGGAAAGGAAATAAAAATGAACAAGCCAAATATGCTTGGTTTTTTCACTGGATCAGATTGGTTTCTATTTGGAAAAAAACCTTCTACTTCAGAGTAGACAATACTAAGGATATGGTGCTGAGCAGTGGTGGGATTAAAAAATTTTTTTTACTACCGATTATGTGGGCGTGGCTTGGACTTGGTATGGCTTGGTGGGTGTGGCTTGGTGGGCATGGCAGGGGAAGGATACTGTAAAATCTCCATTCCCACCCCACTCCAGGGGAAGGATACCACCGGTTCTCTGAACTACTCAAAATTTCCATTACCAATTCTCCAGAACTGGTCAGAACCTGATGAATACCACCTCTGGTGCCAAGTAAGAATGAGTAGGCTAGGGCTGCTTATTTGTTGCATACCAGTTGCTCAGACTAAGTAGCCAGAATAGAATAGAATTAAATTACAGGATTTCTCTTATTACCCTTTGAGATAAATCAGGAATTGAGTCTATCCTTGGGGAAGTGGGGAAGGAAACATTTCGGCTTGTCTGTAGTTGCTTTTCCCAAATGTAGACAGCAACCCCAGCTTCATTCTTTCACATGCATTCAGCAGCCAACAGATTGGTTATGCTTGGGTCCATCTGATCCTATAATTTAATTCTGTTCTGGCTGCTCAGTCTGAGCAAACTGCTGCTATTCCCCCTTCAGAAATTGTAGTTGCTCTAATGCTGAAGGATTATAAGAAGAGATTGGACAACCATTTGTCTGGAATGTTATAGGGCCGTGATGGCGAACCTATGGCAAGCATGCCACAGGTGGCATGCAAAGCCATTTCTGCCGGCATGTGAGCTGCACGCAAACTTACCTCACTGCGCATGTGCATGCCTCACAGCTGATTTTTGGCCTGTTTGAGGTCTTTTTCGGCCTCCCAGAGGCTTGAGGACAGCTTCTGCAGCCTTTGCAGGCCGAAAAATAGGCCCGTTTTGTCACTTCCAATATTACAGGAAGTGACAAAAGGGGCCTATTTTTCGGCCTGCAAAGGCTGCAGAAGCTGTCCTCAAGCCTCTGGGAGGCCAAAAAAGGCCCCAAATGGGCCAAAAATCAGCTGGGAGATGCAGTGCAGGTAAGGGGGCGGCAGGGGAGATTGCACATGCATGCACAGGGGGCATGGGGTGTGTGCACATTGCCTTCTGGGTGCTGGCACATTTTTTGCAAGGAGCCCAAAAAGGTTAGCCACCACTGTTATAGGGTTTCCTTCTTGAGCAGAGGGTTGAACTAAAACACCTCCAAGGTCTCTTCCAACTCTGTTATTCTGTTAAATAAGCAGCCTTAGCCTACTCATCCTTGTTGCCATTAGACCCTCAGTCATGGCATGCTTCATTCACTCTGAAGTAGAAGAGTTTACAGCCCCAAAACTATTCATTCATTCCCCCATTCAGTTTACTCACAAGCTGGGAACACCAGAGTTCCAGGTATTTGCCTAATTGAGACACCCTGCCATTTTTAGGAACCTCTTGACATAGGCAGTCTCACCTCTCCCAGGACCTTAGCCTAAAAAACTATGGATGTCTTGTAGGAGAGAAAGATAAGAAGACAACCAACAGGCAAGGAAGTGGGAAAGTACAACTATTACAGGTAAGCAAGAGGATTATCAGTCAACTGTCAGAACTACAAGGTATGATAAGCAGCCCATTATGGTGTGATTCCTGTCTGCAGCTTGGACCAAGCTCAGTAAGAACTAAGGGGCAACCACCCTGAAGCAGCACCTAATCCCAACATGTGAAAGAACTTTGGAAGGAGGCAAAGGTTGTATGCCACTTTACACAATTTAAAACATTTTTTATAAGGACTAACCATCAATACTCAATACTCAATGTCGCTATTCTGTGGCAGCTCCCACTCTATGGAACCATCTTCCACCGGAGCTCCGGCTGGCCCCCGATCTCCGCACCTTCCACCACGATTTAAAGACCTGGTTATTTGCTCAGTCCGGGCTGTGCTGACCCCTGGGGGGGGTTTGATTGTTTTAACTTTGGGGTTTTAAATTCAATTTGGCTTGTATTTTGTTTAATACGTTTTTAGGTAATTTATTTATTGTTGTGTTTTTAGTTGTGAGCCGCCCCGAGTCCTTTTGGAGAGGGGGCGGCATAGAAGTCGAATAAATAAATAAATAAATAAATAAATAAATAAATAAATAAATACCTGCCTATGTTAACTTGCAAAGCTAGGGAAGCAGAGTTAACCCTGGGCAAAAGCCTCATGTTAGGAAAGGTGTGTCTTCTACTGCTTTGTTGGTGTTCCTGAATAAGGCATGTCACAATGACTTTCTGTATGGGATCCCCAAAGTGGCCTCTGAAAGTTACCATGAAGTTTTGACAGTTATCCATAACAGAGTCGTGTTTGATTATGAGAAGTGTCCATCGCAGCACAATGCAAGGCTGTTGGGAAATTAGGTTTGAAGAAGAGCCACCACTGATTGGTGAGGAATTCTACTGGCCAGGTGCCAATAAACAACCTGTTGTGGTTCGCCGGCAGCCTGTGCAGATGGCAGCAGAATCAGACAGTGGGGAAGAATGGGGACCAGTCCAGGAGTCTGGGGAGGACTCAGATGAGGGTCCTGCATCCGATGCAGGGATGGGGCCAGGACCATCTGGGAGTTGTGTGCTGACTCCAGAGCCTCCAGAGTCTGGCAGCAGCGAGGCAGGAACAAGGGAGCCTATTCCCAGTGCGCATGTGCGCAGAGCTGCTAGAAGGCAAGAGCAGGTAAGACAAAAGGGGTGACTCAGGAGTAAGGTTTAGAGGTGATTGCCCCTCCCCTAAGGTATAAAGGAGGTGCAAAGGTAGAGAAACCTTTGCAGGAAGCAAAGTCGTTCGCTCTGTTTGGATTAAACCTTGAAGCTCTATGTGGACTTTGTACTTCAGTTGGTTTTTTACAGTTAATTTGGCACTTTAGTTGTTGGCAGCAATTCAAAGGAGATAAAGGTGGGTGCTTATCTCGAGGGACTGTTTGGGACTGGGAAAGAAAATAATTCCCAGCGTTGAAATAAAACAAGAGTTGCTTGGACTAAGCGTGTGCTTAACAACCCACATTGTGCTAATGTGAGCAAGGATTAGATAACAGTATGAATCTTGCAAAATTATGAAGATATTTGAACACCAAACATTAAAATCTGAAATTAAATCCTGAGTGTTTCAAATGAATTCCAAATAAAAGGCACTTCATACATTTTTGTGTATCAAAAAATGCCCAATTTCTTATTACACATAGCAAAAGCAGGTAAAACTCATACTATATGGCATAGTAGTTGGTTTAAAAATCTTAAACTTGGTGCTCTCTGCATGATTAATTGAAACATTTCATAAAAGTCAATTGTGTATGCTACTCTTTGCTAATAGCTACAAGGATATGTCAAATTTTCTGAAAAGAAAACAATGAAAAAGAGTATACTACAGGTTTCTCTGCTCAAATGGATGAATCCACTAATGTTTTCAGGTTTATTAATCTTTCTCATGTTGTGCTTGTGCTGAGTCATCTGTGGAAGAAGATATGCCTTTTTGCAAACCTTTTCCTACCTGAACTACAGGAAGTAAAATAGTTACATTGATCTATTTTACATTTATGCAAAAAAAAAAACCACAAAATATCTTTGGATTTGTATTGCAGTATATGCAATGATGGAGCAGCAATTATAGTCAGAATAATGTACGGTAATGGGGCCCACATGAAAAATACAGATCCGCCTATTAAGCATTATCACTGCTCTCTTGTCATTTATTTGTAATACATGGCAACAGAACTCAGGATTGTACCCAACAAGGCAGTTAAAATCACAAATCTTACACAAGCAAGACCACTCAACTCTAAGGCATTTACTGTGTTGTGCTGTCTAGAGAACACATTGCTACTGCATATTGAAGTGAGATGACTGTTTCACACAGAGGTGGTATTCAGCAGGTTCTGACCAGTTCTGGAGAACCAGTAGCGGAAATTTTGAGTAGTTTGGAGAACCAGCAAAGACCACCTCTGACTGGCCCTGCCCCCATCTATTCTCTGCCTCCTGAGTCCCAGCTAGGTCTTCTTTTGTTGCCCTGCACAGGAGAATGGAGCTGGAAAGCAGATTAGTGGGGTGGGGAGGGAATGGGGATTTTGCAGTAACCTTCCCCTGCCCTTCCCACCAAGCCCCACCATACCCACCAAGCCACGCCCACAGAACCGGTAGTAAAAAAAAATTGAATCCCACCACTGGTTTCACAGCAAATATTTATTTCATTTTAAATGAAGATTTAATTTAATTGATAAGAAGGTATTTTTCTTTTTTATAGGAACATTCTTTTGAACTAGCGCAGAAATTGAGTGGCAATTGTTGGATGCAAAAGATTGTATACTTAGCTGATATATTTACTTATCGGAATGATACTAGTATTTCACTGCAAGGTACACATATAACTAGATTCAAATATCAAAGGTGAATGAATGCAATTCAGTTTAAAGGTACACACTGAAGTGAGTGTATTTCTAAAATAATTGTATGTGCTTTCCAAATCTTCCAAACAAAACATCCCTCAGGGAAAATGTCAAAACCTTGGTGATATAACACCTATCTAATTCATGTGCTACAGGAAAAGCATATTTTCTCCTTTAAAAGAAAAAAATATTAACCAGGTCCAGAATCATTTATGTTCACTATACTGCATCTGAATTACCATTAAAGAAGAAACAATGTAGGTCCAGTTTAACTAATTTCACATTATAAACCACATTCCCTTGTGCAGATTTTCTGGCCTAGAGCTTCTAAAAAAATATTGCCTGTCAAGTTTGAAATACCTTATGCCATTTGCAATAACATACCTTTGAAAGAGAAGAAGCCAGCAGAGAAATAGACTAAGTATAAAAGATGATCTCTGCTTACAAGTAGCATCAATTGTTCCAAATATTGAACCTTTTTCCGAGAAATGCAATCAGACCTAATAATTGAATATTGATCTGTTTGGTTAAAACATTAATCTCCCAATTGTGAAATTAACGTTTTATTTTTTGCACATTCAAAATGTTAATTTTGCATTTACAATAACCAGTTTACTTTTTGCTTTACTGCTAATTTCTATCATTAGAATATCATTATCCACTTCGGCTTGGACACAAGGATGGTCCTCTACTGTTCCTCCAGAGGGTCACAATGTTCCCTGCTTTACAGCTGAACCAAAAGGATTCAATCTACCCCGTAAAACCTAGTCAATGCTCACTAGGATTAGGACTCAGCATGGCAGGTGCACTACTATACTCTCTTCCATAAACAGGGAAAGCTCTCCGCTTCAGAATGGAGCTGTGGTGCTCCAAGCAGACATACTGTGGAACAGTGCCCTCTGAGCGTATATCAGGGAAACCAATACAGGAGAGAATTTGTAGCTCAAATGAGGGGTCCTTGGTGTTCTCCAAACTTGGTTGTTTTCTTGCAGATGTTTCATTACCAAAACTAGGTAACATCATTACTGCTGTTACCTAATTTGGGTAATGAAACATCTGCAGGAAAACAAACTGTCGCACACCAAGCATCAGGAAAACCCCAGAGACTTTCTTTATGCAACTTCATCATGCATTGACTATAAAAATTGTCTATCTTTGAATTTGTAAATAGAGTAAACAGTTTCACATTTGCTCACTGAGAATGTAATTGCGATGTGATTTTTAACATTTTTATCATACACTCAATAAATAATTCTGTCATTAGTACATTTCCTGTTGGTCTAGGATTCCAGGAATTTTTCTTTTAATTAAGTTTCCACAATCTGAAAAGTTTGACAACCTCTGAAATGCAACATTATTAAGTACACTATGAATTTTCCAAAACTTACTTGCAAAAAGTTGAGGTAATGAGATTGATCTAGAATAATTCCAAAGTGGCATTACTTGAATTTTAAATACAGAGTGATGAAGTGTTCTATCAAGAGAATTAAATCAGTAACTTCTATATAGGAAAAGTGAGTCAAGGACCAACCATCATTATTTGTGAAGTATTGTACACCATTAGAGTACTTTTCTGAACATAATGACTAAAATAAATCAGTTCACTCTTAAAAGGACAAGTACACTACTTTTTAAAAGTTCACAATTTCTTTCTCTTCATCCCTATATACTATATACTTATATAAATTATAATTTATATTTAAAAAACTAGATCCTCTTGAAGCCTAGGAGAAGATTGTATGTAACTTTAGTAGGAAAACAGAAATCATTAGCTATTGGACAGAGCAATCTTAGGTTGAAAGATTATTGATTTATTAATGTAGATGGTATTCTCCCTTACATACAAATAGACATGTATTTTGGGGTTTTGAATTGCTTCTATAACCTTTACAGTTTGTTGATTTTTGCAGCCCAGATATGATAAACTTATGACATCACAGCCCTTTCCTGCTTTCTTGGGGTATCACTGATTTCCTTATCTACTCTAAATTTTGGTTTCTTGGATTTGGAACTATAGCTACACTGAGACTGAAAGGCATACATAAAGTGCTGTCACTCTACAAAATAACTCCACAGATTTCAGCTTAGCCCAATTGCTGATTTTAGAAGAAGATAATTTTAATGGCATTTTATTATTATGCTTTTATATTAAATTATAAATGGCTCTGGCAATTCTTCAGAGATAAGTGTTACACTAAGTGGTTACCTTAAAACAATCAAATAAAAGAAATACAGTACTCCACTTCATATCCCTAGGGAAGAACAATTAGTCCTCATTTAACAACCACAATTGGGACTGGCATCTTCATCACTAAATGACATGGTCATTAAGTGAGTCATGACATTAATGTGACTTGCAACTTTACAGCTGGCTTCTTCATTAACTTTGCTTGTTGGAAGCCAACTGTGAAGTGCACAAATGGGGATCAAGTGACCATTGGCATATTGTGATGGTCATAGTTTGAGAACCAGTCATAAAGTAACCTTTTCAGTGTGATTGTAACTTCAAACAGTCACTAAACAAGGCAATCATTGACGAAGAATTTTTTAAAAATCTGTTAAAATTTATATTTTATGAAACTTATTAAATGCATGGTAAGTTAAAACTTAACTTAAAAAATAAAAGACTATTAATCTTAGTGAATGCTAGTCTTGCTGTGCACAGGAAAGCTGACCAATAGATACATTCAGTCAATAAAAATATACAAATAGGTTTGATAATGAGTACTTTACAGTTAATATTGTAGAAAAAGATATTTACAACAGGACACTTAAGTTAAATTTTGGGTACTTTGAAATTTTAATTTTTATGTAACATTATATTATTTATGCAACATATATTATTTTGCACATTTTAGCAAAATATAAAACTACACTCTGTATTTTGCAAAGAAAAGACAGATACATTTTCTAAGTTCCTGGCTACTGTATTTGAAAGATAATTATTAGATGTATCCCTGGTGGGCTACCTCCAATATGTTTCCATGGAGCAACAAAACTCTTTACTCCCCTCTTCCTACATCCTGTAGAAGCAAAATGTGTTCCTTCAGAGTAAATTTTACATTAATGCAAAGCACCAACAAAAACAGTTCCGTTATTATAATATATCAACTCCCAATCAAGAAGAAAAGTGTTACTTTGGGAAAAGAAATAGCTATGGTGCTAGAAATGCCATTGCTTCCAGGTTTGTTGTAAATTTTTGTAACAAAACTAATTAAAAGTATAAATCAGCAAATTGTTGAGTTTTTTTTATTGCAAGTATCAACCATACATGTAAATTGTCATAAATCTCTATGGAGATTCTCAAGCATCCAAATCTCTTTGAGCTTCATATGACCATAAAGATATCAGAATCAGATCCTAACCACATTACCAATAAAGGAGAAGATTTGTAGCTCAGGATTGAAATGAGGGGTACCTGGTGCTCACAGAGACCCCATTAATCACATTACTCAGAAAAGCCTTCATGGCTACACCAGTTCTAGCATAGTGTGACTCCATTAAAACTGGATGAAAAGCCTGCAGGATCAAGTAACAGTACAAGGGTAAGGAAGGGTCAGAAGCTAAATATTAGTTTTTAAACTAGGACTGCTGATTTAGTAACACTAAAGTGATTTAAGAAATATAGGCTCCCAGAAGAATCTGGAATGATATTGAATTCCTTTTAATTATTTCTATCAATTAAATTTGTGCATTCCACATCCAATTAAAACAGGCAGAACATATAGATTTGCGGCTTCAGTTAATCTTTAATTCCTTTTTCAATCTAGCTCATATTGTCCTAATTCCCTGCAACAAAAACTTGAAGAAAGCTAGTAGTAGCTATATATTTAGCAGCTGTTTAAAAAAAATACTGTAGCTCTAACGGCATTAAAAAAAAACTCTTTGGAGAAAGGTAACAGTTAAGGGCAAAATATGAGTCAAAAACAGTGCCAGGCAAATTAATTATTTGTGTAGCCTGACTGGAGAATTTGATATTTCCTGCCCCACATAGTCACAGTACAGTAAAATTGGTTTAGTACTATATTATCAATCTTAGCTGCTCTAAATATGTTAACCAATTCACAGAATTCCCCAGCAAGCATACTGCCTGGGGGATTTGAGGTCCATACATCATAAAAGTGCTAAGGTTGAGAAGCACTGGTTTGGTGTACCACTATACAGAACATAAAAGTTCTAAGAAATGAAATTAGAAGAAAACAGTATATTTACAAAGTTGGAAAGCCAGTTGGCTATCTAATTTTCCTATTATTGCCAGATCTTGATTACCCCATCCCAGGCACAGGTGGCAAGGAGCGACGGAAGAACTGGATGGTAGGTTGCATTTACACAGGCTTGACTATGTGCTGACATGGTACGGATAATTTGAGCTGTGCGATAGTTGTAGAAAAATACTTTGCCATCTGAACTCCCTGTCACAAGAAGTGTTCCATCGGGTGAAAATTCACAGCCTACAGCAAATCCTTCAACCTGTTTGAGTCAAGAATTCACAGGAAATAAATTAAGATGTTAATTAATGAATTACAATATGATCTATCTTCCTGAAATTTCACACTATAATAAACATGACAAAACATAATAGTGCATCATAGGGCACAAATTTTTGAACCAAGGAACCTCAAATGGGTTAATTCTCAGAATACACCCAAAATCTGGGACTCAGGACTTCCATGGAATTGAAATTTGGCTAATTTTCTAAAATCTTTTATGATAAATATGATCATAAAACAGTTTATGACACAATACAAAATGTCATGAAATATTTTCTGTGCTGATGTTTGATTAGGCTATACAGATCAACATGGCTATTTTCAAGGCTGTGTTAGAAATACTGTCACTGTTGAAGGCACTGAAGAATCTGATAAGGAAATATCCCTGAAATGATGACCCAAAGGGTCATGGATTGTCTAGTTATTAACTAATAGTGCTTTTAGTTACTTTATTGCAATTTAAATTTGACATTAACTAAACTACAGACAATAGTATTGAAGTCTATTAAATTGTATCCCTACTGAAAAGCAGTAGCATAATTTGGTATATAAAAGGAATAAAACCCATTGATGGATGCATACCTTGTGCCCTTCAAACCTCTTCTTTTTGTTGATTCGATAAGGTGGCTGGCTGGAAAATAAAGCCATGTAGTTGCCATTTGTCTGAGCAACAAAGGCAGGCTCTTTAGGATGAACTGAAAGACTGGGGCAGGTAAAACGTTCCTGCAAAGAAAATTAGAAAGAAATGAAAATGTTCACAGACTCTGAATCAAACTATATAGGTCATATGATACCCCAGGCTCTGCTTGTGGCCCTCAAGATTCTCCCCAAATCGACACCTTCAAAAAATTGGTGACCCAACAACAGGTTTAGAATACGATGTTAGGGGGTGTCAAGAAAGATTGTGATTGTGCTTTAGATTCAGATCCAAAAAGGTGCCCTAATATGCAAGGGGAGGGACACACACAATAAGATCTTACTTACCATTCTTCCCCCAGGATCACATGGCAGCTGTAGAAAGCAACTGCACAAGAACATGCATCTTAAAGTTGTGACAAGTGCTGCACTCATGCTCCCTCATGTTCCAAAACCTCTCTACTACACAGCCCTAATATAAATTATCCAATTTTCTTCATGTATTTATTTTATTCTTAAAATAAAGCCTCAAATACCTGAAATAAATGTTTACCCTTTCCTATCCAGCAATATATCTGCATCACTATAATCTTCAACCTTTAGAGGCTGGTAAAAATGCTTCTACAAACAATGTCCCAGCACAAGAAGATTGTTTTTATTCTACTGCAACCAAACTGGAAATAATTGAGCCCCACCCAACCCCTGCAAAAAAAAGAATCTATTTCCACCTGCCCCACTTTCTAGGGATTTCCTGAAGCTGATTATAATCTATTTAAGATAGAAACTTCTCTTTTTATTCTCTTTGAAACATCATATATTGCTAATAATGGTGTGTGCAGAAAATTAAGCTAAATTGAAATGTCTTGGAAAATAGATTTCATTTTTTGAAAATGTGTGTCTCTCCATATGCTCATTTGAACCTTTACAGATTTACTTAATTCTTATGGATAATATTTTATGAATTCTACTAACCCCCTACATTTTATCACAACAGATTAAAACATCTGAGACACAATCAAAACAATACTTGTTAATGAAGAAAGCAGTTGTTATGACTTTGACTCCTACTAATCTGTTTTAAGGCCTCAACATCTCTCAATAATATATATACATGAAAATATCACCGTATTAACTGGGCAAAAAATTCTCACTCAGGAACATTCTGAGGAAATTCATTTTGGCCCCATCCCTAACCTATTGGAGAATAAAACTAACCTGTTGGACAATAAAACAGAAATATTAATGAAATTTCTTCTTCCCTTGTTATTCACTATC
Source organism: Naja naja (assembly GCA_009733165.1). NCBI lineage: Eukaryota > Metazoa > Chordata > Lepidosauria > Squamata > Elapidae > Naja > Naja naja. The sequence goes on along the minus strand of CM019148.1, from coordinate 334,785,048 downwards.
TCCAAATAAGTGAAATTTTCAGGGGACACTGATATACTCAAACATTATCTATAGCACATACATTTATTCTGAGGATTCTACAAATTCATACAAAATGGCTTGTAAAAAAACAGAATGGCTAATGAACAAAACAGAAAATCTTGCTTTGACAAGATTTAGCAATCCCTGAAAATAGCAAATACAGTGGAAATGGAAAAGGGTTTAGGATAACTCGCCATGGCAGACTTGCCCCAGCTGTCTTGCCCTGTCCATCTCACCATGGACAACTTGCCCTGGCTGACTCACTGCAGTCAACTCGCTGCGGGACAATTCAATGCAGGATAATTCAAGAGAAGCTGGGGTGAGCCAGAGCATGGAGACCCCAGCCTTGAGGACTTGTAACTTGAGAATGTTCAGCCTAAAGCAAGACAAGGCCCACTGGAATTCACTTGTCCCTCTTCTTGAGTTATCCTGCTTTGAATTGTCCCACAGTGAGCTGACTACGGTGAGTTGGCCACAGCGAGATGTCCCATTCCAAATGGAAAATGTTTCTCAACGAAGTTTTTTTTTGTAAAACTAAGCTTCAGAGCTTTTGCTTTTTATATGCAAACTGCCAGGCTTCATTTCTTTTTGACCACTTGTTGAACCCAGAAAATGTCAATAGAATAGGAATAGGAGTAGGAAGCCAGAATTGTTTCTACTGGGGATTATTAAGGGAAAATATCCTAAAGATAAAATATTTGATTTTACACATTGCCACAGCAGCGAGAATTGAATTCGCTCAATCTTGGAAAATGGCTACTATACCAACAGATTGTTTAGTAATCCCCCCAAAAAATTATTGTGCAGAAATGGACAAACTCACTATAGAATTAAACAATAAGGAAGACTCAGAATATTATTCCATTTGGATTAATTGGTATAAATGGATAGATAGTAGGAATATGAAATGTATAGATTAGAATAAGATATAATTATTTATGTATAGGATTAATTAAAAATGTATGGAAATATATGACATGTGTGAATATGACTAAGATTTTTTAGTACTGTTAAAGAAGATGGAGAATTGTACAAAGTTATTTTTCAGATTTACTTGTATTTTAATGTTTCAAATTTCAATAAAGGTTTAAAAAATAAAAATAAAAATAAAAAAGGAATAGGAATAGAAATAGAATAGAATAGGAACAGGAGTAGGAATAGGAATAGAATAGAACAGAACAGAATAACAGGATTGGAAGGGACCTTGGAGGTCTTCTAGTCCAACCCCCTGCTCAGGTAGGAAACCCTATACCATTTCAGACAAATCGTTGTCCAATCTCTTCTTAAAAACTTCCAGTATTGGAGCATTCACAACTTCTGCAGGCAAGTTGCTCCACTGATTAATTGTCCTAACTATCAGGAAATTTCTTCTTAGTTCTAGGTTGCTTCTCTCCTTGATTAGTTTCCACCCATTACTTTTTTTTTTAATTACATTTATATGCCGCCCTTCTCCGAAGACTCAGGGTGGCTTACAATTTTTGGGATACAACCCAGTGTGCACAGCAATAGCCTTCATTCCATTGCATATGCCTGCTTATTACTAAGCGGCATCTTACAAAGTCAGCTTATTGCCCCCAACAATCTTGGGTCCTCAATTTACCTACCCCGAGAGGATGGAAGGCTGAGTCAACCTGGAGCCTGGTGGGATTCGAGCCTACAGTAATTGTAGACAGCTGGATCTTAAGAGCAGGCATTTAACAGCCTGCACCACCAAGGCCCTTGTCCTGCCCGCAGGTGCTTTGGAGAATAGCTTGACTCCCTCTTTGTGGCAGCCCCTGAGATATTGGAACACTGCTATCATGTCGCCCTGAGTCCTTCTTTTCATTAAACTACACATACCCAGTTCCTGCAACTGTTCTTCATATGTTTTAGCCTCCTGTCCTCTAATAATCTTCGTTGCTCTTCTCTGCACTCTTTCTAGAGTCTCAACATCTTTTTTACACCATGGCAACCAAAACTGGATGCAATATCCCAAGAATGGCCTTACCAAGGCATTATAAAGTGGTGTTAACATTCATTAACTTTCATGAGATATTTTTCCTAATATCAATTCCCATCAACTTTGTGAAAAAGTTTGCAGATTTTCCAAACTGAGTTTATGAGCAAACTGCAGATCCTTCCAAGTGCTAATCAAAATGAAATTATTTAAACAAGTTTATCACAGCATAAGTGGGACATTGACATACGGGAATGCACAAGCCACTTACTAGAAATTCAGAAACAGAAATTTAAAATATTAAAGGCAATTTCTAATAATTATTAGCCACACCCACAACAATTTCTCTCAAATTCCTACTACCTCTGGAGGGTATTAAACTACCCCATTCTCCCTTCCAAAGAAAATCATCTGGTAAAAGTTTCTGAATACATCAAAACTGAGCACACTGCAGTTTCTTATTCACTGAACTGTGTTTCTTTTGAAGTGCAAATGCCAAGTCAACTACAACAGCTTTTTACACAGAACTGTGCATCTGCAAAACTGGACAAAGGCCACCTTGGAAGATAGTGATAGGAACGTGTTATTAAATCATGCACTCCACTTTGTACCTGAATTTCTCCATTTCAAAACTGAATGGATACCAACTGACTTTATTCTTTGCATTTCAAAAGAGACTAAACTTGCACTGACTTTGTACAGAGGTTCAGCTATAATTGAGATTATTATCCTTCCCTAAGGAGCTTATAAGACCTCTTTTTAAAATCATCAAATGGACAGCATCTTCAAATAAAACTTCACATCTTCAGGCCTGACAGTCAATAATACCTTAGTTATTCCAAAGTTCCAAATCTTTCCCTCAACAAGACACAGAAATAAGGCTCTCTAATGGAGTATATACATGCATACACAATACCTCTACCATGTATTCTCTTTTTTAATAGAAGGATATGAGTTGTGGATGCCAGGGAGAATGGCTCTAAAGCCTCAAATGTTGCTTAAGTCCCACTGGAGGTATACAGCCTATATACATCAAAGAAAATTAAAAACTATCTTTAAACTGTTAAGTATGCAAAATTCTTTTTTAAAATATTTGTTCCTCCAGTCCAATATTAAGTAGCCTGCCTGTAACAAGTCTCAAACAGTCTTTTTCATCATCTATCATCTGACCCTTTTTTTATTCAGAGAAGCCATGAGGTGAACATGGGCTCAAAGCAGGTGCCAGATCACCAAGACTGTCTTGCATGTGATTAGAACAGAAGTGAGCAACTTTTTAATTGCCAGGGACTGCAGCTTTAGTCATGCCACCCAAAATTAGTATCTTTGCCCCAAATTTGGGAGTCATGGCCTTAAACTGTTCTGCAAGACATAAAAACCCATCTCTGGAACAGAAGGCACAAATTCCTCAAAACTGGGAAACATTGGGTATCCATTACTTTCTGAAAGCAAGAAAGCACTCTCTTGCATCCCAAACTGCCAGTCTCAACTCCAAAGAGAAAAAGCCTCCAAACAGATTGCAATAAATCACTTCCTGAGAGTTAATAACATGACTTACCCTGACAGATGTTTGTTTGATTGGTAGGCATGCACCTACTTTGCTTCTCTGTCTTTTGTTCCAAGCTAATTAGGACTGACCAACCCATTTATTAAACATTCTGAAGGTTGTTCAGAATGAATTTTGTCATTAAAAACAAAATCTCTTGTCACCAGCAAAGTGAATTCAAAGTCCTTACTCTCTTCCATTATAGAACACTGTGACCAAAAAGTTAATCAGTTGCTTGAAAAGCACTGTGAATACTGATCCATTCATTGATGAGCATCATCCTTGCTATTTCTTTTTCTTTTTCTTTAAAAAAAAATTACTTTGCAAGATTGAATCTGGGTTGGTCACCAGGCCCAGAGGTTTTAATTTTCTGAGTTTTCAAATGCTGGAGCGCATCTTCAGGGAACTTCTCTATATATGTGCTTTGGGCTATTCTGTGAGTTGAATTCATGTGGTGCCTTCCTATAGGTTGATTGGTGTGTTTATGGCAGGCGATAGGCTGTTGTTTCCTTGTGCTGCCAAACCCTCAGCTCCTAAGTACCTAATAAGCTGGTGGTTACGAAGAAACAACCAATTGCCAGCCATTAACACACCAATTAACCAATAGGAAGGCAGCACATAAATACGACTCATAGAATAACCCAAAGCACATATTCCAGTAGAGAAAAGTTCCCTGAAGATGCCCTTCAGCATGAGTCCAAAAGCTCAGAAGAGTAAACCTTTGATCCCGGTAACCGACCCAGATTCAATCCTGCAACATTTTCCTAGGACATGTATATTTGCCTTCATTTGTGAAAGACTTTTTTCTTCAACAAAAGAATGACTATGCATTCTGTGAGAAAGTCCCCAAATAACCCTTCCTTCCTCTCTGCCTTGTATTTCCCATCTCTCTCTCTCTTCCTCCCTCCCTCCCTCCCTCCCTCTCTCCTTCTCTCTCTGTCTATTTTAGGATTTCTGATGGTTTTTCCACCAACTTTTAATCAGCTCTGACCTTGTTCAACTTTTGAAGATCACACACTACCATCTGGAACTACAGAAAAAAAAGCAGTTCAAATAAGGATCATGGGAAGGAGGTGGGAATCAGGTTACAATACAATTGTCTGCAAATGACTCAGCAAAAATGGTCAAAAATGGTCAAAAATGAGATACAAAACTGGAGAAAATGTTTACAGAAAAAAAGGTGTTCTAATCCTCTGATGATATCTTTAATACTTGGGTAGATTGGTATGAGACAAAGAAAGCTTTATTTTCCTGGCACAATAATAATGTCTTAAATCAAAGACAAAAGCTTTGTTAAAATTATAATTCCAAGACATTTCTTGGGGTAGATGAACATGCCAAATAAACATGCAGTGAACTGAAGTACATGACTACTGTGCTGTTTCTACAGAGGTTCAACTAACCTTGGGTTGTACTTGAGTTTTCTAAAGTCATCCTATTTTGTGATCTTTTGAGAAACCCAACGAAGTTCTTTCAACTGCTTCCCAAGCAACTTGCTGTTCATGATGAATTTTTCATACCCAGCAATATAGGAACCCTCAGAATAAATAAGAAAGTAAACATCTCTTATCTCTCACATGAAAAATTTGATTGGAGATCTTTGCAGCAGTTTGGAAGTCCCAGGCAATGATGGTACGATCGGCTGAATCTTGGCTCACTGCATCAGTGCTGGTAAAAAATTCTTTTCCCTCACGGAGGAACATGATGTCCAAGGTTTGTTGAACTGTGGCTTTGTAGACTTTTATAACCTATGATTTTAAAAATTCAAAAGAGACAATATTTTTTGTTACTTTATTACATTTCTATCTTTTTTCCTCCAGGGAGTGAATATAGCATAACCCCCTCAAGTGATTTCTAACTTCCCTTCTCTGACAAATAGACAAAGGCCATCTTATGATGATTAGGTAAATGAAACCTGTCACTCAAAGAAATATAAATTAAAAAAAATTAGCTCTTAGCTGATGGATATGGTAAAAAAATGGGAGGGCTGAGCTTCTAATGTCATTCAGATAACATGTCATATCTATATAAATATACAGGTAGTCCTTGAAATGGAACAGTTCACTTAGTGACTGTTCAAAGTTACAGCGGCACTGAAAAAAGTGACTTATGACCATTTTTCACACTTATGACGGTTGCAGGATCCCCATGACCACGTGGTCAAAATTTGGATGCTTGACAATTGGCATGTATTTATGACTTTTGCAGCATCCCAGGCAGTGGTGGTATTCGACTGGTTCTGCACAGTTCTGGAGAGCCAGTAGGAGCGATGAGCAGCCGAGACCGAACCAGTTCTCTCCATTGCTCTGCTGGCTCTGCTGTTGGGCCCACCTGGGCTCCCATACTCACCTTTATCTGCTGAATTTGAAGCGCAGCTGCTTTGCGGGGCACACAATAGCGCCACGCAACAGCTGCTGAAGCAACCGGGATTGTGCAGGCTTGTAGGAGGCGAGTTAGAATGCCTCTGCACCTGCACAAAGTGCGCATTTGACACACGCATGCACGCAAAGTGTGTGCACGCATGCAAGGTGCGCCCACCAAGTCACACCCACTGAACTGGTGGCAATAATATTCGAATCCCACCACTGATCCCAGGTTTATGTGATCACCTTCTGCAACCTTCTGATGAACAAAGTCAATGGGGAAACCATTCCTTTAATAACCTTGTTAGTAACTTAACAACTGCAGTGATTCATTTAATGGCTGTGGCAAGAAAAGTCGTAAAGTGATACAAAATTCTGTTAAGAACTGTTTCATTCAGCAACAGAAATTTTGAGCTCACTTGTGGTCGTAAGTCGAGAACTATCTGTATATCTATGTTCTCCCTATGTTCCACTAAGTCACATTATTAACATAAACAGATGAGTTCAAAATTGGGACAAGATTTGAAACACCACCATAAAAGAACTTATGTAAGTCTCTAGAGCACAGATATCAAACTTGCTATGTCACGTTACTGTCATGGGACGTATCACAATGTTTTTCCCTTTGCAGAGCTGGGGTGGGTGTGGCCTGCACATGACACATCCAGCGTCTGATAGCACCTTCAATTTCCATTAAGTAGTTCTCCTTTTCCACATGGTTTTGATTCTACTAAAACTCTTATTAAACTATACGAAACATAAATTCGGAAACAGCATATTGGAGTCATCATTCTCATCATCCTCATCATCCTTATCACCTATTAATACTGCTACTGCTTAATATTAATTTCAAAGTTAGCTTTTTACACTATTTAATGGATAATCTAAAAAAAAAAGCTTTTGGTGATCCTTTTGATGTTCGCTTTCTGACGGTTGATCAAATTTCTTTCAAGGAAGAAGACTGGACCTGACATAGAATCTTTCTGTATGGTTTTAAAGAAAACTTCATTCGATTTCTTGATGTTTTTATTTTACACAGCACATTCTATTCTAACATTATCCATTCACTTTCTACACTTAACTTCAAAATAGCAAGCTGTCTTCAAAGAAAGTCTGGTGCTTTATTGTTCATGCTAAAAAAAAACAAAAAAGGCAGAAGCCTAAGGTTTGGAAAAAGCTGGCTCTACAGTGGTAAGACTGGTTGTTATCCTATAAAACAAAGAACATGTCACGTACTTGTGTTTTTGGACTTCCAGAATCCTTTACTGTTAGCCAGGCTGGATAAGTATGAAAAGAACAAACAGTGGAACTCTCATTATCATCAGTTTCTCGGAGTAAGAGAGCTCTTGGTATCTGGTAGATTATTTATTTGATTGATTGTTTCATCAATTTGTATGACTGCCCATTTCAAATAAATAACTTTGAGCAGCTATTTTATTTATAAAAATAAAAACAAACACACACACATAATAAATGCTGTACATAGCTACCATGAAAAATCACAAACAGTCATTAGCCCAGGAGATGGGATCCATCCATAACACCCATGGGACCTGGGAACAAGCACAGAACCAAGTCTTTAAGGCCTTAAGAAAAGGCCAGAAGTTAAAGGCCTTTAGGCTTCAGAGGGATGATGTTTCAGAGGGTGGGTGCTATGACACAAAAAGTTCTCCTTAGCCAACAGGACTCAAGTCATGCCAACAGGACAGGCAGAAACAACGAAGGAGATATGGGTATGGTTCTTTAAGTAATCCAGACTCAAGCCAAGAAGGGCTTTGAAGGTAACTGCCAGCACCCTTGAATTATATCTAAGCAACAGTGGACTTGTTCTGTAACTGGAAAATAGACAGACAGAATCACTAACACCACAATTAATTCTCAATGTTCAATCAGGCTGGGAAGAATAATCAAGTAGAGAAAGCATGCACAGTGCTGCTTATGGGATTCTTCCTACCCCTTTACCAGCAGTGATTATAGGAGGCACCTGTATTTTCTTTTATGCCACAAAGCAACGGGTTGCATTTGTGTTGGATGTGATGATTGATGGTGCTATCCATTCAATCATGCCTAATTCTATGAAGCAGCTCTCTCCACATTTTCCAATCTTGTTCGGCTTCTTTTGGTTGTTTTGTTTGTTTGTTTGCTCTGGCTGGGGTCAAAACAGCTCCCATGTTTTTCTTCATTTCAGTGATTTTGAATGCACATATCTGTAAAGACATCATCAGAATATGCACATATATGTTGCCTCTCTCTATTTTCTGTTCTCCCCTTGTATTGCATCCATGCATGTTTGTATGTATGTGTACATTGCAAAGCATGGAGAAGGCTGGTCTATTTCATACAGTTAAAGGTAAAGTTTTCCCTACCAGTTGTGTCTCACTCTAGGGCACAGTGCTCATCTCCGTTTTTTGGCCATGGGAGCCAGTGTAATTGAGAAGAAGAAAAAGGGGCTCAGACTGGAATAGTTGGCATTGTTCTGAGCAACTCATCTTCAGCATCTGCCATAGAAATGCATGGGGGAATTTTGTTCTAGATCAGGGTGTCAAACTCCATTTCACTGAGGGCCGCATCAGAGATGTGTTTGAGCTCGGCGGGCCGGGTGGATGTGTGGGTGGCCGGAGTTGGGCATGGTCATGGTGGGTGTGGCCATGGTAGGTGTTTGACACAGGCTCAAGATGCATTTTTTCCCTTCTTTCTTTTCACAGTTCTTTACTATAACCATTTTCCTATCTCTTCTACCAGATATTACTGACAAACATGATAATACAAGATCTAACAGCAGAGGTAAATTTCCAGGATAGTAAATAGAAATGGCTGTCAATTATAAATACAGAATAGAATATATGTTTTCGTAGATTTTCACGGGTAAAGGTATGTAGGTCTTGGTGTATTCGGGTCTTGTCCCGTGTAAGATTGAGAATACCTTGGCGATGTTTCGATGAGATCCCACTTTCCATCTTCAGGCTGGTGCATGCTTGAAGATGGCGAGTGGGATCTCGTCGAAACGTTGCCAAGGTATTCTCAATCTTACACGGGACAAGACCCGAATACACCAAGACCTACAGAATAGAATATAGTATACAGAATACAGAATAGATTGTTGGTTGTGGATTAAATGGACCTACAGTATGTAAAATCTGGCATTAAACTGTAGTATTAACACAGGATGTTGCTTGTTTTCTATCCAGACCAGGCACTTGAGGGCACATAATTGTAATCCAGTCCAAGACAGTCCTCCTGCAGCACTCTCCTGACCAAAAAACAGGCCGTGCAGAGGCCCTGGGTGCCCCCACCCCCAGTGGCCCATTTTGGCCAGCAAAGGCACCTTTGATATTTCCAGATATTTGATATTTCCAGACTGGCCCTGTGGGCCAGATCTAAGCATCCTGCAGGCTGGATCCAGCCTGCAGGCCTTGAGTTTGACACCCTTGTTCTAGATTTTTCTTGTAGATCCTTGTTGAATCTAATCATTTTTAAACCCAGTCCTTCTTTTGCCAGTTCTCCCTTCTTGCTCCATTCTGATTTGGAGAGTTATGCTACGTGACAAGAGACCAATAGGTACCAAGTCCCTTTGCAAACTTCCTTTCAAGCACTCCAGCAGGTTGGGAAGAACAAAAAGGATTCTCAAACAGGATACTATCGAAATGAAGAGACTGCTTTTGTTGTCATGTGCCAAGATTCTTGCTAAACACACAAAGTGATTATGATTCTCCTTTCAATATTTGCGTGTTAATTCTAAACTGAGCTTTAGTTCTGCAAATAAATAATTGTACTTGGATAACTTAATAAGAGAAGAGATTAACATTGCCAGAAAAATAAATGTAAAGTACTGGCAAGAACTGTACTCAAAGATAGGGCCTTACATATTAAAAGCTTTCTTCTGTTGGTTGATGTTGCCTTTTGAACAAAAATTTTGGACTGGAAGGAACATCTCATATCAGCAACCTGCCACATAATTTTTGAATGAGTTCAAGCTGCACAAAGAATTTGTAGATTTCCGATTGAAAGGGACCACTCCAACAAACAAATTGTACAGGAAATTGTTGCTTGGCAACAGGAATCTTTGGAAAGGAGAGAAGTTAGAAAGATCAGATGGGAAAAAGCATGAAACTGCAGAGAATGCTAGACAAGCAAGTGGAGTGACAGAAGCTAATTAGCTGTGGAGAGAACATAAAGGTTAGAAAAAAAAGAAGCAAAGAGGTAGCAACTGCGAATCCTAGAATAAGGGAAGCCAAAAATAAAAGATAAAAAGAAATCATCACTCACAATGTGACTGTGGATACCAATGAAATTAAAAAGAAAGATGATTTATTTGTTAGCATATAGGCCACACCCTCTTTTTTTTACTCCTTTATTTTTTGGACAAGTTGTTACACAATCTTGGAAACATATAGAGTAACCTACAGACAGAGGATTAGTTCTTTTAGCTACATTTTTCAAAATTTCAGATCCTCTTCTCCAGACTTTTGTGGACAGACCCAGGACTGAATTAAAAACTGTCTAGTAAGGACTCTCGATCACGTGGCCTGTAGGTTGCAAGTCATTTTCTGAGACTCACAATATTTTGGAGGCACCTATACTGTTGAGGGGCCATGGGAGATTCTCCTGGAAGAACAGCAGCAGGGCATCTCACTTTAGTTTACCTCAGCAGAGTAGTTCCTGACAGGCCAGGCTACACTGTCAGAAACCTGAGGCCTCTTGCAGCAAGCAGCACCACCCTCTGGGAATTCTTGCTGCTCTGAGACTCCACAAAGTCTCTGGGCTGGACGAGCAAGGAGACCAAGGTAGGACAGAGCAGACAGGGGCTGCCCAAGGAGGAAGAGGAGGCAGCAGCCAAGGAGGAGGTCCAGGTGTGGCTGTCTGCTGTCTTTGTGTAACAAACAAATCCTGCTTGCTGGGCACTATCTTTCCCAATCCTTGTCCAACAGAGACAGCCACGCCTGGACCTCCTCCTTGGCTGCTCAGAAATGATGCTGAGACAAGCAAGCAAGGAAGATTTAGATCAGATGTGTCAAACTCATGTCGTCACGGCATCGTCACGTGACATATCATGACTTTTTCCCCTTCACTAAACCGAGCATGGGCATTGCCAGTACATGACGCATCCGGCCCGCGGACCACGAGTTTGACACCCCTGATTTAGACCATTCTAGAACAGGTTTCTTAGGTTCTGTTGTTCTAGATATGATCTTGAAATACACCCACCCACACGTACAGTACATAAGATGGTGTTTTAGCTAGTAGAAAACATTGCCAGCTAAATGGTCAAAGTGAAATAGCTATGCAACACAGCTCTTATTCACAAGTAGTGTTTTGCAGTTAAAAATAGCTTGTTTAATAGATGTATGCTTAATGACATATTATTATATTTTTCATTTTCTCCATGTTTGACTCACTAGAGATTTTGAATCAATATAAGAATAGAACTTTACAGTTGCAGCCTCCAGGCTAACAAACTAATATGGCATTAATACGGCATTCAAGACAATTGGAGTTTGAGATCCCTGGTCTATGTGCAAAGCAAGCTATATTACTAAGTCTCTCTCCGAAGAATCTTAAATGAGTTAAGATGGTTTGCAATCTTTTTTAGTGCTACTTTACAGCATGTGTATAGCCTATGGCAAAAAAAACCCTTTTAAATGAGACAAACACATGGGATATTTATCCAGAAAAATGCCTTCAGTTATATCAAAATCATATATAAATGAAATCACTTCAAAGGCAACTATATCTCTTGAAATGTTAAGTGCAATAAACAGAAATGTAATTCCATCTTGGGGCTAATTGGCTGCATCCAATTTGGGAAAGACAATGAGGCAGTCAAGAATCCTGGTAGCATATACAAATTTATCCAAGTGAAGTTTATCATAGTGATGAAGCCAAAGTTAGAGTTACTCTAAAGGACAAAGAATAATTATTCTGTTGCCTTGATGATAGATGCATCTCTCCTTCAAGAAGCTCTGGATATGCTGTTATACAGTAACAGATAACAACTTTTATTCTTCTGAGGGACAGGACACACACTTTATTTCATGGGAGAACTATGAAAAATCTTGTCAAATTGTCATTTGGTGCCAAATTTCATGTTAGAAACATGTTGCTATTCCAAGGATTGTAGAAAAGATACCTGACTCAAAGCCACATGTAGCCCACAGTTTCCCACATCTTTGCTAATGGCTCTAAGGATGGATGTGTGTTAAGTTTGTAAGTGTTAGGTTCTTGCTGTTCTCTGAGCTTGCTTCCCTTTCTGTAGGCTAGGTACCAGCATCAATGTATAGGGAAGTAGAATTTGCCGATTGTTTATATGTGATAGCTTGTTCTACTCACTTTGATTAGATTGCTGTTTCTTCCTGATCGTTGCTGTTTTGAATGAAGTTTTTTTTCTTCTTCTTTGATTATTCTTGTTTATCTGATCCTGGTTTCTGCTAAAATGGGTGCTGGTTAATCTTTCCAAGGCAAACAGATCTTAATACACCTGTCTGATCACACAACTGTTAACCATAAAACCACAAAAGATCATTCAGGCACATGAAAGCTATTGAGAACGTTATGAACAAATGAAAAAGCTGAACTCAAAGTGCTATTTTTGTGCTGTTCATCTGTCAACTTCAAGGGATTGGGAAGGAACACAGCAACATTTTGCTTCTTCTGAATTAAAAAAGTGCTGGAAAGACAAGCACCAGATTTTTGCATCATCTTTATTTACAAGAGGTCTCCAAGGCCACAATAGATCCCAAATCATCCTCAGAAAATACAGATAATGGGTAACATTTTGTGCTACTACTTTATTGTTTGGAAGGGTTCCAGCATCCCCCCCACAAAAAAAACCAGGTAAAGTTGAGAGTTAAGTAAATGTCAGGAAATTTGATTTTTCAAATAAATTAATGATTGTGGCTAGAGTCCATCAATACCACTTCGCTACCCCTGAATTGTTGCCTTGCCTTCTCTCTGACAAGCATATATTCCATGCAGAAGAAATGGAGGATCTTTTATTTGTAAGCCTGTAATCTTTTTTTAACTCCTTATAGTCATTCTAGAGGCATAGAGTGATACTATCCCCTTTTATCTTTAATTAAATTAATTTCTCTATAATATCTAAATCAAGTAGCTTAAAAGTAAGTGTGAATGCTCTCTCCTAAAAGTTATGATCAGGACAAACTATAGTTGGAGATTTAAATTAATGTATGTGATATTAAACCACAGTATTATGCTCAAGAGGCATAAAATATCTCAAAATATCTTTTTATCTACCTACTAAAATATCTCAAAATATCTTTTTATCTACTGTTACTGGACAAAAATGGCCTGACTGGCCAACAAAAGTAATGCAAATGGGTATATTTCACTTAGAAAAACAAACTTCTGGGCTTTTGTCCTTAAAATAGGAGACTGCTCAGTACAAATGCTAAACAATAAGCCAGATAAGGTCAGCAAGAAATATGAATATGAACCACAAGTAGGTACCCTAAAATTTTAATCAAACTGGTATGAAGTTTTTCATTAAGAAAAAGGGGAAATGTTACCACATTAACTCTGAAACTTATTATGTTATTCCACCCATGTTCTAGGATTATCAGTAGGAATTAGCCAGAAACTTTCAAGCATGTCTTTACCTGTGATAAAGACTAGGCATATTCTTTTTATTAAACTTAGTGTTCTCATGAATCTCTCAAACTCATCCTTGTGGAATCACAAGGTAAATATGATTTTTCTAGTAAATTAAAGTAAACAAAAATCAAGGATTGGCAAGTTGCTTGTTCATCTAGAAAAAAAGGGAGAGATGGGTTTTTAAAAATTCATATAGACTCAGAGAATTGTCAGCAGCTTTTCTGAGTTGCGTGGCAAACAGAAAGGCTTAAAATCCAATTTGAGGAAAAACAGGACCAAACTTTAGCATGTAAATAAGAAAAAAAAAATTTCATGGATCCTTCAAAATGAGAAAGCACTACCTAAAATGCATATATTGTAGGGCAGGCATTCTGTATATGCATCAAAATGGAAAAGCAACTGGAAAGTCACCAGCCAACACTTTTCAAATTAAGGGTAAATTATGGTCTCCCAATTATGAAATGGCATTTTCCTCCCATTCCAGATATGACTGTAAAGATAGGGAAATGGAAAAAGAAAAGAGGAAAATGTGTTTTCTGGTTTGCACAATAGGGCTCAATATAGCCAAAAAAAATTATGAAATCTGAAAATAGATATATATTGAAATATCATACATAGAGAGCTGCAGTAATTTAAGCCTGGTGATTTATGACTAGTCAAATACATCTTTCAAGGAAGAAGAAGGAAAAAACCTTGATACATTAGCATTTTGCAACTTTCATAGAAATTGTTATTAAGCTACAATGGAAACATAGGGGTATGTGAAGAGAAAGAGGGCTGTGCCAATTTACAGCAAAGCAAAACTAAGCATTATTTTTTTTAATGGAAAGGCAGAACCCCAAAAGTGGTATTTAACTATACAGATTTTATGAAAAAATGTCAGCTGACTCATACTTTGCTACAATACATGTGACTTAAATGTGTTAATCACCAGACTGCAGTACTTGAAGAACAGAGACGTTTCTTCAGCATTCTTTAGCACTCTGGTGTAGGATGCCTGGGACAACGTGCAGCAAAAGAGAAGAGTAGCAATAGCACTTAGACTTATATACCGATTCACAGTGCTTTACAGACCTGTGTAAGTGGTTTACAGAGTCAGTATATTGCCCCCAACAACCTGGGTCCTCAATTTACCGACCTCAGAGGGTTGGAAGGCTCAATCAATCTTGAGCCAGTGAGAATGTTACATTTTATTCTTTTCCAGCCCAGTTAGCCAAATATAGGACAGTGACTGCAGTATGTAGACATATACAGAACAAAAAGGCGGTGCAGCTTGTCTAGAATTTGGCAGAAGACAGCATGGTGGTGCAGTGGTTAGAATGCAGTACTGCTGCAGGCTATTTCTGCTGATTGCTGATTGCTGATTGCCAGCAGTTCAATTCTCAACTAACTAAGAACACTATAAATCAATCCAAAGCATGAGCTAACCATTACTTCCCTTGCTGTTATTATTGTGCTTTAATGCCATCTATTGAAATTTTGCAAAGATATTAAGAAAAAAGGATTAGCCAGTCACTGCTGTTTGCTTGCCTAAATACCAAAATTCCAAGCAAGGGAACTTTGCTCACCATCAAGAATTAAATAAAGTACAACAGAGAACAGACATTATTGGAAAAGTGGGAAAAAGGGAAATGTTGAGGTAAGACTTTGAGTGCTTGCTTATGTGCACGTATAAATGCATGGATACATATATATGTCTATTGTTTACATATAGACTAGTGACTGTTTCTTGTATTTCAAAACTATAATCTATTTAACATAATTGAAATATAGGTAAACAGTTTAATTCAGTGTACCTACTATACAGGGTGAAAAGATGAACTACCTAATTGTGTTTTCAATCAAAACATGGCACATCTACATGCATATCCCTTGTTCAAACAGGAGACAAAAGGAACCTCAAGTCATAGGCCTACTTCTAGAGGGATAAATGCTTTCCCAACAAGTCTTGCTACTGGAAGCTCTCAAACATCCTGAAGGACAAAACAGTAACTCCATCTTGCAAGCATTCTGCTTTAAGCTGTTCTGTCCCATCCAGATTTTCACAGCCTTATCCCAGATGCTGGGATAAGATCTCATCTATCTCACCATGAATCCCAAAATAGTAATGCAAGGTTGAATATTGAAGAGATACTGATGATACTGCACTCCAGGTTGACAGATGATCTCATCTAGCAGTTTCATACAGATATTAAAGAGTTGGAGAAAGAAAACCAGCCCCCCAGTGGGACCCAATAAGGTAGCAGCCACTAAATCAACCCCACCATTTCTGGCTGGATCCAGTCATTAAAGAAAGTCTGGAACTACTGTAAAACAGTGCCTCGAAATTCCAGTCCCCAAAGCCAATCAAGAAGGATACCATGGTACTGATATATTTAACAGGACCAGGAGAGACGTACTACCTCCCATCCAGATCTTAACAAATATAATTCACTAATGCACCCCAAAAGGGCCTTGGTGGCTCAAGCTGTTAATTGCCTGCACTTAAGTTCCAGCAGCCTACAACTGCTGTAGGCTCGAATCCCACCAGGCTCAAGGTTGACTCAGCCTTCCATCCTCTCGGGGTAGGTAAACTGAGGACCCAAGATTGTTGGGGGCAATTAGCTGACCTTGTACAAATGCCGCTTAGTATTAAGCAGGCATATACAATGGAATGAAGGCTATTGCTGAGCACACTGGGTTGTATCCCCCCAAAAAAATTGTAAGCCGCCCTGAGTCTTCAGAGAAGGGCGGCATATAAATGTAATTAAAAAAAAAATCCTAAATCCTGACTGATAAGGGTGACATTTCATCTACAGTTAATCCTGGAAAGAATGAAGATCTGGCTTTGGGGAAGAAGAAGGGAATAATAAACCATTAAGAGAGGGAAATGGTGACTCGATCTTGAGAAAGAGGAAAGTGAGAGAAAGTAACTGAAAAAAATCGCATCTTGTTTTTGTTAAGTATAAGAACGTGGTAAAGAGAAACTCCAACAGATCTCCAAGGTTCTATTATTTTACTCACAAAAATAAAGTACATTTGTGAAATCCCTGCTGCTTCTGTTTCCTGACCGTGCCAAACTTAAAGCACTGACATTGTCTCTGCAACCTTTGCTAAAAAAAAGAAGAAGCTTGAATCTAGAGAGGGACTCCTATGAAGAAAGTGTACCAAGAAGTGAACTGTGGACCCCAGTCTGACATCAGGTGTTCTGGTAACCCATGTAGAATATTTTATTGAAAAAGAAACTTGAAACATATTTGGAATACATTGTTTAAAAAGATACTTGATACATTTTTGTCTGTGGGTAGGCCTGTACAAGGAATGAAATGAACCATCTTAATGAGAATGCTTCATATGAAAAAGGGTTTTGAAACTTCCAAGTTGAATATTGATAGAAAATCCAGTGGGACCAGCAGTGTGGATTTTAGTAAGGCTGACAAGTGCCAGAATATTTAAAATATGTGCTTAGAGCAGACATGTTCTTTCTTGTGATTATCTCTATATGGATATTAAAGCATCAAAATATTAGTTCTTAAAATAATTTACATCATAATCAATTGCCTTAGACTATTCTCTAGAGAACCTGATCACTGCCCTTTACCATATTATAATGAGACTGTTATTATTGCGTAATTAGTCAGTTTCCTTTTATATGCAACCTCTTACTTTTGCCATATGAAATAATAGTCAATTATCATATTCTCCTTCTGTGTAGTACTTCCTGTAAATTGAACATTATATGTTCTGTAACTGTACATCATTATCATGATTGCTTGGAAGTAAGTCCCACTGTGTTTAATCAAATTTTCCCCAGATAAACAGAGTTGTGTTTTGATATGCAACTTCATGATGATAGATCTAACATTAGAAATCCACAAATAAATGTTAAAGGTTCTTGCAGGTGAACAGAAAAACAGGGGATTAAAAACCCTCTGGCAGACAGTTTCAAAAACTCACAAATTGCTGCTTATTTCAGCAAATGATGCCTTACTAATAAATCAGTTTCTACCAGTGAAAATTACTTTTTAATAGCTATCACAACTGTCAGAATATGGACAGCAGTAAGTGATAAGGAAATTAAATACCAAATAGACATATCAAACATGCTCCTACTTTTTTCTTCTTTATCCATTTTTTGTTTTAGAGACAATGCATTAGCTGTTTGCTTTTACATCATAGTGCAAGACTAATAGAAAAGAAACCATGTTCCCATACTATTTCAACAGAAAATGCCAATTATCCTCTCCAAAATAATATCATTAGCCACCCACATACATTTATTATTTCCAGGACTGTTATCAAAAGCAAGTACAAATAATTTTTGTTTGCATTTTATTTTTACCTTAGAGGACCTTATATCCCAGGCTTTAACTTCTGGACTGAATCCTCCACAAAGAAAAACATTTGGATCAAGAGGATGAAATGTCAGGATGCTGATTCGAAATTCATTCCTCCTGCTAAAAAGCTGTGTTCCTGAAATAACAACAGAAGGAACATCAAGATTGACTTTTTTTTGGAAGAGTTTACACTCGTGTACATAGTATTCCCATATTGTAAGCCAAATGGAAAATTATGATGAAATAAATATGAGAGCATTTGTTAAAGGCTTTGGTACAAGGCTTCTGAATAATACAGAAGGATTTTACATGAATGAATTTTAGAGGAGGTACTCTACCTGAATATTGTCACCTCTATTCTTATTTCTGTAAACACTATCAATGTACAAAATATTTCAGAACAGTTTCTGTCTTCTGAGGACCTTATAAGCTAAGATTTGACACAAGGAAAATAAGAAAAACTATTGTTTCTACTCCTCAGTTCCTCCATTATTATTACCTTTATTGTCAGAGTACAACGTGTGTACAATGAGATTGGCTGAGCCTCCGTTCCTGCACACACACCCCAACACAACTCACAGTGAGGACAGAAGTCCCTAACCCTCCAAAACATTTCAAAGCTGATCTGCTCTCTATCTGTCTGACCTTAAAGGATATGCAGTTACATCATGAACTAAATAGTGCTCCCATTCAATTGACTGCTAAAAACGTACAACAGAAATTATTCAACCACTGCCAGGCCACTAAACTAACACAAATCCTGAAGTAACAAAAATCATCTCATTTCATTTAAAAGGCATGTAAAATTCTTAATGCCTGCATGCACATTTTGAGCTCATGTCATGTACACATCTATGATCATTTGTCAAAAAAACTTTAAAAACTGAGTGGTTGTTATGAGGAAAAAAATTTCAGACGCAGAGTTTCATTTTTTTCTTAAATTTAAAATCCTCTAGCAAGCTACAAAAGTGAAAGGATAACTTATTAGCATTTTTTTGTAGCCAGCAATGCCAATAGATATGGTAGAATGTTGCTATGGCAACAAATGGGACAGGGAGAGAGAGATCTTAAACCATATCTATAGATTCCAGAATCAGGAAGCTGAAGGAGGCAGAGTGAAAGAAGATTCCCACTCATGGAAAAGTCAACTACCCTCTAGAGTTCTGCAGAACTGCAATGTTGCATAAGAAAATAGGAGTTTTGCTCTGGTTTCCAACAAATCAGCATGGAACAAGAAAAAAGAAGTCTTAGATAATAATCCTATTGTTGTAGGAACATTGAGATTTGGAACACATTCTGATGTCATGCAAACACTTTAAAGGAAGTGGTCTTACATACCAAGTTGGACCAAAGCATAAGAACTAAGAACTTAAGTCACAAACTTCCTAAAGAATGTGGATTCGAGGACTGCTTTGAAGAGCATAACAGTATTTATCAATTAACATTTATTTATTTGTTTGTTAAATGCTTGTAGCCGCCCATCTCATCAAAGACAACTCTGGGTGGCAAACAAAAATCAATAAAAATGAAATATAAAAACAAAAATTATACAATATATAAAAACTTTATTAATAAATATCATAAAAATGAAAATACAAAGCGTGGAAAGAGGATATAAATGGCCACCTCAACAAGGGAACCATCTGAGCTGGTCTCCGGTTGTCTACCAACCCCAGGCCTGACAACATATTCAAGACCTGAGGGCTTTTAGGAATAGAAAAAGGAATGGAGCTGGTCTAATGTTAGAAAGAAGAATGTCTGCAACAAAGAAGGCATGTCTCCTGGATCCCATCAAATGAAGGTCCCTGGCCAATGGTACACACAACATGCTTACTCTGCCGGATCTAGTGAGGCAGGCTGATGTAACCAGGGAGAGGGGGTTCCTCAGACAATCAGGTCCCATGCCATGAAGGACTTTAAATGCTAAAGACAGCACCTGGAATTGGACCTAGAAGCAAACTGGCAATTAATGCAGCTCATGGAGCAGAGGTGTAACAGAGGTGAAACATGATGATCAAGGCGAATGCCTAACCACATCGCTGGAAATGGGATGTGGAGTCTGGGGCCTACGGAGCCGCGATCTACCTCAACTGGGACTGTCGAAAGGTTTTGGAAGGTTCTGAGAACTGAGAACTTGCCGGCAATCCTGAGAGTGAGCAGAGAGAGTGAGCCAGTACATCATCCCAAGCAGAGAGACTAAGACTCCATTCCCTAGGACGTCATTCTGAACGGGTGAGACCTGAAAGAACTGGGACTGATGGATAACGAATAGGGTGTGCAGAGAGCAAAGAGCGGAGAGCGGAGAGCGGAAAGCGGATAGTGATAAGAGCCAACACGAGCTGTGAATAAATGAGAGCAGAGAGTGGATAGCGGAGAGTGGATACAGATAAGAGCCGGGACAAACTGTGTTTAGATGAGAGTTTGATTCAGACTTACAGAAAGACTGATTCTGGGAGTGAAGATTGACTGGTGTACAGTATGAATCTGAACTGCATCTGAGATCCATCTCAGATGAATCTGAGACGAAACTGACAGAGAGTAATCCTAAACATCCGAAAGGGAGTTGGGACTGGAGGAGAGCAAGAGACTGTAATTCTAAATGGCCACTAATTGGGGAGAACAAAGGAGACTCACGGAGAATTGATAGTCTCCATATAAATCACCCAGCTCCATTTAAATCACCAGCTGATTAGTCAGCCTGAATTTAAATTCCCACTCAGCTGATTGGACAACCTCCACTAAACCCCCACCCAAATCTCATCCATCCCAAACTCCAAAGTAGATAATTGGTGAGCTCATTCAAATCTTCTCCATTCAACTCTATCAAACAGCAACGCTTCCTCTTTAAAACAAAAACAAAACAAAACAAAAAACAAAAAACATGGCTTTAAGGAAAAACAAAGGAACTTTACACAACAAACCTCCAACACTTCACTACCTCCACTATATCAGTATCTCAAGACCAAATATTGACAGATAATGTTTTGTCTATAATAACTGATTTATCATATAATAGTATAATACTTAACTGTTAAATGACCACTAATTTACTGATTCATTGAATTGATAGAGATTTAATACTGTATTATTGATTATCTAGTCGATTGATTGATTCTTAGTAATAAGTTGATTGATTGATTTTTAGTAATAAGTAACCTTACTTTTGATTTGTTCTCTAACTTATCAATTAACATTTATTAATTACCAACATTCATTAAGTAACTGTCTACCTATCACATTAATTAGCTATTGTAATTGTTTAGTGTACTATTGTCATTGACCATGCCAGCCAGAAACTCCACAAACTCCAAATCCTCCACTACCAAACAACAACAAAAAAATAATATCTCTACCAATGACCTCCCAGACTCCTGTACATGCTTCAGATGTCTTAAAACCATCAATGAAAGCGAAAATAACATCAAATGCTGGATCCGTACCAATCGGGCTTCCGGCCCGGGTACAGCACGGAGACAGCATTGGTCGCGCTGATTGATGATCTCTCTAGGGCTCGGGACAGGGGTTTTTCCTCTGTCCTGGTCCTGTTAGATCTCTCAGTGGCTTTCGATACCATCGACCATGGTATCCTGTTGTGGTGTCTCGGGGGGTTGGGAATGGGAGGCACTGTTTTACGGTGGTTCTCCTCCTACCTCTCGGGACGTTCGCAAACAGGGTTGGCAGGGGGGCAGAGGTCGACTCCAAGGTATCTCACTTGTGGGGTGCCCCAGGGCTCGGTCCTCTCGCCCCTCCTGTTCAACATTTATATGAAGCCGCTGGGTGAGATCATCCGTGGCTTTGGGGTGAGTTATCATCAGTATGCTGATGATACGCAGTTATACATCTCCACCCCAGCCACATCAGTGATGCTCTCTCCATGATGTCCCGTTGTCTGGAAGCGGTGCGGATCTGGATGGACAGGAACATGCTTCGACTCAATCCAGCCAAGACAGAGTGGCTGTGCATACCGACATCTCGGTCCAGTTTGGATGTTCCATCTTTGGTCATGGGGGAGGAAGTGTTGCCCCTCGTGGAAAGGGCACGGAATCTGGGGGTCCTCCTGGACTCACGGCTCAAATTGGAGGAGCAGGTGGGGGCCGTGGCCAGGGGGCCTTTGCCCAGATCCGGCTGGTTCGCCAGTTACGCCCATTCCTGGACCGAGATGCCCTGCGCACGGTCACTCAGGCGCTCGTCATTTCCCAACTCGACTACTGTAACGCTCTCTACCTAGGACTGCCCTTGCATACCACTCGGAGGCTTCAACTAGTGAAGAATGCGGCCGCGCGGGTAGTGATGGGAGCTTCCTGATACTCCCATGTTACACCCCTCCTGTGCGACCTGCATTGGCTTCCGGTTGCCCTCCGGGTGAGATTCAAGGTTCTGGTATTAACCTTCAAAGTCCAGCATGGCATGGGTCCAGGTTATTTACGAGAACGGCTCCTCCCAACATCAATACTAACCGCCCTGTACGGGGCGCACAGACGGGTCTCCTCGGGGTTGCGTCTGCGACTCAATGTCACTTGGCAGTGACCCGGGAGGGCCTACTCTGTGGTGCTCCCACTCTGTGGAATCTTCTTCCGCTGGAGCTCCGGCTGGCCCCCGATCTTCGCACCTTCCGCCACGATTTGAAGACCTGGCTCTTTTTACAATCCGGGCTGTGCTGATTCTCTGGGGTTGGTTCTATTTTAACTATGGGTTTTAATTTTAATTTGGCTTCAACTTGTTTAATATGCTTTTAATTAACTTATTTATTGTTGTATTTTTAGCTGTGAGCTGCCCCGAGTCCTTTCTGGAGAGGGAGCAGCATATAAGTCAAATAAATAAATAAATAAATAAATAAATAAATAAATAAATAAATGCTACCTATGTGACAATCAAGCCCACCTTGCCTGCTTAAAATTAAACAAAGATGTAGCTGATCTCCTAAAAGCATCAGATAAATTTCCTTGTCTATGTCCATCATGTTTTCCTAAGCTAAACAAACCAAGTACCCTGCCTGACAGAGTTGATAGCATAGAATCACTCATGCACTCAATAGAAAAATGCTTAGCAACACATTTTGAAACAATTATACAAGAAAGCCTAATTTCTCTTGAAAAAAAATACAGCACTGATAAGCGACTACCTATCAGCTCAAAATCAAATCCCAACTCAACAACTACCTCCGCCCACTCCCCTGGGGATAGGGGACCCGGAGTCCCTGGGCTGAGGCTGGTGTATTTTAATGCCAGGTCCATGGTTAATAAGGCGTCCCTCCTCCGGGAAGTGATTGAGGAGGAGGCCACGGACCTGGCTTGCATCACTGAAACCTGGTTGGGACCGGAGGGTGGAGTTCCTCTGGTCGACTTATGTCCCCCAGGTTTTCGGGTTTTGCACCAGCCTAAAATCCAGGGAAGGGGTGATGGGGTGGCTGTGGTTATTCGGGAGACCTTGATTCCAAGGGAGGTCTCTGTTCCGCAGACTGGCGGGTGTGAGAACCTCCTCCTGCGGTTGGGGCCCGGTGGCCAGCTGGGCCTGCTGCTTGCATACCTTTCCCCCAGCTGTGTAGCAGCAGCCCTGCCTGGGTTTCTCGATGCACTCTCGGGAGTGGCGGTGGAGCTCCCAGGCCTTCTGGTCTTGGGTGACTTCAACTTGCCCTCCATGGGGGGGCCGGGTTTGACCAGGAGTTCATGGCCTCCATGGCGGCCTATGGGCCTGGCCCAGTTAATACAGGGCCCACGCAACGAGGGGGGGCAACATGCTCGACCTTGTTTTTGTCTCGGAGCAGTGGCGTAGTGATCTGGGGGTGGGCAGTGTTAATGCCCAACCCATTGCATGGTCAGATCACTATCTCCTTTGGCTGGTCTTCCAACAGGCCACCCCACGCTGCTGGGATGAGGAACCGCTGAGATGGTTCCGCCCCAGACGCCTGATGGACCCTGAGAGGTTCCAGGCAGAGCTGGGGTCTCTGCCCGTCTCCCTTATCCACAGCTCGGCCGAGGTGCTGGCAGCTGCATGGCAACAAGCTGCCTCGGAGGCCCTCGACCGGGTTGTCCCTACACCCCTCACTCGCCGCAGATCCCGGGTGGCTCCTTGGTTTACGGAGGAGCTCCGGGAGATGAAGCGACGTAGGACGGGTTTAGAGATCAGGTGGAGATCAACCTGTTCCGATTCCGACCGAACCCAGTTGAGATCCCATATTAGGACTTACCTGGGAGCCTTGAGGGCGGCGAGGAGGGTTTACCTCTTGCCCTCGTAGCATCGCAGATAACCGCCCGGCCACCCTATTCGGGTCATGTGCTCCCTCTTCCATCGGGAGCCGGAGGTGGACCCTTTGCAGGGTAGGACTGAGGAATTTGGACAATATCTGTCGGATAAGATCGCTCGGATCCAGGAGGGGTTGAACTCCAATTTGCAGTGGTCTGAGGAGGGAGTTACAGAGAGTCTGGCCGATGTCATCTGGGCTGAGTTTGATCCTGTTTCTGAGGATGAAGTGGGCAGGATTATGCGACGACTGAGTTCCACCACCTGTTTATTGGACCCGTGTCCTTCCTGGATGGTATATGCCTCCAGGGAGACCACTTGCGGCTGGCTCCAGGCAGTTGTTAACGCCTTGCTGAGGGAGGGGTCCTTTCCCGCCGCCTTGAAAGATGCGGTGGTGAGACCCCTCCTGAAGAAGCCTGCTCTGGACCCAGCCGTTTTAAAGAACTTCCGTCCAGTCTCCAACCTTCACTTTTTGGTGAAGGTTGTTGAGAGTGTGGTGGCTCAGCAGTTTCTGCTCTTCCTGGAGGAAGCGGACTATCTAGATCCGTATCAGTCGGGATTCCGACCCGGGTACAGCACGGAGACGGCATTGGTCGCGCTGATGGATGATCTCTGGAGGGCTCGGGACAGGGGATTTTCCTAGATCCCTCAGCGGCTTTTGATACCATTGACCATGGTATCCTATTGCGGCGCCTCGGGGGTTGGGAGTGGGAGGGGGCACTGTTCTGCAGTGGTTCTCCTACCTCGGGGCGTCGCCACATCGGTGCTGGCAGGAGGGCAGAGGGTAGACCCCGAGGGCACTCACATGTGGGGTCCCTAGGGGTCGGTCCTCTCCCTCCTGTTCAACATCTATATGAAGCAGCTGGGTGAGATCATCCGTGGCTTTGGGGTGAGGTATCATCAGTATGCTGATGATACCCAGCTATATATCCACCCCAAGCCAAATCAGTGATGCCCCTCTCCGTGATGACCCGTTGTCTGGATGCGGGTTAGGACCTGGATGGGCAGGAACGGACTACAGCTCAACTTGGCTAAGAACTGAGTGGTTGTCGCGTACAGGCATCTCGGCCCAGTCGTTGATTCCATCTTGGGTCATAGGGGGAGAGGTGTTGCCCCCTGTGGATAGGGCTCGGAACCTGGGAGTCCTTCTGGATTCACGGCTTAGTTTGGAGGAGCAGGTGGGGGCCATGACCAGGGGGCTTTGCCCAGGTCCGAGGTTCGCCAGTTGCGCCCGTATCTGGACGCAGATGCCCTTGCACGATCACTCATGCACTTGTGGCGTCCCGACTTCGACTACTGCAACGTTCATCTAGGACTGCCCTTGCATACCATCCGGAGGCTTCAGCTGGTGCAGAATGCGGCTGCGTGGGTTGTGATGTGAGTTTCCTGATACTCCCATGTTACACCCCTCCTGCGCGAGCTGCATTGGTTGCCAGTTGCCCTCCGGGTGAGATTCAAGGTGTTGGTGTTAACATTCAAAGTCCTTTATGATATGGGTCCAGGGTACTTGCGGGAGCATCTTCTGCCAACATCAAACACCGATCGCCCTGTGCGTGCGCACAGACGGGGACTCCTCGGGGTGCCGTCAGCTAGACAATGTCGGCTAACGGTACCCCGGGGAAGGGCCTACTCTGTTGCAGCCCCCGCCCTGTGGAACCAACTCCCTCTGGAGCTCCAGTTGGCTCCTGATCTCCGCTCCTTCTGCTGCGATCTGAAGACCTGGCTGTTTGAAGGGGTATTTTAAGGGGTTTTAGTGATTGGGCTTATTGATCTAATCTTGTTTTAAATATTTATTGATTGTTGTACTGTGTTTTAATTGTGAGCTGCCCCGAGTCCTTGCAGAGAGGGGGCGGCATATAAGTCCAATTAAATAAACAAACAAACAAACAAACAAACTACAACTACTACCTCAACTACAATCACAACTACAACCAAAAATAACCACCAAACCACAACCACAAATAATTACTATCCCATCAAATAATTCCACAAATGATATCCCCTTACTCATTAGAGACATCATGGAATGTGATCAGAAACGTCCAAATGCCATCTTATTTGGTCTTGAAGACACCAACGAATCAGACGACATCACCAAAGTTCATAATATCATAAGCAACTCAAATACAAAGAATATCTCTCCTGAAGATATAATTGAAATAACCAGAGATGGCCCTGAGTTCAAATACAATGATGGCTCAGTGACCCCAAAATTTTGTAGAGTTGTATGTAAAAATGAGTCCAGCAAACGCATATTCATTCATACAATAAACGCCATTGCAAAAACCAATCCCAACCACAAAAAACTTCGCTCAAGACCAGACTTATCCATACTGCAAAGAATCCACTCCTGTGAACTCCACAATGAACTCAAAAGACATCTAGACAATGGAGAGAAGGACCTGTATATTGCGCTGACTACTGCGCTGATTGTATCAAAAGTAAGTCACACAACCCACAACTCCACATCCAACTCTACCTCATCGAACCCACCATCACTCAAAACTAGGCACACACGCCCCTAACTACCTCAATCCCAACTACAACTAGCCTTAAATGCAATCTACTCAATGCAAGAAGCCTTGTGAATAAAATACTTGAACTTCTCCTATTACTAAATATGGCTAAATTTGACATCATATTTGCCTGTGAAACATGGCTCAACTCATCTTTCCCTGACTCCATTACCACAGTTAGAGAGTATAATGTTTACCGATCAGATTGTGAAATCTGTAGAGGAGGTGGCGTTGCTATCTTCTATAAAAAGTCCTTACATCTAAAAAAAACATCCAAGTTACCCAGGAGCTTGCTCTTCCTGAGACCATCGTCTGTGAACTGTCCTTAAATATCACATTTTGATTCTTACTATGTTATAGAGCCCCTGATTATGGCATCGAACATGCAAACAAGCTAAATTCACTACTAACATGGCCAACATCCTGCCCACACACTTTTATCTTTCTTGGTAACTTCAATCTACCTCATATTAACTGGATCCTAAACAAATGTAAAACTGAACCCATACATGCAACCTTCTAAAATGCTGTAACAAATCTGGGACTGGAACAACTAGTAACCAACAATACTAGACTCAACAACTGCCTCGATCTCATCTTCTGCAATAGTTTGAATTCAATTTACGGAATACAAATTAAAGAACCTTTTTCCAACACTGACCACAGCATGATTGACTTTTGTCTCAACATATGTCCACACAAAAATCAACACAACGATGTGATCCCCAATTATAACTTCAAAAAAAGCAACTATGATCTTATAGACAACGATCTTTCATCCTTTGATTGGCAATTTCTATTCACTGGATGCAATACTGTTGAAGACCTTTACAGCATATTTTTACTTGAAGTCAAGAGTCATCAAACTATATGTACCAATAACAACTCCCAAAACCAGAAAAAAACAGATTACCCATAACAATACGGAAACTTCAATCCAAAAAAAGATCACTTTGGCGGAAAAACAAATCTGGTCACATTGCCAACTTCAAAAGCCAATACAAAAATTTATGCCACCAGATAAAGACTGAATGCATCAATTATCATATTAAACAAGAGGAAAACCTTCTACGCACCAATTCCACCCACGCTTTCTACAATTTTGTAAACAACAAACTAAAAGACTCAAGGTCCATTCCACCCCTGAAAGGACCTAATGGAAAAGACTGCAATGACGACACCATTAAAGCCACCTCTTTAACACATTCTTTGGCTCAGTATTTGTAAACAGCAATGGATCATGCCCAGTATTTCCTAGTCGAACTACACACAATTACAATGATCTAATACATATCCATTTTACAGAAGACAATGTTGAAAAAGCACTACGCAATCTAAAACCATCTCTATCTACTGGACCAGACGGAATATGTGCCTACTTCTTAAAAAAGCTATCCACTGCCATAGCTGAACCTCTAAGCATAATCTTTGAAAAATCTTTCAGGACCAGCTCCTTGCCAAAACTATGGTCACAAGCCACAGTCATCCCCATCTTCAAAAAGGGAAAGCCCAGCCTAGTTGAAAATTACAGACCAATCTCTTTATGCTGAGTCACCTATAAAGTCATGGAATCAATTATTAACCAATCCATTATCCTCCACTTAGAGACAAACAACCTATTCTCTAATAAACAATTTGGTTTCAGAAAAAAACTATCCTGTAATCTGCAACTCTTACACTGCAAAAACATATGGACTACACAACTCGATCAGGGCAAAGCAATAGACGCAATCTACATAGACTTCTGTAAAGCCTTTGATTCAGTGGCACACGACAAACTACTCCTAAAACTAAAATCTTATGGTATCTCTGGACACCTGCATAACTAGATAGAAGCATTCCTGTCAAACAGACAACAAATGGTCAAAATTGGGAGCGTCCTATCAAATTCTGTACCTGTCAACAGTCGTGTCCCCCAAAGCAGTGTTCTAGGACCAACTCTCTTCATACTCTACATAAATGACCTCTGTGATCATATTAAGAGCAACTGTGTTCTCTTCGCTGATGATGTAAAGCTATTCAACACCACAGACAATACTGCTACCCTTCAAAAAGACCTTGACTATGTATCAGAATGGTCAAACAAATGGCAACTTCAAATCTCAACAAATAAATGCTCTGTCTTACATATTGGCAAAAAAAATCAGGAAATAAAATACAGGCTGAATAGTCAAGACCTTGTTGATGATCCAAACTCTGTCAAGGATCTTGGAGTACTCATCTCTAATGATCTAGTGCTAGAGCCCACTGTAACTACATAGCCAAAAAAGCATTAAGAGTTGTTAACCTAATCTTACATAGCTTTTTCTCTGGTAATATTACACTAATAACTAGAGCATACAAAACATTTGCTAGACCAATTCTCATCAGTCTGGAACCCACATTTGCTAGACAGCTCATCAGTCTGGAACCCACATTACATATCTGATATTAATACAGTTGAGAAAGTCCAAAAATATTTCACAAGAAGAGTTCTCCACTCTTCTACTCATTGCAGAATACCTTATGCCACCAGACTTGAAATTCTAGACCTAGAAAACCTAGAACTACGCCGCCTTCGGTCCGATCTAAGTATAGTATATAAAATCATACATTGCAATGTCCTACCTGTCAATGAATACTTCAGCTTCAATCATAACAGTACAAGAGCACACAATAGATACAAACTCAAGGTTAACCACACCAAACTTGATTGCAGGAAATACAACTTCAGCAACAGAGTGGTCAATGTCTGGAATACGCTACCCGACTCTGTGGTTTCTTCCCCAAACCCCCAAAACTTTAACCTTAGTCTGTCTACTATTGACCTCACCCCTTTCCTAAGAGGTCTGTAGGGGGCGTGCATAAGTGCACCAACGTGCCTACCGCCCCTGTCCTATTGATTATTTTTATTTTTATTTTTCTTATATGTATCCATTCTATGTATTCATAACTATGTTTATACTTATACCTATTATCTTTTAAGTGATTGACAAATCAAATAAATAAATAAATAAAAATAAAATAAATGTGCTGCCCTAGGGAAGTACATCACTGCTTGGGCCATTGCATTCTCTAGCAGTTGAAGCTTTTGAATATTCTTCAGGGGCAGCCCCATGCAGAGTGCATTACAATGCTCCAATCTGGAGATGACCAAGGCGCAAGTGACTGTAAATAGGGCCTGCCAAATCAGAAACAGGTGCAACTAGCACACCAGACAAATCTATACAAAGGCCCTCCTAGCCATGACTGAACTACTCTTTGAGCAAGAGTCATGCATCTAGGAGGACCCCAATTGCAAATATGGTAGTAAAAACACTGCATATACTTCCAAGTTGATAGGATCTAATGAAAAGAATACAGGCCTCCAAGATAATCTCTAGATTAGAGATCCTGGCTTGCATATAAATGCCAATAATGTAAAGCTTGCCTTTAATAGCACCAGTTTTGGTAAAGCTTCATATATTTTGAAAATAAGTAAAAAGGGCTAGCCAAAAAATGTCCAGCAGAGTGAATGGAATTAAAAAGAAGTGAAGAAATGATTTGAGATGAAACTAAAGTGAGAAAATGATGGGATGTATTTTAAACTTTTATCTACAAGGTGATATGTTAAAGGGTGAAAACTAGTATCCAAGAAAAATAATAAAAAGGGAGCACTGCATGCTATAGAGTATAAACTCATAGGTATAGATGGTATAACTGGAAACTGTGAAAATAAGGGTGTAAACTATGAAGTGCTGTACAACTTCTTCAATGTACATGTACAAAGACTGCACCTATTCCTTACTATTGGAAAATGCTATTATTTTTTCGGATATAAGGGAGTGATAGAAATAATGAATATAAAAACTACAGGAGATTTGTTTGTTAAGTGTGCCAAGAAATATATTCAGCACTATTTTGATCGAAAATATATCAAAATAATAATGAACAAAATTTGAGAAACGTTGCTCAACATTATGTCAGACAGAAGGCGCAGAGACCCAAATTTTGTTTTTTAGAGAAATTGTTAATATTTGAATAGAAGAAAGGAGATGCATTGTTTGTGTGTTGATTTAGAGAAGGCTTATGACAGAGTGCATGGGATTGAATTATAACACGTTTTCTATAAAGATTGATTGCTAAGGACCGTAAGGTTGATTTATCACATTTTCAAATAATGTACATTACCATTAAAGGGAACAGGGACATATTTAGAATTATATTATTGGACAAAAAAGAAAAGAAACATAGTCAGGAATGATATCATAGAAATTATAAAAATGCAAAGATTGAAAGTTTGAAAGACAATCTGGAAGTTAAAAGAAATTACACAGAGACATGACATCATACAGCAGATCTGGCTACAAAAGAACATTAAGACTCTTACTTATAGCAAAAAAGTAAACCTCAGCCTTTAAAAAAAAAGTTAAAACAATTCAGAATTTCAAAGAAAGAAATTTAGGAAGTAGCGCAGATTTTAAAAAGTGATGAAATATGTTTGGTGTAGTCAGATGAAATGTGTTCAGTGTAGTCAGGGTATGGATGGTTATGGAAGGAAACCAGCTTAATTATCTGCTCTGTAATCAAAATTACAGTCGAGAAATTATTTAATGGTGTCAGCTTGCAAACAGATATTATTGTACTGCATTGTCTCTGCAGATACTGCAACTGAACAGATAAAATGGACTTCTTTGAAATAACATTATAGCACTAGCATATTGTGACCCTACCTGGTTGCCTTCACATGTGTTGGACTAAAGACCTCAACATCCAGCAGGCATAATTGTTGGAAGGCGCCAGGCTGGCAATAGTAGTCTTAGAATAATTTGTTGGCTGGTATGGGGGTTGGGGGCAGTGGTGGAATTCAAAAAATTTTACTACTGGTTCTGTAGTAGCTTGGTGGGTAGCTTGGTGGGGGTGCCATGGCTTGATGGGCACAGCAGGGGAAGGTTACTGCAAAATCCCATTCCCTCCCCACCCCACTAACCTGCTTTCCAACTCTGTTGTCCTGTGCAGGGCAACAAAAGAAGACCCATCCAATCACCTAGGATTCGGAAGGCAGAGAATAAATGGGGGTGGGGCCAGTCAGAGGTGGGATTAGCCGGTTCTCCGAACTACTCAAAATTTCCACTACTGGTTCTCCAGAACTGGTCAGAACCTGCTGAATACCACCTCTGGTAGGGGGATAGTAGGTGAGAAGGACAGAGGTGGAGAAATGAGGCACCAAAATAATCTTAAAGTTTTTGTAACTAGGATATTAAGGAATAATTATAAAACACAGAGAAAACAAGTGGGGGAGAGGGGGGAAGCTATTAAAACATGGATCTGCTCTGAAGGAACTTGTGAATTTTCATTCCTTTTTCAACCAGAAACCTGCACAAATAGAGCAACATGATTGTACTGTGGGAAATAGCTTTAGTCAGTCTTCCACTGCGTAACTGCAGTTCAAGGGAATATTGCACATTTGAGAGAATTAACTAAGGTAAATTATGCAAATAAACATCATGTATACTACTGAACAACATTTCAGCAATGTCTCCTGTAAGAGTCAGATGCTATCTCATTAAATGAAACCACTGGACTTCTCTGATTGTTAAGTCTTTAAGAAAACAATAAAACATGCAATATATTTGTCAGCAAACCTCCATACATTAAAATCTATTTTGTGCTGATTTAAGAGATGGCGTGGGAGGGACACTGGATTTTTCTCTTAAATCAAATAAGGATTTGCATATACTCTCAAGTAAGGCATTGGCTGTTCCCATGGATACATTCTTTTCTAAATTTAATTGTATGTGGTAATCTCTACAGAATCCTGTGGCTTAATACCAATTGCCTTTGTAAACAACCCTTCTAGAGCTGTAAATTAATGCCCCAGGAAATTCAGCTTTGTGGATTTGAACATTATCTTCTGCTCAGTACCATTGTATTTATCAAACTAATGATGTTAATATGCAGTTTAAAGTGAGAAAGCAAATACATTTACAATATTTTCATTGTTTTCCTATTTTAATGAATAATATGTATTATGAATGTCTTGTTTATAGCAAAATCTTGTTTTCTATAAAGTCTGCTTACAGGGTTAAGATGGAAATCTTTCCCAAAATACAATAATTTGATGTAATGCTTCCTCCTCTTCCCTTATAACATGATAAAACTATTCCCTGGTGATTCAAGGTACACTGACAAGATCACACATTTTTATTCTCAATAATTACATCTGATATAAGCACTGAATCCTTGTTCATTATCAAAACATTTATTTATTTATTTATTTATTTATTTATTTATTTATTTATGTATTTATTTATTTACTTTGCCGCCTATTCGCCCATGGCGACTCAGTTTAGACTCCAGTTATGAGTAAGTTTTGAAAAAAAAACAGAAAATCTTTACCTGTCCTTTCTATGCAACATTACCCAGTTATTCATTTTGAAAACAGAGTTGCAGTGTTTCTGATCCTCCTCACCAACATGTGCAAAGATATCAAGAACCTTTTATTGTGCTCCAAGAATTTAATATAATTTTCTCACTTGAGAAAGCCATGTTCTGAAGCAAATAGCAGCTGTTTTTCACTGGACTGAGTAATATAATGCTCAACCAGAGATGTATTATAAGCCCTTTCCTCCTAGGTATGGTAGGTTCTTGCCAAAATCCTTGTTATTTTATCAATAGAAACCAGCTACTCAGCAATATTCAATCTAAGTCTATTTTAAATACATTTTCATTCATTTCATTCATTCAAGGAGAGTCTTGGTTTGCAGGAAAATCAATAGATGTCCTCTAATTAATCTTACACAACTTTAGTTCAACAGTAAGTCTGACCATGACTGCAAAATATTAACAATTTTTTCTACCTGCTAAAAAGTAATGTAATTCCTAAAATTTGCATATTGCCATTTTTAAAAATATCCTAACCTCCCTCCACATTTCTTGTCCACTCTCATATTGTGGTTCCATCTTTGCCACCCTTTAGTTTACCCCAATGCTAAGGCTATTTTTGCTATCAAAAATACTTGTTATATCTACTTTTAAAATCTCAGATTTGCAACTTAACTGGAGACTATATCACAAAATTAAATCTTCCTGTACAACCAAGAGAAATCATAATCAGAGACAAAAAAATACTTACAATGCAATTAATTAAATTTGTGGCAAATAATCTTATCCAGAATTTGAGATAGGCTTGTCTCTAAATACCAATGGCTGCAGAACCTTAGTGGGAGATGTCACAGACCTCAACTCTTGTTGGTGGGCCTCCAAAAGTATTTCTATTATGGAGTAGAATAGTAGACTAATAAGCTATTAATCCAGCTAAGCTGAATTGCAGTCTTCTCATAGATTGGCCGGAAAGAATGACCTTACACTATTTTAAGAACGCCATTGACCCAGAAGTAAAGAAGGCCTGTAACATTAGGGGAATACCAGAGACTCTGCAAGCATGGTATGCCACCACCCTCAAATTAGACCACGACATTAACCCACATAAAAAACCCCTTCCTGAAGGCCCGCCTAAGAGAACTGTGACCAGACAACTGCTGACCAAACCTGCTGAAGCTACCCACATCCGACCAACAGGATGATAAGATGTTACCGTTGTGGTCAGGATGGCCATAGCGCAGCGACCGTCTGGCTCCTGTACCTGTTCCACAAGCACCACAATTCTGAGTCATGCCTTTCGACTCAAGGGGCCCCCGCAGTATTCATGCAACTCATCAACGAGGTATTATATCCGCATTTGTACAAGGGGTTCCTAGTCTACCTGAATGACATCCTTATATTCAGCAAAACCATCGAAGAACACGTTAAATTGGTCAGACAAGTGCTGAAAAATTTAGCCGCCAAGTTATACGTGAAACTATCAAAATGCGAATTCCACAAGGAGCGTTGGATTACCTGGGTTACTGAATATCCAACCAGGGAATTGAAATGGATCCAGAAAAAGTGAAAGCCGTGCTAGATTGGCAAACCCACAAAACACGCAAGCAACTTCAAAGTTTTTTGGGTTTTGCCAATTTTATAGACAATTCATTCCTCTCCCTTTGATGGATTTGTTAAAAAATGAGGCCTTCCACCTCAATCCAAAGCCCAGCCAACCCCTTGCTTGACAATGGACTGTCAGAAAGCTTTTGAAACTTTAAAATGCCTTTTGCAGCTGAACCCATTCTTCAACACCCAGACCCGACCAGACCTTTTATAGTCCAAGCTGATGCTAGTGATGTGGCAGTAGTGGCCTTTGCTACAAAAGGACTCTCAGAACCAACTGATGCCTTGAGCTTATGTGTCCAAAAGCTAATGGACACAGAGCAAATATGGGTGGTTTGGGAGAAAGAAGCATTTGCAGTACGATGGGCTTTGTTGAGTTGGAGGCATTTCCTAGAAGGGGTGAAGGAGCCATTTGAGGTGTGGACTGATCACAAAACCTCGAAGCTCTAAAGACATCTTGGAAACTATC
>CM019148.1:334472810-334749089 GCA_009733165.1 Naja naja | reverse complement strand
TTTTAAATATTTATTGATTGTTGTACTGTGTTTTAATTGTGATGCCCGAGTCCTTGCAGAGAGGGGGCGCATATAAGTCCAATTAAATAAACAAACAAACAAACAAACAAACTACAACTACTACCTCAACTACAATCATCACAACTACAAAAATAACCACCAAACCACAACCACAAATAATTACTATCCCATCAAATAATTCCACAAATGATATCTCTTACTCTTATTAGAGACATCATGGAATGTGATCAGAAACGTCCAAATGCCATCTTATTTGGTCTTGAAGACACCAACGAATCAGACGACATCACCAAAGTTCATAATATCATAAGCAACTCAAATACAAAGAAATCATCTCTCTGAAGATATAATTGAAATAACCAGAGATGGCCCTGAGTTCAAATACAATGATGGCTCAGTGACCCCAAAATTTTGTAGAGTTGTATGTAAAATGAGTCCAGCAAACGATATTCATTCATACAATAAACGCCATTGCAAAAACCAATCCCAACCACAAAAACTTCGCTCAAGACCAGACTTATCCATAC
Source organism: Naja naja (assembly GCA_009733165.1). Lineage (NCBI taxonomy): Eukaryota > Metazoa > Chordata > Lepidosauria > Squamata > Elapidae > Naja > Naja naja. Next base: position 334,748,541 of record CM019148.1, on the reverse strand, counting down.
TGCAAAGAATCCACCTGTGAACTCCACAATGAACTCAAAAGACATCTAGACAATGGAGAGAAGGACCTGTATATATGTTGACTACCGCGCTGATTGTATCAAAAGTAAGTCACACAACCCACAACTCCACATCCAACTCTACCTCATCGAACCCACCATCACTCAAAACTAGGCACACACGCCCTAACTACCTCAATCCCAACTACAACTAGCCTTAAATGCAATCTACTCAATGCAAGAAGCCTTGTGAATAAAATACTTGAACTTCTCCTATTACTAAATATGGCTAAAACATCATATTTGCCTGTAAACATGGCTCAACTTCTTCCTGACTCCATTACCACAGTTAAGAGAGTATAATGTTTACTCAGAAATCTGTAGAGGAGGTATGCTATCTTCTATAAAAAGTCCTTACATCTAAAAAACATCCAAGTTACCAGGAGCTTGCTCTTCCTGAGACCATCGTCTGTGAACTGTCCTTAAATATCACATTTTGATTCTTACTATGTTATAGAGCCCCTGATTATGACATCGAACATGCAAACAAGCTAAATTCACTACTAACATGGCCAACATCCTGCCCACACACTTTTATCTTTCTTGGTGACTTCAATCTACCTCATATTAACTGGATCCTAAACAAATGTAAAACTGAACCCATACATGCAACCTTCTAAAATGCTGTAACAAATCTGGGACTGGAACAACTAGTAACCAACAATACTAGACTCAACAACTGCCTCGATCTCATCTTCTGCAATAGTTTGAATTCAATTTACGGAATACAAATTAAAGAACCTTTTTCAACACTGACCACAGCATGATTGACTTTTGTCTCAACATATGTCCACACAAAAATCAACACAACGATGTGATCCCCAATTATAACTTCAAAAAAAGCAACTATGATCTTATAGACAACGATCTTTCATCCTTGATTGGCAATTTCTATTCACTGGATGCAATACTGTTGAAGACCTTTACAGCATATTTTTACTTGAAGTCAAGAGTCATCAAACTATATGTACCAATAACAACTCCCAAAACCAGAAAAAAACAGATTACCCATAACAATACGGAAACTTCAATCAAAAAAGATCACTTTGGCGAAAAACAAATCTGGTCACATTGCCAACTTCAAAAGCCAATACAAAATTTATGCCACCAGATAAAGACTGAATGCATCAATTATCATATTAAACAAGAAAAACCTTCTACGCACCAATTCCACCCACGCTTTCTACAATTTTGTAAACAACAAACTAAAAGACTCAAGGTCCATTCCACCCCTGAAAGGACCTAATGGAAAAGACTGCAATGAGACACCATTAAAGCCACCTCTTTAACACATTCTTTGGCTCAGTATTTGTAAACAGCAATGGATCATGCCCAGTATTTCCTAGTCGAACCACACAATTACAATGATCTAATACATATCCATTTTACAGAAGACAATGTTGAAAAAGCACTGCAATCTAAAACCATCTCTATCTACTGGACCAGACGGAATATGTGCCTACTTCTTAAAAAGCTATCCACTGCCATAGCTGAACCTCTAAGCATAATCTTTGAAAAATCTTTCAGGACCAGCTCCTTGCCAAAACTATGGTCACAAGCCACAGTCATCCCCATCTTCAAAGGGAAAGCCCCAGCCTAGTTGAAAATTACAGACCAATCTCTTTATGCTGAGTCACCTATAAAGTCATGGAATCAATTATTAACCAATCCATTATCCTCCACTTAGAGACAAACAACCTATTCTCTAATAAACAATTTGGTTTCAGAAAAAACTATCCTGTAATCTGCAACTCTTACACTGCAAAACATATGGACTACACAACTCGATCAGGGCAAAGCAATAGACGCAATCTACATAGACTTCTGTAAAGCCTTTGATTCAGTGGCACACGACAAACTACTCCTAAAACTAAAATCTTATGGTATCTCTGGACACCTGCATAACTAGATAGAAGCATTCCTGTCAAACAGACAACAAATGGTCAAAATTGGGAGCGTCCTATCAAATTCTGTACCTGTCAACAGTGGTGTCCCCAAAGCAGTGTTCTAGGACCAACTCTCTTCATACTCTACATAAATGACCTCTGTGATCATATTAAGAGCAACTGTGTTCTCTTCGCTGATGATGTAAAGCTATTCAACACCACAGACAATACTGCTACCCTTCAAAAGACCTTGACTATGTATCAGAATGGTCAAACAAATGGCAACTTCAAATCTCAACAAATAAATGCTCTGTCTTACATATTGGCAAAAAAATCAGGAAATAAAATACAGGCTGAATAGTCAAGACCTTGTTGATGATCCAAACTCTGTCAAGGATCTTGGAGTACTCATCTCTAATGATCTAGTGCTAGAGCCCACTGTAACTACATAGCCAAAAAGCATTAAGAGTTGTTAACCTAATCTTACATAGCTTTTTCTCTGGTAATATTACACTAATAACTAGAGCATACAAAACATTTGCTAGACCAATTCTCATCAGTCTGGAACCCACATTTGCTAGACAGCTCATCAGTCTGGAACCCACATTACATATCTGATATTAATACAGTTGAGAAAGTCCAAAATATTTCACAAGAAGAGTTCTCCACTCTTCTACTCATTGCAGAATACCTTATGCCACCAGACTTGAAATTCTAGACCTAGAAAACCTAGAACTACGCCCTCCGATCTAAGTATAGTATATAAAATCATACATTGCAATGTCCTACCTGTCAATGAATACTTCAGCTTCAATCATAACAGTACAAGAGCACACAATAGATACAAACTCAAGGTTAACCACACCAAACTTGATTGCAGGAAATACAACTTCAGCAACAGAGTGGTCAATGTCTGGAATACGCTACTCTGTGGTTTCTTCCCCAAACCCCAAAACTTTAACCTTAGTCTGTCTACTATTGACCTCACCCCTTTCCTAAGAGGTCTGTAGGGGGCGTGCATAAGTGCACCAACGTGCCTACCGCCCCTGTCCTATTGATTATTTTTATTTTTATTTTTCTTATATGTATCCATTCTATGTATTCATAACTATGTTTATACTTATACCTATTATCTTTTAAGTGATTGACAAATCAAATAAATAAATAAATAAAAATAAAATAAATGTGCTGCCCTAGGGAAGTACATCACTGCTTGGGCCATTGCATTCTCTAGCAGTTGAAGCTTTTGAATATTCTTCAGGGGCAGCCCCATGCAGAGTGCATTACAATGCTCCAATCTGGAGATGACCAAGGCGCAAGTGACTGTAAATAGGGCCTGCCAAATCAGAAACAGGTGCAACTAGCACACCAGACAAATCTATACAAAGGCCCTCCTAGCCATGACTGCTAACTACTCTTTGAGCAAGAGTCATGCATCTAGGAGGACCCCCAAATTGCAAATATGGTAGTAAAAACACTGCATATACTTCCAAGTTGATAGGATCTAATGAAAAGAATACAGGCCTCCAAGATAATCTCTAGATTAGAGATCCTGGCTTGCATATAAATGCCAATAATGTAAAGCTTGCCTTTAATAGCACCAGTTTTGGTAAAGCTTCATATATTTTGAAAATAAGTAAAAAGGGCTAGCCAAAAAATGTCCAGCAGAGTGAATGGAATTAAAAGAAGTGAAGAAATGATTTGAGATGAAACTAAAGTGAGAAAATGATGGGATGTATTTTAAACTTTTTATCTACAAGGTGATATGTTAAAGGGTGAAAACTAGTATCCAAGAAAAATAATAAAAAGGAGCACTGCATGCTATAGAGTATAAACTCATAGGTATAGATGGTATAACTGGAAACTGTGAAAATAAGGGTGTAAACTATGAAGTGCTGTACAACTTCTTCAATGTACATGTACAAAGACTGCACCTATTCCTTACTATTGGAAAATGCTATTATTTTTTCGGATATAAGGAGTGATAGAAATAATGAATATAAAAACTACAGGAGATTTGTTTGTTAAGTGTGCCAAGAAATATATTCAGCACTATTTTGATCGAAAATATATCAAAATAATAATGAACAAAATTTGAGAAACGTTGCTCAACATTATGTCAGACAGAAGGCAGAGACCCAAATTTTGTTTTTAGAGAAATTGTTAATATTTGAATAGAAGAAAGGAGATGCATTGTTTGTGTGTTGATTTAGAGAAGGCTTATGACAGAGTGCATGGATTGAATTATAACACGCTTTCTATAAAGATTGATTGCTAAGGACCGTAAGGTTGATTTATCACATTTTCAAATAATGTACATTACCATTAAAGGGAACAGGGACATATTTAGAATTATATTATTGGACAAAAAAGAAAAGAAACATAGTCAGGAATGATATCATAGAAATTATAAAAATGCAAAGATTGAAAGTTTGAAAGACAATCTGGAAGTTAAAAGAAATTACACAGAGACATGACATCATACAGCAGATCTGGCTACAAAAGAACATTAAGACTCTTACTTATAGCAAAAAAGTAAACCTCAGCCTTTAAAAAAAAGTTAAAACAATTCAGAATTTCAAAGAAAGAAATTTAGGAAGTAGCAGATTTTAAAAAGTGATGAAATATGTTTGGTGTAGTCAGATGAAATGTGTTCAGTGTAGTCAGGGTATGGATGGTTATGGAAGGAAACCAGCTTAATTATCTGCTCTGTAATCAAAATTACAGTCGAGAAATTATTTAATGGTGTCAGCTTGCAAACAGATATTATTGTACTGCATTGTCTCTGCAGATACTGCAACTGAACAGATAAAATGGACTTCTTTGAAATAACATTATAGCACTAGCATATTGTGACCCTACCTGGTTGCCTTCACATGTGTTGGACTAAAGACCTCAACATCCAGCAGGCATAATTGTTGGAAGGCGCCAGGCTGGCAATAGTAGTCTTAGAATAATTTGTTGGCTGGTATGGGGGTTGGGGGCAGTGGTGGAATTCAAAAAATTTTACTACTGGTTCTGTAGTAGCTTGGTGGGTAGCTTGGTGGGGGTGCCATGGCTTGATGGGCACAGCAGGGGAAGGTTACTGCAAAATCCCATTCCCACCCCACTAACCTGCTTTCCAACTCTGTTGTCCTGTGCAGGGCAACAAAAGAAGACCCATCCAATCACCTAGGATTCGGAAGGCAGAGAATAAATGGGGGTGGGGCCAGTCAGAGGTGGGATTAGCCGGTTCTCCGAACTACTCAAAATTTCCACTACTGGTTCTCCAGAACTGGTCAGAACCTGCTGAATACCACCTCTGGTAGGGGGATAGGGGTGAGAAGGACAGAGGTGGAGAAATGAGGCACCAAAAATAATCTTAAAGTTTTTGTAACTAGGATATTAAGGAATAATTATAAAACACAGAGAAAACAAGTGGGGGAGAGGGGGGAAGCTATTAAAACATGGATCTGCTCTGAAGGAACTTGTGAATTTTCATTCCTTTTTCAACCAGAAACCTGCACAAATAGAGCAACATGATTGTACTGTGGGAAATAGCTTTAGTCAGTCTTCCACTGCGTAACTGCAGTTCAAGGGAATATTGCACATTTGAGAGAATTAACTAAGGTAAATTATGCAAATAAACATCATGTATACTACTGAACAACATTTCAGCAATGTCTCCTGTAAGAGTCAGATGCTATCTCATTAAATGAAACCACTGGACTTCTCTGATTGTTAAGTCTTTAAGAAAACAATAAAACATGCAATATATTTGTCAGCAAACCTCCATACATTAAAATCTATTTTGTGCTGATTTAAGAGATGGCGTGGGAGGGACACTGGATTTTTCTCTTAAATCAAATAAGGATTTGCATATACTCTCAAGTAAGGCATTGGCTGTTCCCATGGATACATTCTTTTCTAAATTTAATTGTATGTGGTAATCTCTACAGAATCCTGTGGCTTAATACCAATTGCCTTTGTAAACAACCCTTCTAGAGCTGTAAATTAATGCCCCAGGAAATTCAGCTTTGTGGATTTGAACATTATCTTCTGCTCAGTACCATTGTATTTATCAAACTAATGATGTTAATATGCAGTTTAAAGTGAGAAAGCAAATACATTTACAATATTTTCATTGTTTTCCTATTTTAATGAATAATATGTATTATGAATGTCTTGTTTATAGCAAAATCTTGTTTTTCTATAAAGTCTGCTTACAGGGTTAAGATGGAAATCGTTTCCCAAAATACAATAATTTGATGTAATGCTTCCTCCTCTTCCCTTATAACATGATAAAACTATTCCCTGGTGATTCAAGGTACACTGACAAGATCACACATTTTTATTCTCAATAATTACATCTGATATAAGCACTGAATCCTTGTTCATTATCAAAACATTTATTTATTTATTTATTTATTTATTTATTTATTTATTTATTTATGTATTTATTTATTTACTTTTGCGCCTATTAAGCCCATGGCGACTCAGTTTAGACTCCAGTTATGAGTAAGTTTTGAAAAAAAACAGAAAATCTTTACCTGTCCTTTCTATGCAACATTACCCAGTTATTCATTTTGAAAACAGAGTTGCAGTGTTTCTGATCCTCCTCACCAACATGTGCAAAGATATCAAGAACCTTTTATTGTGCTCCAAGAATTTAATATAATTTTCTCACTTGAGAAAGCCATGTTCTGAAGCAAATAGCAGCTGTTTTTCACTGGACTGAGTAATATAATGCTCAACCAGAGATGTATTATAAGCCCTTTCCTCCTAGGTATGGTAGGTTCTTGCCAAAATCCTTGTTATTTTATCAATAGAAACCAGCTACTCAGCAATATTCAATCTAAGTCTATTTTAAATACATTTTCATTCATTTCATTCATTCAAGGAGAGTCTTGGTTTGCAGGAAAATCAATAGATGTCCTCTAATTAATCTTACACAACTTTAGTTCAACAGTAAGTCTGACCATGACTGCAAAATATTAACAATTTTTTTCTACCTTGCTAAAAAGTAATGTAATTCCTAAAATTTGCATATTGCCATTTTTAAAAATATTCCTAACCTCCCTCCACATTTCTTGTCCACTCTCATATTGTGGTTCCATCTTTGCCACCCTTAGTTTACCCCAATGCTAAAGGCTATTTTTGCTATCAAAAATACTTGTTATATCTACTTTTAAAATCTCAGATTTGCAACTTAACTGGAGACTATATCACAAAATTAAATCTTCCTGTACAACCAAGAGAAATCATAATCAGAGACAAAAAAAAATACTTACAATGCAATTAATTAAATTTGTGGCAAATAATCTTATCCAGAATTTGAGATAGGCTTGTCTCTAAATACCAATGGCTGCAGAACCTTAGTGGGAGATGTCACAGACCTCAACTCTTGTTGGTGGGCCTCCAAAAAGTATTTCTATTATTGGAGTAGAATAGTAGACTAATAAGCTATTAATCCAGCTAAGCTGAATTGCAGTCTTCTCATAGATTGGCCGGAAAGAATGACCTTACACTATTTTAAGAACGCCATTGACCCAGAAGTAAAGAAGGCCTGTAACATTAGGGGAATACCAGAGACTCTGCAAGCATGGTATGCCACCACCCTCAAATTAGACCACGACATTAACCCACATAAAAAACCCCTTCCTGAAGGCCCGCCTAAGAGAACTGTGACCAGACAACTGCTGACCAAACCTGCTGAAGCTACCCACATCCGACCCAACAGGATGATAAGATGTTACCGTTGTGGTCAGGATGGCCATAGAGCAGCTGACCGTCTGGCTCCTGTACCTGTTCCACAAGCACCACAATTCTGAGTCATGCCTTTCGGACTCCAAGGGGCCCCCGCAGTATTCATGCAACTCATCAACGAGGTATTATATCCGCATTTGTACAAGGGGTTCCTAGTCTACCTGAATGACATCCTTATATTCAGCAAAACCATCGAAGAACACGTTAAATTGGTCAGACAAGTGCTGAAAAAACTTTTAGCCGCCAAGTTATACGTAAAACTATCAAAATGCGAATTCCACAAGGAGTCGTTGGATTACCTGGGTTACTGAATATCCAACCAGGGAATTGAAATGGATCCAGAAAAAGTGAAAGCCGTGCTAGATTGGCAACCCCCCAAAACACGCAAGCAACTTCAAAGTTTTTTGGGTTTTGCCAATTTTTATAGACAATTCATTCCTCTCCCTTTGATGGATTTGTTAAAAATGAGGCCTTCCACCCTCAATCCAAAGCCCAGCCAACCCCTTGCTTGGACAATGGACTGTCAGAAAGCTTTTGAAACTTTAAAATGCCTTTTTGCAGCTGAACCCATTCTTCAACACCCAGACCCGACCAGACCTTTTATAGTCCAAGCTGATGCTAGTGATGTGGCAGTAGTGGCCGTTCTGCTACAAAAGGACTCTCAGAACCAACTGATGCCTTGAGCTTATGTGTCCAAAAGCTAATGGACACAGAGCAAATATGGGTGGTTTGGGAGAAAGAAGCATTTGCAGTACGATGGGCTTTGTTGAGTTGGAGGCATTTCCTAGAAGGGGTGAAGGAGCCATTTGAGGTGTGGACTGATCACAAAAACCTCGAAGCTCTAAAGACATCTTGGAAACTATCACCTAAACAAGTCCACTGGGCTCAATACTTCAAGCAGTTCAACTTCAACATGAAATACATCCCTGGAGGGAAAAACGTATTGGCAGATGCCCTGTCAAGGAAACCCCAGTTTGACAGTCACCGACAGGAAATAGTACAGGCTTTGATATCAGAAGCTCAATCGGCAGACCAAGTAACCACTCGAGGCCAAGCCAAACGCCTAGAAGACATACTGACCACAGAGTTGAAAACAGCCCTATTGACCAATCCCTGGTTTGTGGAACATCAAACCAAATTAACAATCAATGAAGGACTGGCTTGGAAAGGGACTAAACTTTATGTACCTGCAACTCTAAGACTAATGGTTCTAAAGCGTAGCCATGACTCGCGGCTGGGGAGACACTTCGGGTTCTTAAAAACCCTACTTTTAGTCAGAAGACAGTTCTGGTGGCCAAAAATGAAACCTGACATCGAGGACTATGTGAAAAGTTGCTCAATTTGTGCCACAATGAAACACAGAACTGGAAAACCCCCTGATCTCCTCCAACAAGTAGCTGAACCAACACAAGCATGGGAAGAAATTGCAATGGACTTTATCGTAGAATTACCTGAGAGTGGACGGAATACAATCATTTGGACTGTTATTGACTTATTTCTAAGCAGGCCCACTTTACAGCCTGTAAAGGACTTCCATCTGCAAAAAAGCTTGCAAAACTGTTCATGAAGCATATCTATAGACTACATGGAGTACCTCGTAGAATAATATCAGACAGAGGGGTACAATTTACCGCTAAATTCTGGAAGGAATTTTTAAAGTCTATTGGGTCCTCCCAAGGATTATCCTCAGCATTCCATCTGGCTTATAATGGACCAGCAGAAAGAGCGAACGCCGTGGTGGAACAATACATTAGATGCTATGTAAATTATCAACAGGAAAACTGGGCTGAATTATTACCATTTGCCGAGGTTGCTTATAATAATGCAGTACATAACAGCACAGGGTTGACTCCATTCCAAATCAACACTGGCATGGAATTTGTTCCTCTGCCAGAATTACCTAGAGAACCTCCTACATCCATGTCTGTAACAGAATGGATGAACTCATTAAAAAAAGGTTGGGAGAATACAAAAAAAGCTTTGACTAAAGCTGCAAAGGATTACAAAAAGCAAGCGGACAAACATAGATCCCTCCAACCACCATTTAAAGTAGGAGACAAAGTATATTTGTCAACCAAATACCTTAGATTAAAACTTCCTAGTAAGAAGTTGGGACCTAAATTCTTAGGTCCATTCCCGATTTCGAAAATAATCAATCCAGTCACGGTCCAACTAACTCTTCCTCAACTGTTGAGAAAAATTCACCCAGTGTTCCATAGTAGTTTATTAAAACCAGCTAGTACATCACTGATAAGACCAATACCAATCGCTCCCCCAAGCCCTTTAATCGTACAGGGTGAGACACATTATGAAATTTAAAAAATCCTTGATTCTAGATTACACCGAGGACAGTTGCAATATTTGGTCTTATGGAAAGGTTACCCTGTATCAGATGCTACTTGGGTAAAAAGTTGGGATGTACATGCAGATAGATTGGTTAACCAATTTCATGAGGAATTTCCCAACAAACCAAAAGGTCCTCTTGGAGGGGGGAGAGGGGGTTAAGATGCGCCATTAACCCGTTTATGTTTGTTTCTTATATTTTTTTTAGGAGGTGAATTTTTCAAGGGGGGATGCCTGTCAGCTTTGGAGTCCTTACTAAAAGCTGCCACACAGCTGCGGAGGATGGAAGGGGACTGCTGTTGTTTGAGTAGCTTTCAGTAGACAAAATAGATATATAAAACCTTCAAGGTCATTCTCTATGGGGCAGCAAGAATTGTAGCTGAAGGGTGATTGGTTCATGTGTTTTATGATGTGAAAGAAAAGAGGTGGGTGTAGATTGAGTCTTGTGGGAAGTCTGGGAGGAGACTTTAATTTTGGAATTCCACAGACGTGCCAACTTTCTGTTTTAATAAAGCGCTTTGAAATTATGGTTGTCTCGGAGTTACTGATTGGAACAGATAATTTCTGAAACCCTGACTTTGCTGTGAAATCGTGTCCTTTGTGGCAAGAGAGGTAAGCTGAAAATATATACAGTATGATCCAGAAGGTTTCAATATTGTAGTGTAAGTAAAAGAAAATATTTCTGCAAGAAGTACAATACATGGAAAAGGATGACAGAAGAGATAAAGGCAAAGCCTAAATTAGAAGAAGACAATCAAAGTTTGGCTTTATATCTATCTGAAAATCATTAGTTTCCTCTTTCCAGTTACCTATATTCTTTTCATTACCCAAAATTAATTATCCAAAAAATGTAACTGTCAGGGACTTCTACCTGAAAGTATAAAATAGTTGCCAGTCAATATTCACTAAGTTTTCAATGACTGAGGATGTTCAGGGACAACACTTCCATAAAGGAAGACTGGGGATCAGGAAACTTATCTGTAATTAATTAATTAATTAAGTAATTAAATGTCACATGTTTAAATATAGCCCAGGATTAGATCAAGCTACTGATTTTCCTGTGACATCTAGTGAAGGAGAAAATGGTGTTTCCAAAGAACTTTTGATTTTAGGCAATTCTGTGATACCGCAACAGGTGAATGTTTGAATCTTACTTTGTTAAGGACAAAAAATGTTTTGCAAGGATTATAATAAAAGTTCAAAAGCTGTTGTGGCCTGAAGCAATTTCAAAACAGAACCACAGATAATGCCTTCAAAGGAAGAGTTTCTATTCCTATTGTCTACTGCCTCTAAAGTTATTGTGGAACAGCACCCAAAGGGAGAATGCAAAGGAAAGATGCCAATTCTTTTCATTCTAATTTTTGTTTCTGTGTTCAAAGAAGATACAGGAAGATAAAATGGCAAAAAGCATTAAGAGTACTGCCAGAAAGCTTTTGTCATGCCCCTGTCCGAGTCTGAATCCAAGGAGGAAGACGAACAACTGACAGGGAGTGGGAGTGTGGCTTCGTTGGCTGTGGAGGAAACTGGGGAAACTGGGGAAAATCTGGCTGGGCAGAGCAGGAGATAGGTAGAACAAGGGAGAGGGAGTTCAGAGGAAGACCCAGGCCCACCCTCTCTTCATCTTAGGGCACGCAGGGAGGAACGGAGAAGAGAGCAACGTGGGTTGCGTGGCTTATGGGCGAAGAAAGGGCCCTGATTCCCTTCATTAGCCATAGCTGGGAAGAGTTTAAAAGAAATGCATGCTGAGTGCGGCAGCTGCTAGGAGCAAACATGAATTTATCTTGTGTTGACTTTACTTATCTGTGTTCCTAGCATCTTCCCAACCATGTTGAGTTATTGCCATGTCTTCACAGCTGGAATTCTTGCTCCTGCCCTGTCGGACTAATTATCTCATTTTGCCTTGATTGGACTTATAGTTACAGTTTTTGTTGACCATGTTTTGGACTTGATTCTCTGCAGCCAAAGGCTGTTCCTGGGAGAGTTTTTTCTCCAGCCAGAAGGTAACCAGGACATTGAGGGCAAAGTTGGAGCTAATAAAAGGACTCTTACTGATTATCTGACTGTGTTGCTTTTGTGCCATGCCCCAGGTCATCACAGCTTTATTGGCTTGCATTTATAACAGTTGCAGTGTCCTGGGGTCATGTAATTATCATTTGTTACCTTCCCAGCTGGCTTCTGAAAAGCAAAGTCAGTGGGGAAGCCAGATTTGCTTAACAACCACATGATTCACTTAACAACTGCAGTGATTTACTTAACAACTGCGGCAAAAAGGGTCATAAAATGGGATGCAACTCACCTGACAACTTAAGTCAGAAAGACAACCTGTATTGTTGTCCTATCTATTTTTCCCCCAGAAGATTGCTTTTAATTGTTCCCTTTTGTGTCAAATCCTCAACTCCAAGAAAAAGGATGATAAAAACTTAAGAGAACTGACATACAAGTATAGTATAATTTGCAAACAAACATTTGCCTATGCTATTATAGACAATATGAAATTAAAGAGATATATTTAAAAAGTGTTGGCTAATGTCCTGGGATATTTTAGCTATTCCCTTCTCTCTTGTCAATAGTGGCATCCTTTTGTCCCTAACGTTTACTGCAATTTCCTCTGAGTTCTCTTTCAACTTAAACCATTCTATGTTCAACTTAGTTCCTTTTCTACTTTCCTCAGAATAAAAGGTGACATTGTAGAATTGTCAAAATGATGTTACCGAAAAAGTACAAAAAAGGAGGGGATCATCTTAAGCTATAAAGCAATAAAGATATAAAAACAGACACAGAAACGTATTTATTTATAGTCAGTCACTAGGAACATAGAGATGGTATCTCATATCCAGTTCAGAGAAGGCAAGCAATAGTGTGTTTTTTTATATCAGCCTCCTTGAGGTAAATGCAACATGATGCCTGCAGAGAGATCAGGTTAATTATAAATATTGGCAATCTATTATTCAGTTCTTCTTTAGATTAGCACTCTAAAAAATTATGTTGACATCTGTGGCCCTACCATGTCCTGAGTACATAGAATGCAATGACAAAAACGTTGAAATCCCTAATCTATTTCTGGTCTTTAATAGTGTTTGGCATTTGGAAACGATGTTATTAGTTTCATAAACATGTCTGTCATGTTGGGTGTTCCTAGTCACATATCATTCATTTACCAGAAGTTGAAACTGATGAAGTTACTCCTATCAACAAAACTTATTTTTGCCTTTTTTTCTGGGCAGCTGATTATTACTATCCAGATGAAGTACTGACCGCCCACCATTTTAATTTATAAAAAATCTCTAATTCTTGCTGGAGAATTCTGGGAGTGAAAATCCACACATGTTAAACATGCCATGATTAAGAAATATTAAGCTGTTTGTAGGGCAGAGTTATCCATAGCAATATAAAATAAAATAAATAGCCACATTATTACACTGTTGACTAGTGATTTGCTTTGTGGATTGTTAGCTACCTCACTTGTTCACTATCCTGGCAATTACATATGTTTTCAGTGCAAAGTCAATAGATTTGCATTATTAAAACATCTAAGTTCTCAAGTGAACTTCATATTCTAACTGCCAATTTATAGATTTTATTTCCTTTTTAGATAAGGGTACATTGAACAACTATTACATTTCTCCTCAGTTTACATACTGAAAATCTAAAAGCATGGTTTAATTGTTTGCTTATAAATCCTAAATTATTTTGATCCTAGCTAGATGTTATCCTTGAATTCAAGAAATCAGGCTTATCTGGGGATGATGTTGCATTCCATTCAAGTCAGAGATAAGGAAGCAGGAAGGCTAACTCTTTCCTGAGTTTTCCAAGTTGGCTTTTCTTCTATAAACCATCTATTTCCTCCCTGACAGTCATTCTTCTCAAAGAAAAGCTATTACTTAGTTATACTTTTCAAAATGCTCTTTCAGTGGTAGCCATAAATTCAGATGTATATATTAGCTCCATTTTTTTGTTCTACTTCTTTTGTACTTCAGGAGCTTACTTACCGTGTTTCCCCGAAAATAAGACACTGTCTTATATTTTTTTGCTCCCAAAAACACACTAGGTCTTATTTTCGGGGTAGGTCTTATATATTTATGGTGCCAAATAGTGGGTGTGAGTGTGTAGGGGGGGTGTTTCGTGGGTGCACGGTTGCTCCCTGAAAAGTCTTCCTGGAACTGGAGATTTACACTAGGTCTTATTTTTGGGGTAGGTCTTATATTAGGGCAGGTTTAGAAAATAGTGCTAGGTCTTACTTTCGGGGTAGGTCTTATTTTCGGGGAAACACGGTAGTATCCATTCAGAAGCCAAAGAATTACAATTGGGGAGGGAAGAGAGTGTTTTAATGTTTAGATAACATAATTTTACTCATTTCAGTATTTACATATTCCAATCTCACGTGACACCTGAATGATGATGGAGGAAAAATGCAGAATCAAGCAGACTATTTTAAATAACCTAATTTTCCCATGAAAACTAGAGCAATGTATTTATGGAGGCAAGAATTTAAATTATATTTAATTCACGAACATTAAAGCAACTGTAGTGTTGGGCAATTTTCCATCTATCAAATAAAGTACTTTAAATCTTACCAGAGTGGTATTTCAGTTTGCTAATGGACCACACTGCACTCATAGCATGCAAATAACATGATTATCTTCACCCCACCCAGCAATCTGCAGGTGCAGCTTTATTGTTTTATTTGTGACAGAGTGCTGGCAGTTTAATTAAAATGTTCGCTATTATGTAAATGCTACAACATATAAATTTAAAATTTAAACACAAAATCGGGATCTTAGATGTGGCTATGTTTTAATATCCAATATCAGTTACAACACACTCCAAAAATGACATAATGAGATTATTATTATACTCCAGGGCCAAAGAAACTAAGCTTTATGCAAAATTATGGCCAGTTATCTCAGAAAAAAGAATTGCTTCACATAATAATCTGTTTAGCATTGAATTGGGTTTGTTTGCCATTCTTGTTTTCTATCATCATGATGCAACATATAGAACAAAAAGTTAGCATTGGCTTGAGCAGATATTCCCTTTTGGTGCCCTCCAGAGGTATAAGATTGCTACTGTCCTTATTAACAGGGCTGCCCAGGCAGTTAAAAAGGATCCTGTAAAGTATACAGAGTGTATACATTTCTTTCTAATCTTTAAGCAAGTTGAATTGTTTGCAGGACTTGTGCAAATGCTTCAAATGCTCTTCTTGGCTGCCTCTGTACAGTATATATGTATGTGTCTATGTGGAGGGATTTGCTTAGCATATGTGATAAGGATGATCTCCAGCAACGGTTTCCCATCGCCCTGTGCGCTCCCACAGACAGGGCCTCCTCAGGGTGCCGTTGGCCAGACAATGTCGGCTGGTGACCCCCAGGGGGAGAGCCTTCTCTTTGAAATCAGCTGCCCCTGGAGCTCCGGATGGCTCCTGACCTTCGATCCTTCCGTTGCGACCTGAAGACATGGCTTTTTCAATCGGCCAACCTGGACTGAAGGGGTTTTTTTAATTGCTTTTAAATTGGTTGTTGGTTTTTAATGTTTTAAATATGTGTAATTGGGGTTTTTCTATTTAATAGTTTTTTAAATTTTGTATTCCTGTGTTTTTATTGCTGTAAGCCGCCCTGAGTCCTTCGGGAGATAGGGCGGCATAGAAATCCCATTATTAAATTAAATTAAATGATGGGATATATATTGAATCTTAGCTGGATGCCTTAGCTAGAATAAACTGCTCTAGAATACTGATCTAGGATTGGGAGACCTCAATTTATGTCTTGATTCAATCAGGACACTTAGGGAGTGATGGAAAGCAGTTTCTGAGACAGAACCATCTTTATCAATTGTTTTCTGGGGTAAGGGGGAAGTGGGATAAAAAGATAAATCAATTTAACAAATTTGGCTGTAGGACTTAGTGGGGTGATTGTCCATCGTCCATGCAGTGTGGCTAAGAATCTACGCTAAAAAAAAGTGACAAAGAGCAAAATAGAAGACTGCGTATTTTGCAGGATTACTAAGATAAACAATAGAAGCAGGGAAAGCAAGTTTGGTGTAGTGTTAAGCTGCAGTACTAGGACTAAAAAGACTCAGGCCTAGTTAAATCTCAACCACCAAAACTCATTGGATGACTCTGGGACAACCAAATTCTCACAGGCCAAGCTCTCTCCCAAGGGAGTTGTAAGGAGAACTAGAAAAGGAATGGCTGCTTTGAGCTTCTGAATAAAAGGAGCAAAAAAGGTCACACAAGCATGTGCGGTCATATGTCATAACAGTTATAAAACAGGTCAGTCATGTGACCAACCATAGCCTATTATCTTTTTTGGTGGCAGTAATTAAACGAACACCACAGTTGTTAAACGAACTCCATGATCATTATGGAATGGTTCTTTGTTATGGATGCAGTTTTGCTGAAAAGGAGAAGCAAGCATAAAGCACAGTAACTGAAGCTGTGGGATGCTGCAAAAGACTATAAATGTGCTAGGCGCCTGAAAGTTGGGTCACAGGATCATCGAAATATCAAATCTGGATTTTAAGTTCCATTTTTCTGGTTAGTCATAACTTCAAATGAGTAACTGGTCGCTTAGTGACCAGTTATAAATCTAGGGCTACCTATATTTTCTTTGATGGAGTTGATTGGCTTTTGTAAACACACATGCTCACCAAACCGGTTGTTACATCGGTTGAATCGCACCCCTGTATATTTGTGTTATTGTGTGTGTGTTTCTCTGTGTGCCTATTTTCCTATCAACTTTGTGAGAAGTTTAGGACTAAAACTTGGAACTACCTTAATAGTTTGGTCATGTGTCATTCATAAAGGACTACTATGAAAAGACTAATTGTTCAGATTGAAAAGCCACGGCAGAAAGCGTGCCACCTCACCTCCTTGAATCATGAGGGCTCTGATACTTTGATAAACTTAGAGGACTAGGTTCTTGGTTCAAAAGCCTGTTCAAAACTGTAGTGCCAGCCTGCCCGAGCACTATAAACTGATTCTCATTGTGCAATACTGATTAGACTAATTGAGATTTGAACTACATGGCTTCAAAGATACCTTCCAACATTCTTGGATTACAGAGCTGCTTTGGACTAAGGCCTCTTCCTGACTTTGACCCTGCACTTATGAGAAGTGAGGATAGATGAAGGAGCTTGGTCTGTACATCTTTGAGAAGAACAACCAAGGAGGAATGTGACAGCACTCTTGAAGTACTCAAAATAATATCACAAGGTGTGTGACTGTCTCTACTGCCTCAAAGTACAAGACATGAAATAATAGTTTTCAATTATGGCAGAACAGGTTTTCATTGAACATTAAGAACACTTTCTAAAAGTAAGAACAATTTGATACGAGATCCATCACTGGAGAGCACTGGCGATTTCTCCCCTCTGGATGTGTTAATATGAAGTCCTGAGAGCCATCCACAAGGAATAATTGGATTCTTACACTAAGGAAGGATTAATTTGATGGTAACTCCTCTCAGCTCTGTATTTCTATTGGCCATTCCCCATGGTCACACAAATGAGCTTTCCCCTTCATTCTTAAGTTGGGCTATATCAACATTCAACCCTACCTCTCACATCTTTCACAGAGCAGGCTGCACAGTGTGGCTGTCCTTTCCAAGCTCAGTAAGGGGTAGTTTCAGGACAGTTGGAGGATCCCCCCACCAATCTTTTGTCTTCTGCCCAGCATCATCTACCAATGGGAATACCAGCAATCAATTGTTCTCCTGAATATATGGTAGGGTGTTCTGGAGGTTCAAGTTTTAACTATTATTTATTTAACTTTAGTGTCTGATTATTTACTAGGTGTTTCTTCTGACAGGACTATTGATCTTCCTGGAAATAGTTTTGTCAGAGTACGAGAAGACTGATACATTTCTATCAACCAACCTCCATTCCCCAAAGCCTTCTTAAGAGATTGGGAGAGTTAAGTTGAAATTCAAACTAGAGAATTCTGAGTCAGAGGGCTCTCAACACTATTAGAACTTACTTTCCTTTTACATTCCTGAAGCTAATTTCCTCTGAGAATAGTTTTGGTCATGCAAAAAGCTTTCTTTTCCCACTTCCATTCCATATTGATGTATGCACGACTATATCTCACCCATTTCTATTTAGTGTACTCCACAGCACACAAGTAACACCCACACGAACCAATTCCTGGGTGACAGATCTCCTGAGAGTATGATAGACGAGTATAAACAGAAAAACAACAGAATCCAGTCTTTCTTGCACCAAAAGCCAAACTTGCTGTGGAGGTGCAATACACAGGAGGATAGGGCAAGCACTTCTGCTGCAGGCTTGCCAGGCAAATAAGAAATGAGCAAACTGGTGTCCTACATTGTCCAGATGGGGAAAATAATATCACTGTTTCAGCAGTGGGGTGAGGACATGAGGACCTGTCTTCAAAAACACTTAGTAAAATGTCTTCCACAATGCCTTGTGGTAAATGGCCCTATGACTCAACACTGCTATCTTAGGCATCCACCTGTCCTTAACCACCACCTATCTGTATTTCATCTGATGCCAATATGCTCTTCCAGGAACTCAATTATCTCTACTGGATCATTGAGAATCACATTCCTGCTTTAAGCATGGCAAGTACTCGTTTCCAAATTACTGGTAAGGTATTAAAGAAACAGAGATCAATTGCAGCTCCTTAAAAATTAAACATTTGAGTAATTAGGAAAGGAACAAAGATTCTCCCTACTTGACCAGAAACTTCATAAATTCCCCAAAGCATAGAAAAGTTCGGCTGCTATACCTTCCATATAACACAGGGTCATAAGTCAGCCAGGTTATCTCCAAAAGTGTTGCACTTTCAAAATCACCAACCTGCATTTCTATATACTGCTAGGTTAGTGAAAACTGTCTTTAAAAAATAGAGGGGTGTGTATGTGTGTGATAAAGTTTACAAACTTGTAATTTACCTAAGTAATTGCAAATCAGGCCAGGTATCTTCCAAGCCAGTTTTCAAAAAGTTTCTCTTAACCTTTGTCAAAAAGTATTTTCTAGGAAAAAAAATACCCATAAACTTGTAACTAAAATATATCTAAATGAAATTAATCAGTAATGAAATAAGCTATGTGCTGATCGAGAATAATGAAGACAGGTGAGTGAACTGTAATTAACTGTAATATTGTTCAAGTGAGAATGCACCCAGTTTGATTTCTGGTAACAAGCTGGATTTTGCTGAAAGCATTAGTGACATCTTTGTGAGAAATGCACATTAATGATAAACATGAAAAGGAGGCTGGGGAGTCTCACAGTAAACTAATCATGATATTTATGTTGTGTGTATTCATGCACACCCACACACAAACATACATACAGGTGTAGCAATTAAATATTGAGTCTTCCAACATGTAACAGCACATTTTTGTAAAGGTTGGTCAAACACCAACAAAAAAAAATCAACATGCTTTTGAAAACCAAAGCTTCAAGGACAACGCTCTGTGGAATTTAAAAGGAGAACCTGTTACAAGAAGCACAAAATCTAATTTTCTTGCTTGTTCTCAACATCTAGGACAAAGGCTTTCTCGGGTTCTTTAAGAGTTTTACACACAATGAAGCATTATGATAGAGATAATGTGTGTGTTAATATCTTGCTTAACCACAATGTGGTTGAAGTGGAACAGGTACAGCCCAATGGGGTATCTGGTGTAAGCGACAATCTGCCTTACACACCCTAAATCCTCCAGTGTTTTCCTTCTATCTCTGCTGCCTTCCAATCATCGCATTTCATGCTGCTTTATCTTGGCTTTCTTGCCACTGATATACTGTATATCTTGATTCCTCTGCTTCTTTCATCACTTCTCTGGTTGTAGTTTAGTTTAGTTTACTTTATTGTCATTGCATCTCGTACAATGAAATCAAACACCATATTCAGTGCACATGAAAACAAACACAAACACACATCCTTCACACTCCACACATTGAACTGAAAGTTGTAAGTTTATTTTACAAATTAAAAATTGTAAGTCAAGGATTACCTGTATTTAATTTATTCTTCATTCCTTCTGTCTTTGTATTTCAAGTATTGTTATATTTTCATCTATGTTACCTTGGTGTTTTGTTCCCTACCCTGCCTCATTTTCTGTATCACTGCATTTCTTGTTCCCTTTGTGTAACTAACTTGACTCTGGTTCCTTTGTTTCTCCCATCACCTCTATAAGCCTCTACCATAGCATTTTTGAATATTAAAATATGAGGGAGAGGAAGTCCACCCATCTTAAGGTTGCCAAGGTTGAAAAACACAGCTATACCATTACGCAGAACAGCCAGCAGTCTTGTGGTTTTCCCAGAGAAAATGAAGAGCTGACTATAGGACTGAACATCTGAACTTCTTAATTTTAAACCAGAATCAGAACTTCTTAAACATGTTGCAGCTACATTGTATAAAACAGTTTCACATAACAGAATGCTTATTCACATGAAAAACTCCCTGCCCGTGGAAATAAAAGATTTTATCAATAATTTAGCCTAGAAAAAATAACTTCTCAAAATACCTTATCAAAATTGCATTTGTTTTTTTTTTAATTAGAAGAACATTCCAGTTAGTAAGAAGATGGCATTCTGTTTCCAAACCCCAAATACTACAAAAGTATTTTTTTTATTAACCACATTGTAACACTGTCTACTTAAGGGTATTAGTACCTGTTTCAATATCTGTTAAATGAAGCATAAAATCAAAGCCTCCACTCAATGCATTTCTTCCACAGGGAGACCACTGAATAGCTCGGACAGCACTGGTATGGACAAAGTATGATTTCAAACAGCGTCCTTCATCCACAGCATCCCAAACCTGAAATATAGATATATAGATATTTTCTTTAAAAATATAAAATAACCAATAACTTATTTTAGGGTCAGCAGGAAGTACTACTAATTTCTGCTGAACTATTTTCAATGAGTAACCAGAATGTCATCAGAAAATAACATTTAAAATTATATTACATAACTTTTTAAAATTATATTTCAGTACATGATAAAATGAGATAATTTGAACAAGAGTGCTAGTTTGGTGCAGTGGCTAAGACGCAGTAGGAACCAGGAGACTGTGAGTTCTAGACCCATCTTAAGCACAAAGCCAGATGGGTGATCTTGTACTAGTCACTTTCTTTCAGGTCTACCATGTTTCCCCGAAAATAAGACACTGTCTTATATTTTTTTTGGCTCCCAAAAACACACTAGGTCTTATTTTTGGGGTAGGTCTTATATATTTATGGTGCCAAATAGTGGGTGTGAGTGTGTAGGGGGTGTTTGGGGTGCACGGTTGCTTCCTGAAGTCTTCCTGGAACTGGAGATTTACACTAGGTCTTATTTTCGGGGTAGGTCTTATATTAGAGCAGGTTTAGAAAATAGTGCTAGGTCTTACTTTTGGGGTAGGTCTTATTTTCGGGGAAACATGGTAGGAAGGAGGCAATGGTGAACCAGTTCTGAAAAACCTTGCCAAGAAAAATGCAGGGACTTGTCCAGGCAGTCTCCAGGAATCAGACATGACTGAATGGAAGGAAAAAAAATTGAATAGAACTTCCAAATATGTTAAATATAGTGCAGAATACTACAATGCACAGATCTTTTTAAATTAATAAATATTTGACCATAGATTACTCTTCATTAAGAGAGGTATATGAATTATTGTCTTCAGCATATTCGGTAAAACTATAAACATGTTCATTCATTCCTTCTTTTCTAAAGTGCTGCAACTGAGAGATTCTTTTCAACATTTCTGTTTCTAGCATTTTTAAGTTAAAAATAATTGTCTAAAATGAGGACATTCACTTACATGTGTTGCTTAGAGAAAGTCTACTGTACTGTACTGACACGTATTGATACAAAATTCCAAAGCATTGAAATACTGAGTGCCCTGTATTTCAGTTAAGTATAAAGAATACAATACTGTACTCTTTGAAGTCAACATCTAACTCTTTTTCTTATTTGCAGAACAAAATGCTTGAAAGAGTAGGGCATATTCTCATGAAGCCAATCTGCCATAGAAGACACATTTCTATATTGGCTTAACAAAAAAATCCAATGTTTTCCAAATATATCGAACAATATATCTCATAATCTCAGACATTTTGACAGAGATGGCTCCACAAATTTGGAGGTGGTTAGCTTGGCAAAGGCTGAAATGATTAATACAAGAAAACAAGGATAATAGTTTTAATAGCCAGGGAAAATTAGATTTAATTTCCACAAAATTTGACTAGACATTAGGAATTACAACCTATAATTATACTTTTGGTTTCAGGATAATCAAGATCTTTCGTTAATCAAAAGCTATCAGCTTTGTATTCATCATTTTAATAAGAAATGTATCTACAAAATTTATCAGAAAAGTAATATCCTGTTAAAAGGCTAGTACGTGGGTCTCTTTATGAGACATTATATTGATTTCCTTTTTTGTATTAATGCTAATATCCTGTGGCAATAAAAATGATGAACATAACATCCCTGATTATTATCATCTACTTTGCTTTAAAACTTTTTCGTAATTTAGTTTGCTTTAAAACTTTTAGTTATTTAGCTTTCAGGCTGCACAGTATAATTAATTTTTCAGGCAACTTTAATCTTCAGAATTAGAACTACCAATAAATTAATATCCGAATAGATATGAGTGTAAGGCATCCAGAAAGTATCCAGGATATGGATCATCATGATTTCAACATTCTTGCATTATTATTTTAAAGCAATTTCTGTAGCTGTCGGGACGGAGTGGAGTCAAAGCACTTGGTTGCAAACCAATTTCAGAAGCAGGCCTTATATCAAAAAACATATGTTCGTAGTATTTGTACAAGCCAAAAATACTACGTTGGGCAAGGAATAAATATTCGAATAGGCCTTGGTTGATTGAAGTCTATTGATTCAGTGTAACCACAATAGGAGCTCATCACCACACAGTAACTTCATGTTTGGCACGTTAACAGACATGCCTTTATTTAACAGTCTTTTTATTAGTCCTCAAAAACAAAATGCTCTGTAGAGCAATGAATTACAATGCAGTCACTGAGAATATATTTGAGTAAGTCCTACTATCAATATAGTTCATTTCATCTTATTTGCAGAAAAGCGGTAAAACGCTCTTGGAAATAATACTTTTAGAAAGACTGTGTGAGCCTGTCACATTTCACTAGACTAATAAAGAGCAAATCATATCCAGGTGCAATGTGAGAGGGCATCCCCTTTTCAGAAAACAGCTGCTTGAGGAAAATGGAAAAGACAGGTTGTAAATTACTTAGAAGCTCCTCTCTGATGTTTAAATGATCAACTATGAATAGACAAGGTCCCTAACAAACTTCAAGCGGCACATTTTCTCCTTCTTTGGAAGAAGCAAACAAGCATCTCATGAAAGTGGATTGGGGTTACTTTATGTTTTGCTAAATGTGGGTTTCTTTATAACTAAGAGTTGAGATATGGAATGTTTATTTGGATGGGATATGTGGGCTCCTTGGTTCTCTCTGAGCTTGGTAGTTTTCTTGCAGCTGTTTCTTTACCAAACTAGGTAACAACATCAGTGCTAATAGGCAAAGGGGTGTGCCCTTACTTTACTAGCGGCTTTCCCTTTCATTATTGGTGAAAGTGGTCTTGATGGTTCCTTGACTGGATTGTTGTTTATTGTTAGCTTGTTTGAAAATTCCTTGATTGGGGTATTGCTTGCTTCTTGATTGTTGGTCTAATGATAATGGGAGTGGGATATGTTGCTATTTGGGGTGATTCTCTTCAAAACTATTGGCATTTGGAATGGAATGGGTTCTATATTGGGTTTGCTTACAGTTAACATGGTGTTTAAACTTTTTTTCCCCTGAAGTAAAGGATATTTGTGGGTTTGTGGTTTTTTTTAATAAAGGGGAAATGGTCCTTCTTTGTCATGTCAAACTTCAGGTTTTGTTTACACTAGGCTACTGGGACCACTTTATGCCTTTTCAATGTAGTTTTGCTTACAGCTAAAAGTTGAGGTGTAGAATATTGAGTTTTACATATGTTAATTAAAGTTATTTTAGGCTCTGTTTGGACTTTTTGCTGACACTTGGATTGAAGAAGATATTACTTATTGTATTTGCTTAAAGTTAAGAGATGAGTTATGGGATGAAGAGATTTATATTTGGTAATTAAAAAAAGGTGAAGAGATTATAAAATAGTTTATACTTGTCATGATGAGAATGGGCAGTTGTTTTCTTAAGAGTTCTTTTCTTTTTTGCACCTTTTTCGTTTGTCTTTTTTAGTTTGCATTATCTTTTCCTTTTACAACTAAAACTTTTATTAAAAATTACTATTAGAATATTACCTACTCCATTGAAGATTTAGCTGTGACAGAATTTTTGTATTTTAATTTCTACTAAAACAAGTCCGCTCATATTTGATATGAAACCAAACCTCTAATACAAAAGGACAAAATAAGTGTGTTTTATATAAGAAAGTTTAAAGTGTACCTTTGATAAACATCCTGGAAAACTCTGTCCTAGTGCTTTTCTGGCATTGTCCCCTATGTAGCTTATTTAGCCCTGCTATATAATCTTATATTTCTTAAATATTTTTGCTTTTTATCAAAATATTCATGCATTGAATTTTTTTTAAAAGAAGGCAGGCCTACACTGAAAAGCTACATACTGCAATATTGATAATTTGGACTGACAAGATCACAATAATATGTGCCTAGTTCTGGGATGCACTTTCCCTGGAAACATTGTGATTAGTCTTATTCTAAAACTGCACTTTGAGCTACATGAAAGTATATTTGAGACTTGATGTTAGCTGGTTTTAAAAAAAAGATTTAGCTGCTAATCCTTCCTCTTGTCTTGTCTATATTTAGTTTGATTATTGCTGTGTGAGTTCGAAGACTTGTAGATAGCTCCACAGTTTCAGCCTAGCCCTGCAGAGTGCACCATAGTTGCCTAATCACAATGCTAGTACACATTACCAGAGTTATGTTTGCGTTCTGATCATGTTGACAGCTGGAAATCTGGACAGCTGGAAAGCTCCAAAGCAGTATTTAAAAATGTGCCTCAAATATTATCCTAATAACTGATACATTTCTCTAAATCTAAAAACAGCAATTCCAACAACTTCAATTCAGAGTTGGTGAGAAAACTGAATGCTAATTACAGGTAGTCCTCGACTTTACAATCAATTGAGCCCAACATTCCTGTTGCTAAGTGAGACATTTGTTGAGTGTTGCCCTATTTTATGACTTTTCTTGCCACGGTTGTTAAGAGAATCACTGCAGTTGGCTTCCCCCTTGACTTTGCTTGTCAGAAAGTTACAAAAGGTGATCACATTACCCTAGGACACTGCAACCATCATAAATATGAACCAGTTGCCAAGCATCTGAATTTTGATCATGTGACCATGGGAATGCTGCAATGGTGAAAAATGGACATAAATCACTTTTTTCAGTGCTGTTGTAACTTAGAATGGTCACTAAATGAACTGTTGTAAGTTGAGAACTGTAATTTGTTTCCTTTTCCTCATTGTACTTGACAATTCAAGGAAGAAATACAGCATTCTCCTTAATTATAATAGGGAGAAGACATAAACATTAGCATTCAGTGTACAGGCAGTATAAATGGAAAAGCTAAGGAAAATTCAACCTGTTTAACAATAAATGTTCCAAACTGAATTTAAATGCTTTATTTCACAATGTTGAATTCTGCTATGGAATATTGTACTCTAAAGTTATTCTAGCTTTAGGGAACAGCTACCCTAAGTATCAAAAACATGTCTTTTCCCTGTCGGGGTGCTAAGGTTGAGCCACAAAATCATCTGCAAGCTTGCAGTTCTCTGGTGAATAAAGTTGCTTTGTTTGTAATAGGACTCCAGCTAGGTAAGTGGAAGAGAGTTCCAAGGGCATAACCTTGACTTTGGATTGTTTTTGATTCTGTGATGTATGTTAATTTGGCCACCTGTTTGTTAGGTCCTGGACCCTCCTGAGCTTCTAAGATGGCCTGGGAGATGGCCAAGGGAAGTGTCCATTCAGTGGAATCTGTGTCTGAGAGAGGGACTAGATCTGCCTGCTTTGAAGGAGACAGAAGTAAAGCCCATCTTCAAGAGACGTCACTTGATTCTGGACAATTATCATCTAGCTGCCAACTTTTCTTTCATGGTCAAACAACAAGTTACGAAGGATCTTGAATGAAACAAATTATCTGGATTCAATTCAGACAGTTTGCAGGCTGAGATAATTATCCTTCTGAACCAGCTGCAGGTCAGTTTCAATGGTATTGATGGGCAGAGAGAGATCATATCCACAGCACCTTAGGGTAGAGTGTCTCACAGTTTGCCACTCTCCCCTTTCCCATTTAATTCCAACATGAAACTGTCAATTCAGTATTCAATAATGCATTGATGATACTTAGCTTTAAATCACTTTCCAATATGATATGTCACTGTATGTCCCAATATATATGTCACTAAGACCACATGAGCTGGATTGGTTGTCCGTAGGCTTCCATGTTCATTTCAAGGTGTTGGTCATTATCTATAAAGCCCTTTATGGCATGGATGCTGGATTCCAAGAGACCACCTATTGCCAACTATATCTGTCTGCCAACCAATCCCTCCAGAAATACAGGCAGTTACTCTCTCTTCTAAGATTCTGCACTTAAGACCTGGCTTTGATTTTAGGACTGGACTTGATCTGCTTGTGAGGATCCTGATTTGGTTTGATTTGTTATTGTTTGGTTGTTTTAGTCTATGGAGTTGTATATTTTTAATGGGTTAGATTCTTTCATATATGTAACCCACCCAGAATTTATAACAATGGGCAGCTATATTAAATCTACATAAAATTAATCAGCAGCAGCATTTCAGATTCTGGAAAAGGACTAAATAAGTGGATAAAAAAGCTAAATTCAGTTTAAATATCTGGCTGACTGTGACAACAACAATAACAACAACAACAAAAGGCATCAAAAGAATATCTGAAGGACAGTGAAGAAGATACATGGGAGCTACATCACCATGAAGACTTACTGAATAGCGAAGAGGCTAAAGTGACCTAAAGAAAGATCAAGTGAAGAATAAAAAGGAGACATGGCAAGGCCAAGTGTTACATGGCCAGTACATAGAATTCAAACAGACGAACAACTGCCACATAATATCCCAGACTTAACAACTGTTGATAAGAAAGACAAAAAAGTCTGGATGGTGGATGTTGACAAGAGAAAGGGAGAGAAAGAACTGGAGAAAATCACAAAATACAAATACCTGCAAATAGAAACAGGATGACTATAGCAAAAAAAAAAAAGCAAAAATAGTATGAACAGTAAAAAATATCTTGAGTACAATCCAAAACTACAGGAATTGTAGTCTGAACACCATCGGAATTGAAAAAAATCATCATCAGTCATTTGCAAAAGGCAACTTTACTTGGAACAGCTTACCTGTGATAGCTTTAATACTATCAAGCAACAACTTCCTATCCCAAATCCTTGGGAAAGGCTCAATAGGTGGATAAAAATGACAACACCTGTCTAAACATCTGACTGACTGTACAACCAACTACACTAATATGAAAAGATTTTTTAACCCTCTCATTTTAAAGGCTGGGTTGGATATGGCTTACAATTAACAAAATACTTACATTTCTGTTGTACTTAGACTTCCCAAAATAATTTGGTAGATTTAGCAATTGTTCATTTAGGATCTCACACATGCACTACATTCTACGTTATTAAAATGGTAAACAGCTTGTAGAATGAGCACCATCGCTCCCTGCATTACATTTTTTCATTAACAGTATTGGCTATAACACTACTCATCAAGCTATCTGGAATTACGGTTTCCATGCTGGGAGATAGTGAACCAGTTGCTCTAACAACCATCCTCAAAGTAATTTTAACACCATCAGAATGTGCTTTATTTCTGTCACTAACTGCCTTTTTAATAAGGCTATACTACCATAAAGTACATGCCAGGAAATCGTTTTCAATAATTAAAAAAGTAGAGAAAAACAGCTGAAAAATAGTCCAGCCTGCATCACGAAGGCAGAATAATCCACCCCTCCATCTTTAAATCCTGACAGATCAAACTGTACAGTTTTTGCCCAAGAGACAACAGCAGCTATCAGGGTTAACAAATATTTTAATTTCAGCTTCTTAAGAAGCATTCATGACAGGGATTTTCAGAAGCTGAGAGTTATTGCAGAAATATCCCCAGGGAAGTACTGACACTACAGCCCTTATTTGCACTAAATGATTGTCCCTCTGACTTTGATTGCAAGATATTTAGAATTTTCACTGAAGACATGTCAAGAGATAATCAACACCACTCCACATTTGTAGACTATGCACATAACCGTATACTTTTCCTATCTGTGTCTTAAATCCACCCAGGGAGAACAAAGCAAACAGGAAGAAAAATGAACTAATGGCTGCCAGCAGAGATAATCCCTATAGGAAAGAAGGCATATTTCTCTCCTTGGTAAAGCTTGTCATTGCTTGAACCAGCTTTTGAAACACTCAGTGACCTATTTGTCAACTGACAGGCAGCTACCTAAATATCTGATGCATTCAAAACAACTTGTAAAGTATCTAAAGCAGGTAATTGGGAGATCATGGCACACCATAGTCATAACCATAGTGACAGTTTGTTAGTTTTAATTAATATATTGGGACACTTGTTTAATAGTTTTTTAAGGTTTGTATTGTATGTGTTTTATTGCTGTGAGCCACCCTGATATATATAAATTAGCACGTTTAAGCCCGAGCTGCAGCAGATTTTTTCCTATTTAAAAATAGTAATATTGAAAAGCAGGGGAACCTATTCTAGTCAGAATTCTAATTCTAAATTCTATTCAGAAGAGGGGGAAAAAACCCAAATCCAATGTCCTATTTCTCTACTTTACCAAACTTTATTAGCTAAATCTCTTTACAAGTTACATCTAAATATCATTAGCAATATTTCAAAACCCTAGCTAGTGTTTATTTGCTCATTTAGATTATCCTTCACTGAATTTACCACTTGAATTCCCAGGCATTTTACAAATTGGATCTTTCTTCCCTTCTGTATTATGTGTAATATTGCCATCCATTTCCAAATGCTTTTTTTATAAATATAAACTTACTTTATCTTTCTAAGGAATGTGCTGATTATTTTTTAAAATCCTTTATATAAATAAATTAGTATGTTTTTAGTTAAAATTATTCTGTTAATAAAGAAATGACAGAAGTTAATAGTCATTTTATAATTTCTGTTTCAGTTTTAGGCTATGACCCATCTGCTATAATGTCTACAATGTTTTAATTCCAGTTATTGTATATTTTGCATGCATAAGCTACAGATAACTGAAAAGGTTGGATTTCACTGAAAGTTTAAGCTCCCAGTGCTGTATTGTCAAGTAACAGGCAACTTATTTGTAGCTAACATAAAGAATTCTATATCAGAAAAGGAACCAAATCAGACTGATCTCACACAAAAGTGATAGGTTGTGAATATCTGCATATTAAACTGGAACACTGAGATAAGCTGAGTATTCATTTATTTATTTATTTTATTTGACTTGGACTCGGGGCGGCTCACAGATAAAAACATAGAACAATAAATAATTTTTTTAAAAGATTAAACCTAACAAGCCAAATCCAACAGTAAAAACCCAATTAAAATCCCACCCTCCCCCACAGGAGGTCAGTCCAGCTTTCTGGTATATTGGTCACTTTAATGCTGCAATCAATTTCTTTACCAGATAGCTGACTTAATCCCTCACTTTTAGAGTTGGATAGTTTAAACTTCCATGTCCTCAGTGCTAGGTTGTAGAAGGTAAGACTGTGACCTGCACAGCAGTCATGGGCTGTCCCAGGTAATCTCTGGCCTGAATCTTGCAGGCAGACAAATGTTGGCTCTTGTTTTCATTTCTGAGGGGTCATGCTGCATTCTGGATAGAAATCACTTCCTAGTCTACATAAGACTGGTTGCCATGAAGGATCTGCACATGGCAGTGAGATTTATTAGAACAACCTGCCCTAGATGCCTGATGGATCAGAACAGATTCCAGAGGGAACTTGGGAAACTTACCAGCAATCTGGCAGGTAGCTCCTGCCTGGTTTATCAGGTTGGTAGCAACCTCTGATGCCATCAGCCAAATATCCTGTTATGAGGGTTGGGAATTGGAAATAGGCTTCTTCTTCAATCAGCCGTTCCAATTGGTAGTGGGGGAGAGAAGAGTTTGGCCTAGTAATTGCTGCCCAGCATTCAGTCCTCTCTCCTCTTTTAGTTACTTCTACATGTGGCTACTGGTCTGCAACTTGGGAATCCTCCTGAATTTGAGGCTACTGTTTGAATGGGCAGATGAAGATGATGGCCAAGAGGGTTATGTCCAATCTCAGATGGTCCATCAAGGAAATGGAGGATCTTCCTATATTGGCTCATGTCTTATTACCATAATAGTTGGACTACTGCAATGTGTTTTATCTGCCAATACCTTTGGAGATTATTCCAACTGGTTCAAAATACAGCAGGTTCCTTATTGGTTGCCTTTACTTAAATGCTGGTTATCCTTTTTTTCTCTTTCCTTCCACCTTTCCCAGCAATAGAGCTTTCTTCAGAGAACTAGATCTTTGCATAATGTCCAAAGTAAGATAATTTGAACCTAGTTTTAACCAATGCTTACAGTATTTTATTGTTAATTCTACAATATGGAAGTATATAAATCAAGTAATTATAATTTATCAAATTTATACACTACCGTACTCTATAGGAACTCCCAGTAGTTAACAACTGTGTTGTAATTTATTACAATACTATATTTATTTTTAATGTTATTGGCTATTGTATTATTTTTTCCTAAATTTACTTTCAACTCAGGAATGCTTATGTTGTAATTTATTGCAATCCTAGATCTATAGCCTGTTGTGTTTAACACTGACTTATCTAACCTCAGTTATTATAGAAATGGGTTAAATATATTAATGTTAAAGCTAGTAGGCAAGAAACATCAACAGTGTAAGCATAGTATTTAGTAATTCTGTTAATTAACTAGCAATATGGCAACATTTAGAGCATCCTAATGTGATCATGAATAGATCCAGGGATAATTCAACTTGTCTGCTACAAGACCTTGATTGCTAGACATTTGAAAACACCACTTAAGCTATCATTAAATAATCAAGAATTTTTTTACTCTAGAAAATTAGACATACTTCTTACCTGAAAATACTGTATTTTTGAGCTCAAATGTGCCTAACCAACTTTCTTTAACATTAAAGATGTGACTAAACCCCCAGCACATACAAAACTTGCTTACATGAATGGGATTCAATGATCATGATACCAAGTTTTTGTTCTTAAACAATAGGTCCTTTCAATAAGCAAAGAATCACATTTTAATTCCAACCATGATTTCTCTCCAAAAACAAAAAGAAAATTGAAATATTCTTTAATAAGGAACTTGTCTCATGAAGCGTATAATTTTGACCTATGACTTTGAAGAATATTTATGCAATTTTTTACATGAGTAGCTAGTTGGTCCCTGACCACTGGTCCATTATTGAACAGTATGATATCTTACCCTTTATTATACTAACTCTTTAGAGAATTGTAAGGAACTCAAGAGTGCAGCAGTATAATTACTAAAGCCTCTCTCTTGTCTTTTAATTAATGTTCAATATTGAATTTTAACTATCCTTGCTTCTATTTTAATTTTTTCATATTTAGTTTTTATGTTTTTTAACGTTTTATTTGTACCTTACCCAGAGTCCCTCAGGGAGGGAGATGGATGGTTTCTAAAGGTGATAAATAAGTAGCAGACACTATCAGTCCCTAAATATTCAAATATATTAGATAATCTACCAAGAGATTTCAAGACACCAAGGCAGGCTTGCCAGTGCAGAATGAATCAAAGATCTGCAAATATTAACTAGCTAGATTTTTATCTTAGTGACTTACATAGTTCCTTCTTTTCATTCATATTTTCATCTTCAATGGACTGCCAGAAGTCTCTTTTTAAAGTTTAATCATCTTTAATATTTAAATATGTTCAAGATAACAAACTTTCTTCAATAATTCACACTCCCAAATAAGAGACTGATGTTATGTTCTTTCAAATCAGTGCATGTATGGATTCATTTTATGTTTAAAATTAAAATATAAATGTCCATCATGGCAGCTTTAAAGTAAGTACAGTTCCATTCATGATTTGCCAGAAACAAATCCAGTAGGTCTAGTTAATATACTGCATTATTAGATTGTGGGTATTCTCTGAGCCTGGTTGTTTTGTTACAGGCAGACATTACTTAATGACTGCTCTGTTTAGCAACTTTTCAAAGGTACCACAGTACTGAAAAGATTACTTTGAGACCAGTCTTCACACTTAAGATTATCACGGCATTCCGGTGGTTTCATCATCAAGATTTGAGTGCTTTGCAACCCTCAGATATTTATGACTCTTGCAGCATTCACAGTCACACATTGCCATTTGTGCACTTCATAGCTGACTTCCAACAAACAGAGTCAATGGCGACTGGTCCATCCAGTTATGGTCACATGATGTCTCTCTTAATGACTGTGGATGATTCACTTAAGTGAGGTTGTAGTCCAGTGCAGTCACATGTCTCACTTAAGGATTGTGTCACTTAGCAATGGAATTGTTGGCTGTTAAGTGAGAACTACCTGCACTAGGCTAGGTATCATCATTAGTGCATGAGAATGTACAGTTTACTGATAGATTACATATAATATCTGGCTGGGATGTGATTTCTTCATTGGTTAGGGTATTGCTTCATATCAGATTGTTTATCTGGTATTGATTGTCTACTACTGAATATAAGTCATGATGTGGTTTGCTTATGGTTTAGAGTTTAGTTAACTATGGCCACAGTAGTTTGTAAACCACAGAAATCTACCTAAAGTATCAATTGGCCTCCAGGTAAAATTCAAAATACTGTTTTTGACCTATAAACTCCTACATAGTTTAATATTCAGATACCTTAAAGACTTATCTGTTACAAGCAGAAAAGGTTTGAAGTAAAGAGTTCACAGTTCCTATGTGAGGATGAAGTGAGAGATTCAGGGGATGGGGCTAAAAGTCCATGCTTTTTAGTGATGGTCCTTACCTCCAAAGACAGTGAAAATGGAGCTGTTAAGAAAAGCTTAATATAGCTTGTGTTGGGAGATGCCAATAACTTATTTTTAGTATCTTAAGAAACATGTTTAATTTTATGTTTTCATGCTGCGCTCTACCAGGAGTCTGCTGGCAGTATGATGTTATAAAAATAAAGCAAAAAAGTTACCTCAGGCATTATTTCCCATCTGCCATCCTGAAAACGTAACTTCTGCAATAGCAGTCATTCTTACAGTACCTGATTTCATTCATAAAACAAAGAGCCTAGAGGTTGGGGAAGATTTTGAGGCCATTCATTTCTTATTCAGGGGACATGTAAAAATATAAAAGTATCACCAGACTTTAGCAGCTTTCATAGAAGCTGTGCATACACATACATGTATGTGTATGCAGCCCTTGTGTATGTTGTATTGCAGCCCTTGAAGCTTATATTTGACACCTCAACTGCATAACAATCACAGTAGATGGCCTCTAACACTAGCAGGCTATTTGAGCATATCATTATGGCTACAATGTATTTTGAAAAACTTATTGACAGAATCTACCAATTAAAATTTGAATGCTAAGCCTTGGTTCTGAGAAACAGCCTAACAAGATCACATACAGTATTTCCAGATCATTGCAAGTGCTAGTTATTTGTTAGAAATCCAGATGTATAACTTCTTGTTATTATTTTCAGAACAAGCATTCCAGGAAGGAGATTCACTTTGAAGTGTTACAGTTATTTATGCATCCTGAGTTTTCAAAGATAGAATAATATATATTTAAAAAAACTCAGGGAATCTGGGATTATTCTAGGGCAGGGTGTCAAACTGGATTTCTTCAAGGGCCTGATCAGTTGTTCACAGGGTGGCTGGGGTTGGGGGGAGATGGGATGGAGTCCTCCTGCAGCACCCTGCCAGCCAAAACAGGGTTTCAAAGTCAGGACTTCCTTGCCTTTATATGATATAGATTCCTCCCTTGTAGCTTTGTAGATCTCGTCTCTTACTTGTTTTTTGGTGAATCTGATGTGGACTTCCCTCGGGAGCTTGTGGCACCGAGCACAATTTGTATGTACCCTATAAATCATATCAATGTCATTCTGAATTTCTTGTTTCTCCCTTTTTGTCACTTCCGCTAATAATTCAGACATTATTGTTTTCAAGTCCTCTTCTTTGTTTTCTGTGATATTTTGAAAATGCGGGTAAAAAGCTGATCATTCCACCTCTAAATGGATAATGGATTCTTCTAGATCTCTATCTATTGTCATCAGTCTTTGGTCCACCTCTTCCAATTTCTTTTCACACTGTTCCATTATGTCTTCCACTGTTTTTATTCTATGTTCATTTTTTTCTATTGCCTGTTGGATGATGCCTACTCTATTATCCAATTTGTGTATATCTCCTTTCGTTTCTCCCATCTCATTCTTCATCTCTTCATGGTTTTTATTCATCGATTCTTGCATTTTTACCACAGTTTCCTGAATTGCCATTAGGGTCGTCTGTATCATTTGCATGTTGGAAGTGCTGCTCTGTTTTTCTGCGCTAAGCATACAGTACTTTCTATCAACATCTGGCCCAAGGGTGATGCTGATGTCAGAGAGGGGTTTGAGGGGGTCTTTTTTCCAGCTCTTAGAGTTGTTGTTATGGTTGTCATTTTTAAGAATTTATATATATTTCTCCACTCTACTATCCACTATAAATTTTTGTTTGATTTAATCTTTCACTTTACTTTGCTTTCTAATGCTATTACACTCAGTTTCAGTTATTCAACCCTTTTTTCTTCTTACTTTATCAATTCTGTTCTGCGCTTATTTTTTTCAGTTACAAGGTCTTCTTATAAATATTGTTTGTTAACACTCTTATTCTATAATTTCTTTCTTAAAACAATAGTTATATTTTCTAACAGTATCTTAAAAATAAACGCTTCACCTGGTTAATATAATCAAAATAAGAATAAAGTAAGGATTTTATTCTCTATTATTTTATAGATTACTGTGGTAGCCACTGAGTTTCTCTGGATGACACTAGAAGCTGGCAGCACACTGCAGCCTGGTGGAGGGGGCCTCTTTTGCTATCCCATGAGCTCATCCTCTATTCATCCTGTATCTGTTGGGTTGGAAAGTCCCTGATTTTCCAGGTATACAGGTGATCTCATTTACTAACATCACCACTAGTCTTATGGATTGGTTGGGAGGTTGCACCAATGTGGTTGAGGGGTTTCACCCATGTGGGATCTATTCTCCAATCCAAATGCTGTATCTATGCTACTCTTCCTTGCTTGTAAAAATGGTATAAAAAGAATAAACACTGCCCAGGCAGTCAGACATCTTTGGACACTGAAATGACTGGTTATTGAATCCCTACAGATTACTACAATTAATATATGATACTGATAACTCCAACTATTGTATTATAATATTAACAATCTACCCTAAATTAATATACAAGTGACTATATCACTTAGCACTTTAAGATTTCTTACTCAATGTCAATCCAACAAATTTATCTAAGTTAACAATTCATTTTTATCCATAAATCAAAGCCTTAAAAATATACTCTATTCCTACTAATTTTTATGTTATAATTATCCTTATTAATCAGCATTCAGAAAGAGGATAAAGAGGGGGGAAGAAATTTCTATTAAATCCACATTTGTAATATGACAATATATTAATCAATCTCTTTTTGTTATTATTTGTATCAATGCATTACCATACTTCAATTCTTTCTGTTAAATCTTGAATGTTACATCAGATATTTTAACACTCTACCTTTCTTTAGTTACGTTTAACACTGCCCACCATCGATTGCATCAGCCACTCTATCTTGTAGTTTCTTCTTCGCTTTCCCTTTCCACCAAGTCCTTTTTAATTTTCTCCTCTTTTGTGCACTTGATCTTTCCAGTCTTTAAATCAAATTTACTGCACACAAGCACTTTCAGTCTCCTCTTCTAACTTCTTTCACGAATATGCCATTCTGCTTACTCATCCACTTCCTCTCCACCGATACAAAGTAGCCAACACCAAATAACATTTATCCTCTGATTTCACATAATCATGCTTTCTCGTCTCTCTACCCTTTTCATTCAGTTCATAAAGTTTATCGTTTTCTCACGGTTTATCTTTGCATCCGTCTTTTCAGTCTCTTTTTCTGGCTGGGTTCTTTCTTCTTATAACTGCTCACACCTCCAAGTCACCGCTGCTGTCTCTGGGTTTTCTTCCCTCTCCTCTTGAGCCTCCTTAATCCACCAGACTATTTCAGGATTTACTTTCTTTTTCCTCTGCACTTCACTTTTTCTCTGTCCCTTTTCAATGTCACAATCCGCTGGTCTTCCCTTCCTTATCGCTGATCGGTTGTCACAGGCTCTGATCCGCCATGCCAAGATGACAGGTCGCTTTCACGTTTGGATTTGAGGGGTTTCTCTCCACTACAGCGGGTGGTTGCTTTCCACCTCGCTGTCCCTGGGGCTTCCCCTCTTCTTCATGTGTCCCTCCGAGACCTGCAGGCCTCTGAAAAGCCTCCAAAACATGAAAGATCGGGTCCGAGAAGCAGAGCTGTTTCTTTTCCCTGCACCGCCTGTGATGTCACCGCCGGTAGTCTTAAAACTGGCATTTTAAGAAGGATGTATATACTTTTTTGTATGCACTATCTATAGTTATAAGTATAAAAGAATAAAAGTAAACTTACAAAAAGATATTAAAACAGAAAAAAATTCAAAAGTCGAACTTTTCCTTTGATGACCTCAATACCACAATACAGACAAAATGAGAACTTTTACTATCAAGAATATTCCATAGTTGCATTGACATGATCCATGATTAGTGGATGGAAGAAGTTTCATGCAGGTTATAAAATTCTTACTCTTTGGCTTCTTCCTTTAGTAGCTATTTAAAGTATTTTTGACACAAGAAAGAAAAGAAAAAGAAAGTTTCTGCTGAAAAACCAGCACCACAAACCTACCTGTCAGTGATTAAGAGCATTCCCAGGGAGATTTCCAGCAGAGATTTTCAATACAAAGAACATGACAGAAGGAGGAAAAATTAATATTATACATGCTTGCTGTCCCTCTACCTTTATTTCTCCCCCACACACATACGCACATTTTGATTTCATTTCCACGTTCACATTACCTTACAAAATCCCCACATAACCTTTGGAATGATGAAATTCAGGTACTTCAGCACTAAGAAATCAAGTTAAAAGATAGCACTGATTAGCTGAAATATAATGAATTACATTATAGCAATTAGTTATTCTACAAAAAGGGTAAATGACATGAAAAGAAAATGGACTTTTATAGGTATATGAGTTAAAAATAGCATTTAATTTTAGGCTTACAAATTACCAATCTGACAGCTGTTTTTCAGCTTGTTTTTCAAATATTAGACGTATTTATTTTTAACTGTCTATACACTGCTTTTCACTCCACATCAAGGTCATCAATCCAAGACTACACCAAATTCAGCAAATACAACCAAGCAGAAAGATAGCATGAAAAACTACTAAAAGGTAGGATTAAAAATGCATTCTCTGCTTGTCTACTCAAATCAAGTCTCACCAAGTTCAGTGTGCCTTAATTGCTCAGAAATTGATCTAACAGAAGAGCACAAACTCAATCTCCAATTGTAACATGCAGTCCCCAGATCCCTTAACAAAACTGCCAATGAATTATAAATGCACATAGAATTAAATCCATAGAATTAATCCATCTAAGTTTAATGTTAATTTGTTTCTGCCTAGTCCTTTTTATTTCTTTGTTCTACCATGCCTATTTGGGGGATACAAAGTCAAGCACTCCACTCAGAGGCAAAGCATGGCATATTTAAAATTGAAAGTCTGCTGAAACCTTGCCTAGAACAAAAGTTAACTATTATCAATTTTAAATTTAACATGGCTTGTTGATGCTAATATTAATCTGACCCACCTTGAACCTAGCATATTTTTTTCCTGACAAAAGACTACAGGTTACACTTTGCTTTCTGTCAATTATGAGATCAAAGGAAATCATAGCGATTGCTTAAGTCCCTAGCGCAATGTGCAGAGTCCAAAAATGATACATGTTTTTCTCACTCTCATTTGCCATTGTAACACATAAATAATTCCTGAATCTCAAGAAATAAATGTGCAAAGTTTCTGAAGTTCCTATGTAAAAATGCTTTCAATGCTCTATATGAAATGATCAACAAAATCATAAAGGAATACCACAAGCTCAGAAGAAAGTTAAAGGAGGAATGAGAAGAGATTTCCAAACAAGCATAAAGGAATATCTTTTTAATATAAACTTATTTTTTAATTATTAAATTAATTAAGTTGCATTAATGTAATTGCACTTCACTAAATTGATCTAAACTCGGATTTTTCACAGCTGTTAAAGCCCAAACACTTATTTAAAACTAAGAATCCTTTTAAACAAACAGCTTCCAAAGTGAAACTCTTCAATATGATTCATTAGATTCAGATAGACCAACCATATAAAATCTATCCATCCATCCATCATTTATTCATTTACGTTTTACATAGTTCCAGGCGGAAAAGCAAGCTAATGAAATGCATTTTATTTTGGGTAAAAAATTAGCTGACAAAGAAATACAGAAAATATAACCCTTCGGCGTCCATTGCTGGCTATCCAGACATTTGCAATCTAGCTCCAGCAGGCATGGATATGGATATATTGAGGATGGACTCAATTTAATATATTAAAATTTATGGTAGAGTTCCAGGAAAGAGATGGCTAAGAATTACATTATTAACCCCTGAAGGGTTCAAGCACCCATATAGTTCAAGCAAATTGTTTTAACCTAAATAATCAATTCCCTATTTGTCTGTATTTTCCCACAATATCACCCATGAAGTGGCATGTCAAAACTGGAATTGCACAGTATGAAAGATACAATGTATAGGTTTCCTAACAGCAGATGTACAAGGATTTCTTTTGAATCACTGTATATATCATCTTGGACTTTGACACCAACAATATATAAACAGTATCTTTAAATGTTAGAAAGATGATCTACTTTTAAGTGGCATAATAACATTACTTGTATGTAAAGCTCACATAGATCTAGTTGCAAATGCAAGTTTATAAGCTTCTTTAGAAAGGGAACATTTAAGTCAAATCTTTAATACCAAGTGCTAAGTACTACTATAAACTTTATCAGGGACAATGAAAAATATAGAACTATGCTTGTCAATGACCACTTTCCGTTTCCATAGAAATTGTATGCCTGGAAACAAAATGTATCAGACAGTTTATTAAAAAATTACCAAGATTTATTTCTATATCACTGCCATTGATTTCAATGAAGACTACTTGAAAAATATGCTTTCATAATAACACTACCTTCCAAACCATTATCCGTTAACACCATACTTGTCTCTATAAATATACATGAAACGAACTTTTAAATCAGTGGTTCTTAACCTGGGTGATATTGCCCCCCAAGGGGCGATTTTGTTTTTCAGGGGCGATGGAACGAAAAGGCGGCGATGGGGAAAGAATGGAAGGGGGGCGATATGGGGGTGATGGAGCAAGATATATTGGGAGAGAGAGAGAGATCTATATTGGTAGATAGGTAGGTAGATAAGTAGACAAAACGACAGACAGGTAGGTAGGTAGGCAGGAAGGCAGGCAGGCAAACAGACAGACCTTTTGGATGGATGGATGGACAGGCGCCAGTTCAGGTGTGGTACAACAGTCAATGGGGTGAGCCTGCAGGGCTGGCACCTCGAACGCCCCCCTGCCGCCTCTTAGCGTCCCCAAGGGGGTTGGCAGAGGGGTGCTAAGAGGCGACAGGGGGGCGCTCGAGGTGCCAGCCGGCCCTGCAGGTTCACCCATTGACTAGCACTGCTCCGGAGCCAGCGCCTCCAATGCAGAAGCAGTGGCACGTTACATGCTGCCGTGGCCACGTTCAATGCGCCGCCCCCCTGCCTCCTCTTAGTGCCCCTCTGTGGCCCCCTTGGGACGCTAAGAGGTGGCAGGGGGCCGTTATGTTGGGGGAGGGGGGCGATGACAATTTCCTCCATGGCTCAAGTGGGCGATTCTTTCAAAAAGGTTAAGAACCACTGTTTTAAATAAAGAGAAGAGTGGGGGTTTTTATGTCAGACTGCACAAACAAAGCAACTATTCTGATTATTTATTTTCCAGTATTTATTTCTCATCCCAATCCTAATAGACTCTGGGCAGGTAACAATAGGATAAAATATAGAGTCCAAAATCACACAAATAAAGAATGGAACACATCATTTAGATGCCCAGAAACAATAAGGACTGAAAGTATATTCAAACAGAACAACTTTCACTTACATGTGGGGGGGAGCAGGGTTGCACCAACTGTACCTTCAGGAGAACTGGACTGATCAAACGCAACTTCCTTTTTCTAAAACCAAGAATTATTTAACCTACAAAATGCCTGGCAAATTTATTAATAGCACAGCTGTGTCGCCTTTGCTCACTAGCTTCCTCTCACCCAAGGAAAATATAGTGGCAAACCACTGCCAAAGGCCTGCCAAGAAAACTTCCTGGACTTGTATAGGCAATCACCTAGAATCAGGATTGAGTCATACACATACACATAGATCACGTAAGATACAATATTTGGAAAATATGTGACAGTTACTGTATTTCTAGATAGAAAGAAAAAGTGTGAACTGTTACTAAAAAGATACCCCTCAATAGTCTGTGGGTCTGCTTTTGCTCAGGGCTGCTCAGCAAGCTGTCAAGGCTTTACTGGGAGCCCAATGTATGTTCTATGTGTTTGCATGGTTAATAAATTCAGGTTGTACTTTCAAAATAATTAGATTGTTTTAAGAGAGCCAGGCCGTGTCAGGTCAGATGAAGAACATACAGTTTTCTGTTTTCTGCTCATTCAATCACTTTCCTATCTGCAACTGTTTTTCACTGTAGCTAAAAGGGTGAATATTTCTTCATTCTGCTAAAAAAACTAAATAAAGGTCAATTCTAATAAATGCTTAAATGTTATTCATAATTAAGTATATAAACCGTATTATTATATATACGTTTATATAAATCTCATATGAAACCCCAACCAAATACATTGAGATCAACACATTTACAGCTAAAGGTGATTGAACAATATCACAGTTGCCTTTGAAGACTGCACATGCATGCATGTACTGTGTGGTTTGATTGTACCAAAACATCAGGGATTATGCAAAGATAAATGCAGGAAAAGGCAGGCATAAAGCTCTGGCAAGATTCTAGCAATCTAGACCCAGGAAAACTTTGATGTGCAAACAGCAGTTAATTTCAATTTTGGATCAATAACACTTTAGGTTCCAAGCAGCAAAAGGTTTGAAAATAAGCAAAGATCTACATATGTGCGTATGAAAAATTCTGATGGAGCTCTGTAAGGCACAGATGAGGAAGAAGGACTTGCAAGAATTTGTGAAT
Organism: Naja naja; assembly: GCA_009733165.1. Lineage (NCBI taxonomy): Eukaryota > Metazoa > Chordata > Lepidosauria > Squamata > Elapidae > Naja > Naja naja. Next base: position 334,707,084 of record CM019148.1, on the reverse strand, counting down.
ACTGCATGATATTAAGCACTTCATCCAGGACAGAAAGTTGGAGGCCCTTTTCATTATGCAGACATCTGGATCAATTTATATGCTGCTACTTTTAGATCCTCACAAACCTTTTACTTTTCCCCTGAAGACTTTGCTTCAACATTTGATTGCACATTAAGAATAGAAAAAGTGGCTTCTCTTCTTTACCCACAAAATGAACCAAATCTGTACTTCTTCCTGCATGAGATAGTTCATTCTTATTTAATTCGCCAAGGTGGCAAACATCCTCTCCTATCAGAAGACAGATGATAAAATAAAAACTGTAACCCTAAGGTACCTATGCATTATTAATTTCTTTTCAAGCACTTTGCCATATGCCATATGCAAAGTGCTTTATCGTAAGTAGCTCATTCATAAATCATGATTTATTAATAGATCTCAATCATATACTGTATATATTTTCTCTTTATACTCTTTATACTATGCTGTTCAATTTCAGAATACTTTTCTAGGGAAATGTGCTTCCTGAACATGAATAATCATTATTCTCTGAGTAATAATAGAAAGAAAATATTTCTAGAAAGAGCTCTCCTTTGGAATTATTGTCATTAATCTTATTTCATGCAAAGAAAGGGAAAGAGAAGTTTTCTCCCGCATATACAATTTTTCTAAACATACTTTGTAATTTTTAATAATGAATAGAAATAAAAAGAAGTCTAACTTTCCAATACTTTTAGGTTAAATGAACTTAAAATCAGAAGATATAAAAATTACTGTATAGCAATACATAGTAGCAGACACTATAGCTAAACATTCATAACTCCTGGATAAGGAGTATATAAATGAAATAAATACATGAAACAATAATAAATAATAGCAATAGCACTTAAGACTTATGTACTGCTTCATAGTGCTTTACAGCCCTCTCTAAGCAGTTTACAATGTTACCATATTGCCCCAGCAATCTGGGTCCTCATTTACCAAGCTTGGAAGGATGGAAGGATGGCTCAACCTTGAGCCACTCAGAATCAAACTCCTTGAGTAAGTAGTGGGTTAGCTTGCAGTATTGCATTCTAACCACTGTGCCATACATATAATATGTAATAATATTATATTATTAAATATAATAAGATCTATAATAATTATATTTAATAATTTTATTATAATTATATTCTGCATTTTTTCTTTAAAGTGTCTATTTATTAAATCAGTCAAAATCATCAGGAGTGCACTTCCTGAGATCCAGACAAAAGTTCTGCTGAGTTATGCCATACAACTCCTAATTATTTTGTCAGATTCTTTCACTAAACAACTATTCAGCAGACTACTAAGAACCCAAATCTGTTAACAGAATTTTGAGTGCTAAAAAGGGTCAACATTAGCTATTATCTTTTCACCACCACAAGGGAAGCCAAAATGCTGGTAATAGCAAAGGAAAATGGGGAAAAGTTCAGGCAATTGAAGAGTGCACATATGGTTTACAGCCTACCCATCACTTCTGTATTCACTACCTTGGATCAAGTAAAAGCTTGGACAATATTAGTCAACATTTCCAATTTAATAAAGTAAACAATGAAAGATATAAACTGGAGTAGAAAAACAAGGGGAATGGTAAGAAAAGAAGAACTTTGGCTATAGCATAATGGCAGAGAGAGGAAATGAATTAGAGGAGTTAGATTTTATCATGAATGAAGGCAAATTTTAGATTTTATTTTTATTTAAACCAACCAAGATGCCAAATGACTGCCTAAGCATATTTGATAACTGAAATTATAAAGAGCCTTTTGCTTGTGCTAACTAGGAAAAAAAGATTCTGATTATCAAACAACCTATTCAGCACTTTTGCTGCTATTTGTAAATGTTGCTCATTGACTATGGAATTTATTTGTTGTATACATTATAATAATAGTTTACTTTTGCTGTTGATGTTACTTGCTGATGATATTACCCGGACATGCCCTACTGAGCAGATGTGTGGTAATAAATTTAATAAATGAATACGTTTAATACTATTTTGAGTTTTTTTATGCTGTTATATTCTGTGAATCACCCTGACCATATCTACCGAAGACAGATAAAATATGCCTTGTTTAAAATGTATAAATATCAGTCATTTTTCAACCTTGACAACATTAAGATGTTTGGACTTCAACTCCCAGAATTCCCCAGCCGGGATTTCAGGTTTAGATATTTATCTGAAAACACATTGGAATAGTAGATTGACAAAGGTCCAGTTTGGACACCGTACCAAACAATTCTTTATAACAATTATCAGTGCCATTTTTACCCATATTCACAAGATTAGTTAAGATTGCCTAGCCCTCAATGAAGAAGCAGAGTGCTGTGTTGAGGTCACAAACTTTTTACTCTTTCTCTCTTGAGTGTAGCTCGAAACATAGGGTTTGAGACTACAGGTAGTCCTCAACTTACAACAGTTCATTTAGTGACCGTTCAAAGTTACAATGGCACTGGAAAAAGTGACTTATGTCCGTTTTTCACACTTACAGCCATTGCAGCATCCCCATGGTCACATGATCAAAACTCAGATGCTTGGCAAGTGGTTCATCTTTATGATGGTTGCAGTGTCCTGGGATCACATGATCAGTTTTGCGACCTTCTGATAAGCAAAGTCAATGGAGAATCCAGATTTACTTAACAACCGTTACTAACTTAACAAATGCAATGATTCACTTAACGGTGGCAAGAAAAATCATTAAATGGGACAAACTCACTTAACAAATGTTTCATTTAGCAACATAAATTTTGGGCTCAATTGTGGTCACAACTCAAGGACTACCTGTACTAAACTTCACTAGTACAAATGAACTTAGGAAAACTACATTTAAAAAATGAGACAGAAAAATAAATATATGTTTGATCCTTGCAATTGCTTTAAAGTAACCAAAATTCCTTCCCAGATTAAATGCAATGATGATCTTAAACAGTATGCTGCCATCTATTACACAGTAGCCTTTTTGCAATGACACACCAAACTGAGAAGCAAATTTCAGTTAGGATTCTAGTCTTGCAACATTTATATTTAATCTAACTGTGCCCTCTACTGGCTTTAACATTACAGGACAACAGTAAGAACAAAAGTAACAGTATTAATTGCTTTTTAAAAAATAAACAAACCTCTATAACAGTTCCAATAGTTTCTATAAAAGTTCCAGTATCCAGAGTTTTTCAACATTTATATGACTATATGCATTATGTGTGTGGTTTTGTATTATCCAATAATTCTCAGTCCTTGACTTATTGGCAAGAAAATTGGCCTTCTAATTTTAAAACCTGATTGTTTAAATGTATCAGTTGCAAATCTGCATTTTTGAAAAGGAATTCAAGAGACCATTTTAGCATATCTCTCATGTACTTATTGCAATATATGCCTCTCACATTTAAATTAGGAAACAAACTTATTTTTTTATTTAGAAATTAGAGTCTTCTTGTCAATTAAGTTAGATCACAACGCAGGAAGTAAGAAGTGGCTTGATTACTGAAATAATCAACTAATAAGTGGATAAAAATGCCAAATCTAGTCTAAACACCTGGATGACCATGCAACCAACCATAATAATAAATCTCAACACTGTTCAAATAAATCACTGCTCAACACTGTCCATATATACAGCCAATGGAGTTTGAATTGGACAAATGTGCCACTTTTATCATCAGTGGAGGAAAATAGTAAAAACTAAGGGATTCAAGATAGCCTATGGAAATAAAATTAAAAGTCTAGATGAAGATGATCATTACAAATACCTGGGCATCCTTGAAGCTGACATCAAGTATACTGAGTCAAGAAGATTACAAATGAATACATTGTGAGACTGAAGATTTTAAAGTATTAATTTCTTAATAAGTCTCACAATCTTCACTGGAGTCTATTTCTGAATACTCTTGTTTCTGAACTGATTCCACTGGATAAGTGCTATGTTATCCATGCAAATGAAAGTTATCTGTTTTGAAACTGTGGGATTTCTCTTGGGTACAAATGCATAAAACTTCAAACACTAAGCTAGACATGATATCCTGACTGTTAACAAAATAGCTATGATACTGACTGCAGAACAAGGTTGTAGGCCATGGGTGTCAAACCTGCCGCATCACATTGCTGTCACCTGAAGTTTTGTGATGTTTTTCCCTTCACGGAGCTAGGGTGGGTGTGGCCTGGGCGTGACGCATCCAGCCCACAAGCTGCCAATTTGACACCCCTGGCATAGGCTGATGCCTCAAATGTTTTTCCTCTATTAAATGTTTTTCCTGTATCCTGTATAACAGGGATTAAAAATATGCACTTGTTTCATGACTATATCTACCAGTATCTTAAAAACCCAAATGGAGCTTTGGAAGCAAGAGAGATACTGTCCACTGTTCACTATATCTGATGGTCTTTCTCTCCTGCAATTGCTATGGATATTTTGTTTCTCCCATTCACCCATAAGCAAGAATTTGATGAAATTGGTTGCACTGTTCAGTATTTTTCACATCCACAAAATGTACAGCTAATATTCATCAACAGACAATATCTTAATTCAGACTGTTATGGACAAGGTACAGATTATGTTTTGTTTAATATAGCTAGAAAAAGGTTTGGAGGGATCTTCAATCATTATATAAGTAATAATTAATTAAAGACATTGATATTGCAACACATTACCTTGATAGTTTTATCCATAGAGGCAGAAAGCAACATATGGCTCCACCTCTGCAGAGGACACCAGCGAACGGCATTAACTGGTCCACTATGCTCAGCCATGTGAAATACCAAGTTCTTTGGAATTTCAGTAACTGCATATTTTGATCCTATGTATGGCATAATATATTGGGAAATTTTAACTGACATTTTATTTTCAGCTGTACTATATTTTACTGGAGAAGATATACTCTCTTTTTGGTATTCCTTTTTTTCCTGTTGCAGTTTTTTTGAAACATATGGTCTCAGTTTTTGAATAGTTACATCTCCATCATTACGCATCCTCTTCTGAGCATATGCATTTCCAGAAGGTATTTTAGCTTCCAATAAAGGATTTACTGGCTGGGTATACTTAGTCCTTGTTTTTGTCGAAGTACAATTTCTGTTGTACTGCTGTTCTACTGTTGTTATTATAGTCTTTTCATTAGGTTGTAGATGCAGTTGAAAGGTATCCTCATGAGATATGTTCTTTTTGGAGCTGCCCATGTATTCCACAGATTCGACTTTTTTCTCAGAAATAATATTTAAGTCATCACTGGGCTGGATAACATCCACAGCAGAACCTGTTAGATTGATTTCACTGCTAATAACATCTCCGGATGTTCCAGTCTCTGCTTCAGAGTCCGAATCATCATAAGCAACAAGGGAAAAACTCATTATGTGAACTATGGGGGGGAAAAACCCTGAAATGTATGTCTTTGGATTCTCATCAACAATGAATAATTTCTGTAATGAAAGAACAAATACAAGTAGTCATTTTAAATAATTCTGTTTCATATCTTTCTTACTTACAAAAGTCATAATTTATTTCCAGAATTTAACAATATTTGTACTTTTAATTTCTTAATTAGTGTATTTTAATTTATTTGAAATAAAATAAATTTAAATAATTAATTTAATTATTCATATTATATTGCTGTCCAATCTGCATGGACTCAGCTTACAGTCAAAATCAAATATTAATATCAACAGTAGCAACATGTATAAGCATCTGCAATAATGCATTTAGACATTAATATCCACAGTAATCATTAAAATAGCTGTTATTACCTATAATACCTGTTATTAAATATTAAAATATCCATGATAAGATAAAAGAATCTAATGATTCAGAAATAACCTGAGCAAAAATCCCTATGAAAAATGCATATATCTCCATTGAGAATTAATATCAATCAAAAAAGAATAATCTGGAACAATTCTGTCTTCAAAGGTCTCCAGAAAACTTGTACCATACAATACAATCTAACATTCTGGAGAAAGACCGCTCTACAGAGGTGCTAGTATAAAACAGCACCTCCTTTTCATTTCAGCAGCTGACTTTGCAAAAATGCAGGGAGAATCAAAAGCCTTTCCCTCTCTGGTTAATTCTGGCTCAAGAAAAAGCTCTTGGAATTACTACATAATCAATAAAATGTCAGTCTCAAAATATTAATTTGGCTAACATATTGCCTTTTCCTAATTAAGATAATTTTACTCATTTGCTGATTTAAAAAAAACTGTCATGGAGCCAGCACTTAAGATTTTATAAAAAGCAAGTAGAGGGCCATGTTCAGGTAAATGAACTCATGCATCTAGATATAGCAGTGTGAATTCAGTGTTTCTAACAGTGTATATATTTAAGGCAAGCCAATTAGCCTAATAGAATACTGAAACATTAACAATTTGATATATGAGACAATATTACTTGTACCTCTATAGTAAAAAAGGCTTGGATTTAGAAGTACTCACTATGAAAGTAAGCATAGAAAATGAAAATGAAAATCTGGACTGTTAAATATTAAAAAGACAGTCATGTTAACTAGCATGCTTAGCTGAACTCACAGGTGACAGCACAAGCAATACTTTTGTTTTCTTGCGTTCAAAGATAGATTAAGCATTACAAAGAGTGCAGAGAAGAGCAACAAAGATGATTAGGGGGCTGAGGGCTAAAATACACAAAGAACGGTTGCAGGAATTTCTTATGTCTAGTTTAATGAAAAGGGGTGATGTGATAGCAGTGTTCCAATATCTAACGGGCTGCCATTAAAAGGGGGGGATCAATCTACTTTCCAAAGCACCTGAAGGCAAGATAAGAAGCAATGGATGGAAACTAATCAAGAAGAGAACTAAGATGAAATTTCCTGACAGAACAAGTAATCAGTGGAATGACCTGCCTCCAGAAGTTGGAGGTTTTTAATAAGAGATTGGGCAACCATTTGTCTGAAATGGTATAGGGTTTTCTGCCTGAGCAAAGGGTTAAACTATAAGACCTCCAAGGTCCCTTCCAATTCTGTTATTCTGTTATAGATGAATGTGCTAGATAAATAAAAATTACCAACAGCAAGCAAGAACTACTTAGGACGTTTCATAAAAGTAGATGATGCACTAGCTAGACAAAGCAACTATACTTGGCATGGCTGAAAATAGAAGCAGGGGAAGGCAAGAAGAATCCAGGTCCTGCATCTTTCACACTAGGCAATTTAGCAGGTGGAGGGACACAGAATCAAACCACTGCTAATCAGTCTGTCCTCTTTGTATCCTACCAGCCTGTTTAGAAAATAGAGGCTTTTACAAAACGTACTTCGATACATCTATTTCCCCTCTTAAGACAAGCAAAGACCGCTCTGGAGCTTGATTGGTAACAACTGCAACCGATGCCATTGTGGACCGGGAACTAGCGAATAAGGAAGGAGGGGAAATCTAGTCACTCAAACCATTGACCTAAAGGGGGATCCACTTTACAGCAACACTACCTGAGAGCAGCCTCCTCTGACATCAGATTTAGACCTTGCAGCACGGCCACATCCTTTCCTCGAGAAAGCCTCCCCTAGGAAACTCGACTTGCTCTCAAAGGTTCCTGATTTACTCTCATGAGCGTCATCTGCCTTTCTTCCTGGTTTGTGCGCTCCTTATTTTATTTTTATGTATTTTTTTTAACGAGAGTTTGGCCTCTCTGACGGATCTTCCCGCAGTGCGATCGTCTGTTGCGGTTTCTCTCCTCCTAGTTGTCCTCAGTTCCGGGCTTAGGAACGCCTTTCCTGATCGGAAGACTATCAGCGTCGCACGAGCTGTGCTCTAGCAGCTGATGCAATGGGGTTGATCCTGCCGGAGAGCCGCTGAAAGAAGTGGGGATTCCGCGGACAGATAAAGGTAAAAGGAAGGTAAAAGGGAGCAGAGCGGAGAGGCCTGTAGCTAATTTGAAAAGTCGGTCGGGGATCGGAGGAAAAGAAAGGGAGATCTTTGGAGGAGGGGACAAGAGATTTCCGTAGGAGAGAAAGGAAAACTGTAAAGTTGGAGAGAAAAATCTGCTTCTTCTGCCTGGGTTTCTGGGTTCGGTGATAGGCGTTGGATGTATCTTTTTGCTCTCCTGAGATTTAGCCTTTGAGTGAATACTAGGCCACCCTGACCAGGAGGTTGATAATTAAGATTTCAATATTTAAAGCTTTCTCGTTCAAATGTATACAATAGCCCTGTAAAAGATGCCACGACGACTGTTCTACCATATGAAACTGAAACTGAATCCTTGCCTAACTTATCTAATGAGATCTTTGCAGATGTAATTTTCATATCAGGGTATGATTTGGTTCCTTGTTCTCCTTTTTAAAAGATGTGTTCGTTTGCTGTGTTTCTATGCCGGTAGGCACTGATGCAGTCCAGGTGCAGAAAGGGAATGTGGGAAGGTGCTCTTTTTAGAGCAGATTATTTTCAGCCCAGGTTTGTTGAAGTTAACTGACAGGATAGAAGTCTCTAAAGACTTTGCTAGTGGCTTTCTCATTACCTGATGGTTTGGAATTGTAATTGGGGCTATTAGAGCAAGATATGCCCTGATGGTCAGATCTTGGAGAATAACAATATTGGATTGATACAAGAATTGAATTGATTTAGTACAATGATACTGTACCAAAGCCATAACACAAAGTTAAAATTGGTGTACTTTTCAAAAATATAGCCATTGAGTTGGAAGAAAGGCAATTATATAATGTGTTAAAGCCCCCAAAATAGCTAAAAAGCATTATAGAAAAGCATTATTCATATTAAAGTAGGGAATGGGTTGATTGTGCAATTGTAGTTTAAATGTAATCATAGGATGATGAGAAATACAGTGAAATAGTAAAAAATGGATTTAATGCCATATCACATGAATTTTCTTCTTTCTTTCTTTTTCCTACCAGTATGTGGTTCAACATCTTCACTGGAGCTAATAGTTCAGGAGCAAATGATGCAGACACAGGGGACAGAATTAATATCTTGTACCCGCCGATGCCATTTGATCAATAGACAGACACTTTGATTTTGCTTAGATACAGAATTAACAAAAACAAATAAGTTAAAAGTAAAGATGTTTCCCCCTTCACTCTAAAGATATTTAATCAGAAATAGAAAATCTGTTGTTCTCCAGATATTATTGGAGTATAGATTCCATTATGCAGATATTAGTGGTGAATATCTGTAGCTTGAGTGTAGGGTTAGGATGGAAGTTCGTTGTATGAGCTTGCGGATTAATTTCTGAACATTTCATTATCAAGCTAGGTAACATCCCCTAAATTCTCTAAAAAGGACATTCCCTAAATTCCGCTGAAGATGTTACCTAGCCTGGAAATGAAATGTTCAGAGAGCAACCCACATGCTTGGAGAATGAACCTCCACCTCAGATTCCATTATTCCTGACCACTGACCCCACTAGTTTATGCTCAAGAATATATCACTCCAATTAATTTTGAAGATGATAGTCTATCAATGTCAAATGATGTCTGAAATAGGATTGGCTACTTCAGATGAAGGCAGGGCAAAAAATGCTATGGAATATCTATCCTAGCTAACAAGTTTTTTAAATGTAATTGCTTCCTGACATTGATTACAGTGCAATTGCCTATATTATAACAGTATCATTGTTTTAAAAGAAGTACATTTACTAGTAATTGTGCTACTAATCTTATCAATAATACAAATTGCCCTAGACTTATAAGCCTTTTTTTGGCAACTATTCAAAGCTACAACACCGCTGAAAAGGGTAACATATAACCAGTCCTTACACTTATGCTTATTGCAATGCCTCCACAATCACATGATCAAAATTCAGGGCTTAGCAACCAGCATGGATTTTTGCAAGGTCATGTGATCACCATTTGTACCCTTCCCAGCCAACAAGCAAAGTAATGGAGAAAGCCAGATTCACTTAATGACCATATCGTTCACTTAAGAGCTGTGCCAAAAAAGATCATAAAATCTGGCATGACTTACTTGATTGCCTTGCTTAGCAATGAAAATTTCGGTCCCAATTGTAGTTGTAAGTCAAGGTCTATCTGTAACCTAATTACCCTTAGGTAATTCATAGATAGATTGATTGATAGATAAATAATATTTATTATTTGCCTTACAGAATTCTTCAAGTTTGCTGTTTTGAAGTTTCTGGATAAAACATTATACAACGCACTTTAAATTAAAAGTACAAGACTTTCCACACTCCATAAAATGGCAGATATTCCAAACGGAAGCTTTTGTTCTCTTCAACCACTTGAACTGTTTGAACAAATAGCTGCACAAGGAGAAAATGTTAGATCACTGAAATCCAAGAAAGCATCAAAGGTAAAGCAGTACTACAATATAATTTCTGTAGAATCCACCTATATAAACATTTTAATAATTTCCTTGTAATAAAACTGTGTTACTACAAAATATGAATATTGAATTGGATTGGGGGTGGGGGTTGGGTTCTGTCATCATGCCACCAGAATTGAATTTTAAGTTTCTTGATAAAATATAGTATTAGATCCAGAGCATTCACTCTGTAAGCAAAAGTGATCCTTACATTGTTGAAAGTGATTGAAAACCATCAAATGTTTTCACTGAACTAGTGAAAATATTCTCTGATTCATCATTTGTTCTGCCTTTTCATCAATTCACAAATAGTACTTAGAAGACATTATCACAAACAGACGACTTACTTGACTGTCCCCTGAGCCCCTCAGACCTTTTTCTTATTCTCCAGAAAGTTTAACTACTAGTAAAAATGACAAAATAAGCAAGAACAAATTTAGAATTCATCATAGGATTTATTCAGTGGCAATGCAATGTGTAAATATTTTTTGTTGTTTGCTTTCCTTTACATACTTAACATCTGTCTACAGCTATTTCCAATTGCTAAATCTTTACTGTAGATTTAATTTTAAAAAATTGGGCCTATAGTAAACGTTCTGCATTACATTATATAGATAAAACCAATCAAATCTGTTGCGATCTAGATGAAATAGTTTTAACAGAATCTGTAAGAGCTGTAACCAATGCTTTGGTCTGCGCATGCCCTGGGAAGATGGCGGTCTGAATCCAGGCTCCGTAATGTGAGAGTCTTTTTGCAGTCCGGAGAGGGAGGTGGGGGCGGTTGGCAACCCCCCCGGTGGTCGTCCTCAGTGTTGAAGATCTTGGGCGTCAGCTGATTGTTTTTAAAACTGACACCCGCGGTGTTTTCCCACTGCTCTGCTCTCCGGGGCTTCCTTTCCTTGAAGCCCTGATCGGCGGCAGCATTTTTTTTGCGAGCTGTCATTCTGGGCCCGATCAGCTGGCCCGATCAGCTGGCTGGCTTCAGCCCAGCTCCAGAACAGGCCATCCTAGAAGAACATAGCGGTGACTACACCGCCCCGAGGAACGGCGCGATGGGCCGTTTAGTTGGTCGTCTTGGATTTAGCCCTGAGACCCGGTGCCCTAAAGCACGGCATGGTAGCGGCGCCTCAAAGATTGGCGCGGAAATGGCGGCGGCGCTCAGGGAACGGCGCGGATGGGCCGATCAGCTGGCCGATTTCAGGCCTAGTTTGGAGATGCCCCGCACCCTGAAGAATGATGCGGTTGGCAGTGGCTGCACCTCAAAGAACGGCGCAGCGGAGAACTTTGAGCTGTGGGGGCAACGAACTGTGGGGTGTGGAGGTCTGCGGATTGGCCGGCCCCCACCCTGGTCCTGGAGGCGGCAAGCTGCGCCTAGAAGAGTGGCGTTTTTGGGGCAATGAGTCAAGGAGCTTCGGGATTGACAGAGGCTGTAGGTTTTGCTCGCGCCTGGCCTCATCACGGATCTCCGTAGCAGAGCCGCTGGTGGCAGTGGCGGCGATGGCGAGGAGAGAGTGGTTTGAGGCTGATGACTGTGGGCAAGACCATGGCTGGGGCAACGGCCCTGCCTTGGGGACCTTTTAGACCTGGGTTCATTACCTCCCCCTTTCTCCTGCTTCCTTTTGCCTTACCCCTTGGGGTCATTCCCCCCCCTTTTTTTTACACCCGATGGTGGTTGGTGAGGGGGTGTGGATGCATCCTGCCCACCGCTGTGTGAGGGTTGTGGAGCAGGATTGCTTGCCCCCCTGTAGCCAACCTTTGCTACCATCTCATTACCCGGACGTGTTCATTTGACAACCCCTCGTGAGAGCTGTGGCTGGCCGGATGGGGGCCTACCATCGCCCACCGGATTGTGGTGGGAGAACAATTCTGGCTTATTTCCTGGGACCATTTGCCTGGAACATGGATACTGGGACTGGATCGGGTGTTTTAAACATCTTTGAACTTCGGACTTGTTCTATCCTGGACTTCTCACCTTACTTGCCTAATACAATATCATGCGGGTTTATTCATCTTTGGAATTGTGGGCCTTGAGGGAGGCCCCTCTCTCCCAGGCTTGGCCCATCAGACTTTCCACAATGTATCTCGAGGACAGGTCATGGAACCCAGAGAGTTGGCACTGCGCCGGTAGGGGTTGGGGTGGGGGTCCTGGGAGAAGGAGGGGTTCTAGATCTCCATTATCTAAATTTTGATTCGATTTTAAGGAGGTTAGAGAGGGCAGGGTTTTATAGATGTTCATTGCAGCCCGAGCCAGGATCGTGGTTGGGGTGTGTGTGGAGGGGGCTGTGGAGCTCTGGGTGGAATAGTGGGGGCTTTGATTCCCAGGGTGGTTGGAATGGGAAGGAGTCGACAAGGAGGGGGCCATATCATGTTAGGGGAGCATCCCCTATATCCGAGCCATGGCGCCCCCACCCCTCGGCCTCCTCTCAATCCCTGGGGGTTTTGGGATCTAGGGCCCCTGGGCTCCGACTGGTGTATTTTAATGCCAGGTCCGTGGTGAATAAGGCACCTCTTCTTCGGGAGGTTATAGAGGAGGAGGCAGGACCTGGCCTGCATCACCGAGACCTGGGTGGGGCCGGAGGGAGGAGTCCCTCTGGTTGATATCTGCCCCCAGGTTGGTTATGCACCACTCACCCCAGGGAAGGGGTGGTGGGGTGGCTATTGTTATCCGGGAGACCCTGTTTCCTAGGGAGGTCCCTGCCCGAGATAGGTGTGAGTCCCTCCTCCTGAAGTTCGGGCCTACTGGTCGGATGGGCGCTGCTTACATACCTGTCCCCCAGCTGTGTAACAGCCACCCTACCTGGGCTTCTCGATGCCACCTGGGTGGCGGTGGAGTTCCCAGAGCTTATAGTTCTGGGTGACTTCAACCTGCCTTCCTTGGGGGCCATGTGGCCTGGGAATTCATGGCTTCCATGGAGTCTATGGGTCTGACCCAGTTAATAGAAGGCCCGACTCATGAGGGGGCACACGCCGACCTGGTTTTATCTCGAGCAGTGGCGAGTGGTCTGGGGATGGCATTATATTAACCCATCCCGCTCCATGGTCTGACCACTATCTCCTACGGCTGGTCTTCCATCAAGCTGCCCCACACCACTGGGATGAGGAGCCACCTAGATGGTTCTGCCCCAGGCGCCTTATGGACCCTGAGAGGTTCCAGGCAGAACTGGGGTTTTCCTGCATCCCTTACCCACAGCCCTGCCGAGGTCCTTGCGGCTACCTGGCAACAGTCGGCCGCGGGGACTCTTGACAGGGTTGTCCCCATGCGCCCCTCTCAGCGCGGATCCCGGTTAGCTCCCTGGTATACCGAGGAGCTCCGGGAGATGATGCACCGTAGAAGGGGTTTAGAGAGCAGGTGGAGGGCACCCGCCCGATCCACCGAGCCCAGTTGAGAACCCACATTAGGACTTACCTGGTAGCTGTGGGGGCGGCGAGGAGATCCTACTTCTCCGCCCTCATAGCATCCGCAGATAACGCCGCCGCTGTTTGGGGTTGCCCGCTCCTCTTACAGTTGGGGGTCGACCTTTGGGGCAGAGCTGAGGAATTTGGTCTTTGTCTGCAGGATAAAATTGCTCGGATCCGGGAAGGGTTGCGCTCGGATTTGCAGTGGTCTGACGAAGGGAGACGAGCGGTCTGGCTAATGTAATCTGGACTGAGTTCGATCCTGTTTCTGAGGATGAAGTGGACAGGATTATGCGGCGGCTGAGTTCCACCACATGTTTATTGGACCCATGCCCCTCCTGGTTGGTTTATGCCTCCAGGAGGTCACGGCGGCTGGCTCGGCAGTGGTCAATGCTTCATTAAGGGAGGGGCTGTTCCCTGCCGCCCTGAAAGAGGCGGTGGTGAGGCCCCTGCTGAAGAAGCCTGCCCTGGACCCAGCCGTGTTGAGCAACTTTCGTCCGGTTTCCAACCTTCGCTTAGCGAAGGTTGTTGAGAGTGTGGTGGCTCAGCAATTGCCACTTTTCCTGGAGGAAGCAGACTACCTGGATCCATTCCAATCGGGCTTCCGACCCGGATACAGCACGGAGACAGCATTGGTCGCTGATTGATGATCTCTAGGGCTCGACAGGGTTTTTCCTCGGTCCTGGTCCTGTTAGACCTCTCAGCGGCTTTTGATACCATCGACCATGGTATCTTGTTGCGACGTCTCGGGGGGTTGGGAGTGGGGGCACTGTTTTACAGTGGTTCTCCTCCTACCTCTCGGACGCTCGCAAACAGTGTTGGCAGGGGGCAGAGGTCGACTCCGAGGTCTCTCACTTGTGAGGTGCCGCAGGGGTCTGTCCTCTCGCCTCTCTTGTTCAACATTTATGTGAAGCCGCTGGGTGAGATCATCTGTGGTTTCGGGGTGAGTTACCATCAGTATGCTGATGATACGCAGCTATACATTTCCACCCCAAACCACATCAGTGACGCTCTCTCCGTGATGTCCCGTTGTTTGGAAGCGGTGCGGATCTGGATGGACAGGAACATGCTTCGACTCAATCCAGCCAAGACAGAGTGGTTGTGCATACTGGCATCCCGGTCCAGTTTTGAGGTTCCATCTTTGGTCATGGGAGAGGAGGTGTTACCCCCCGTGGACAGGGCACGGAACCTGGGGGTTCTCCTGGACTCACGGCTCAAGTTGGAGGAGCAGGTGGGAGCCATGGCCAGGGGGGCCTTTGCCCAGGTCCGGCTGGTTTGCCAGTTGCACCCATATCTGGACCGGGATGCCCTGCGCACGATCACTCAGGCGCGTGGTCTCCCGACTGGACTACTGTAACTCTCTATTTAGGGCTGCCCTTGCATACCACTCGGAGGCTTCAGCTGGTGCAGAATGCGCCGCTGGTAGTGATGGGAGCCTCCCGATACTCCCATGTCACACCCTCCTGCGTGGCCTGCATTGGCTTCCGGTTGCCCTCCAGGTGAGGTTCAAGGTGCTGGTTTTAACATTCAAAGTCCTGCATGGCATGGGTCCAGGATACTTACGAGAACCACTTCTCCCAGCATCAAGTACCAACCGCCTGTACGGGCACAGACGAGGGTCTCCTCAGGGTGCCGTCCTGCACTCAATGTCGCTTGGCGGGAACCTGGGGAGGGCCTATTCTGTGCCCTCGCTCTATGGAATCTTCTTCCGCTGGAGCTCGTTGGCTCCGATCTCCGCACCTTCCGCCATGAGTTAAAAACCTGGCTGTTTTTACAATCTGGGCTATGTTGACTCTTGGGGTTTTGCTTTTAACTTGGGGGTTTCAATTGCTTATTTGGCTTATAACTTGTTTAATATAATTTTTAAGTAATTTATTGTACTGTATTTTAGTTGTGAGCCGCCCCGAGTCCTTTGGGAGAGGGGGCGGCATATAAGTCGAATTAATAATAAATAAATAAATTATCTGTTCTAAGATGAATACAGCCTTACCTTTTACAACTTAAGGTTGTGAACTAGCTGCTTAGAAAACTGAGAACTGCTACCTGCCCTTCGGATCTTTGCCCATTATGGCATATGAAATCTTCCAAGGTTGACGCAGTTAGGTAGATATTAGTATTAATAAACATCTCAGTAATCAATGAATTCCACTGTGGTGGTGTGGTAGGAGAAAGCTGAATTCAAGGATTTTTTCAGGGGGAGGGGAATACCTTAGTCCCTAGCAGAGAGTTTATAAACAGAAAGCTTTTGTTTTTAGTGTTACCAGAGACTAAAGGGGGGGAGACCCCATATCCCCTCAGTCCCATTCAGAGAGTTATTTTTATACCTTAGTTTCACGGAAATCCATTCAGTTTTTTGTATAACCCTACAAAAGTCCGATTTGAAATTTTTCATTAAGTAGCAGTCAGGAAGCTATTTTGCTCCCTCTACCTCCAACTTTCACTCACTCTACACAAAGGAAACTTAGGCTCAGGATTGTGCAGTCTATGCTCCAACTATAACATGTCAGATATGATGCTCCAATAGAGGGGGTGTGTGTGTGTGTGTAGATTCATATATACATATACACACACATATATGCATATACTTTAGGGTTGAAAGATGCAGTCCTTTGCGCTCTCTGAGCAAACAGACTCAGAGAACACCAAGGACTCCACTGATATGATAAACAGAGATAAGCAGAGTCTCAAAGGCAGGTTTTCTTCTTGGGTCTGAACAAATGCAGCTGTTCTTGATAAAGTCTAAGCCTAAATCAAATGCAGGGCTGTCTTTTTCCCACTGTTTCTGCTCACCTCTGGATTTCACAAAAAGGACATGCTCCAGTGACCTCTATTAAACAATGTCAACTTATTGTACCTACAAATCATGTCTTCTCTGTATCACAGCCTATCTTGTGGAACAGTATCCCCCTCAAGAGATCTGGATGACCCCGATCCTGTTAGCCTTTTGTGAGTCACTGAGGTCCTGTTTTCTCAGACTTTCAGGCCTGGGGGTTAGGAAAGTTGTGTTACTGAGGTGATTTTAGGATTAGAATGAATCATTTACATTCCTGGACTAATGTTTTTCCCTGTTGGGTTTATAATCTGTGCACTTTCCCAAGATATATAGTGAGAAAGGCATCATAGTGTGAGATGGGCAGCCATATAAATTATATTAAAAAAGTGTTCTGTAAAAATGCTTGGGTTTTGAAGAAAGACATGTTAGGTAAGTGAAGCAATTTGGTTCTAGTTGGAGTAAGCTCACCAAAATCTTAAATGGAATATTTATAATAGTCTTTTCTTTTTGGTTCCACTGTACCCCTATGAAATAGATAAATATTTGAACCTGTTTTGCAAGTGGAAAAATGCAATAGAGGCCTTGAATGACGCGCTCAACATTACACAAGCAGATTATTTGGCTGTAGTTGTGGTTTTGAGAATTTCTTTTGCCTTTTTTTGAAGAACCAGCTGTTTCATTCTCATGCAGATTTTTGTCTTCGCACTGTAATTTCTATGCATGCTAGATATTGAGAACACTGAATATGTATATATGTATATAGTTGCTAGGTTCAGCATCTCTAAATTTAATGTATTTGAATGTTATACTTTTTTATTATTTTATTCCCAGGATGAAATTGATGCTGCAGTTAAGTTGTTGCTGTCATTAAAAGTAACCTATAAAACAGCAACAGGTCAAGAATATAAAGCAGATTCTCCTCCAACAGATTTCACTCCAATCAGTAGCAATCCAGACAATGTTGAAGGGGATGACTTTGTGGACCCCTGGACAGTGCAGACATCCAATGCAAAAGGAGTGGATTATGATAAACTTATAGGTGTGTGGGTTCTATTTCCTTAAAAAAACATGTTTATTTGTTTGTTTGTCAAGTGACTCTGAGTGGCTTACAACATTCTAAAATGTACAAAATATTAAAAACATTGAAACATTAAATATTAATGTGAATTAAGATTAAATGAATTAGAAAGTGGAATACAACGGAGTTGGTGGTGGGAATGTTATTTGAAATACAGCACACTTACAAAGACTCCTAAGGATGCTCTTTAGACACTGCCTTATTTTTGCCACAGTCTTGAAGTTCTTCATTTTCAAATAGCACTTCATAAAATATTATCTTTTACGGTTGCTAGATGGGGCACTAGCATCAAGTTCTCCAGGTGGGATTTTATGAATGTGCCATTGTTAAAATGCTAGAATTCATTGACCCTTGATCTTATTCAATCACTATGCTTCTTTAATATTCAAGATTTCAAAAGAAGTCTTATTAAGTTTCCTTTTTAATTCCCTACTTTTATGGATAGCAGTGTAGGGATGTTTTTCAGTTCAGAATTTTTAAAATCACAATTACGTTTAGATCCTAAAAGCCATGGGGTGTGACAGTGTCACCAGAATGGGGACAAGTAACATTAATAACCCCTTTTTATGTTACTATTTAAGACTGAAACCAAATAATACAGCGGTTGTACAGTTGATCCTTCAAAAAGCAAAATATGCATTGTATTCAGTAGATTTTACCATATAAATCTTAGGATATACTGTATATTCATACATCAGGTTGAATTTTTTACTGAATTATGAAGGCAATATAACATAGATTCAAACAGGTATCTTGAAATCAAATTAATTGCATAAGAAAACATGTTCTGTCAGCAAATATTTATTGTATACTCAATTTCCAAGTCAAGACCAGCTATCTATTACGGTGTAACTACAGATTTCAGGAGATCAATCAAATCAACAAGAATCATCACTTTTTGAGATCAAGTGTAGTTCTCTTATGTGTTCATCATTTACACATAGTACAACCTTTTCAAAACATTTCAACTATTTTCCCACTTATGTTCTGAGGAATAGGGCTCTTATGTTTTACTGTTCATTAATTTATTCATAATCAAGTATATAATTTAGTCTCTATTTCTTTTGTTTTCAGTTCGATTTGGCAGTAGCAAAATTGATAAAGACCTCATCAATAGAATAGAGAGAATTACAGGTCATAAACCACATCATTTTCTACGGCGAGGTATTTTCTTTTCTCATAGGTAAGTGTGCTTTATTACCAGCTTATTTGAATCAAACAAAATATGCTTTCTAAATGCCTCTTTCATTAATCTTAATATAATATTGAGTACTATTCTACAAGCATCCCGATGAAAGAAAACTAAAACTTGGAGCATGAAATGGACATGGTGGTCCTACATTCCTTGTATTTCAAAACTAGAATGTTGTCACATGATATAAATTATGGCATAGTATTTTTTTAAACACAAAATAATCACTAAAATGTGTTCATGCTGCTCTCATTTATCTTTATATGACTGGCGTTTCCTTAAAAAGCATACACTTGTTCCTCACTTTCCTACAGAGATATGAACCAAATTCTTGATGCATATGAACAGAAGAAGCCATTTTACCTTTATACAGGCAGAGGTCCCTCATCTGAGACAATGCATGTTGGCCATCTTATCCCATTTATGTTTACAAAGTAAGTAATTCTTGTTACTATTATTAAATGCTTTCTTGTTTTAGAAGTGGTAGATGTTTGCATTATGCTAATTGCTGAGAACTGGAATTAGGACATGGAGATTGAGATCAATATGTAGAAAAGTTTATAGAAGTATCACTTCTTTGTTGCTGACTGTTCTGGAAACACCTTTTGAACTTCGGTATACTCTCCTGAACTGTATTGTATATAAGGTACTTTTGTGGGACGGGGAAATCACCCCAAATTGGTTGCAAATATTTTAAATGAGTAGAAATATGTATTGTATGTGTACATGCATATGTCAGGGCTCTGGTAGTTACCCCCATTTAAATCATGAGTCTCTAGCTGAATTTTCAAGATTTAAAGAAGATTTATTAGGAGTAAACATGCCAGCACTGCCTGGATATAGCTGACTCTGAGACACATCATTCATTGTCACCCTTGACCCTGGTTTTTCCCCACCCCTGGGTGTATCATAATTCATATTTTCCAATGGGACACATCCATAGCCAAGAGTCATCAATCATACTCTCCAGTTAGAATTTTGCACGGCAGAAACTTCGGTCACCTAGAAACTATCTTTGAAAACAAATTATGGAATGCAGTTTCATTTTTGCAAGCTGCTACATTGCTCCCCCCTCCCTTTCTGCTGGCAGCTCTAAAAGACCAGATAAATATTTTATGAGTTGACAGCATACATGTTTCTGCTCATTAAAAATATTTGTATCCAATTTTGGCTTCAGTTTATATTGTGCTCCATTTCCAGAGGTACTTGAAAGATTTACAAGGTATCAGTATTGTAGAATTCAAAATCTATTAATCCAAAAACTTAGTTAATGCAATGATAATGCGATCCAATCAAGGGCTCCCACAAAGGCTGCTCAAGAGCACTCCTGTCAGGTGCTGCCTTATTCCAGAAATCAGCCAGGTACTCAATTCTGCATCAGTTTGAAACCAAGAGGATTCATTTAAGGTTTGGAGATAAGAGGAACAATTATTATTTGAGATTGTTCTGGCAGTTTGTTATTTTACACAAATAGGGCAAAGTACTTATTAACGTACATCATAGCATGACACAAATGTGGAATTTGAAATCTAGAGACATATGTCTAATGCTGCAGGGAAAAAATGAAACAGGTGATTCCCAAAACCTGAATCAGTCTTAAGTATTGTAATTGCATGAGTTGTCCAAAATAATTGCTGCTGTAGGAAAATTACATGCACAATTAAGCACAAAAAAATCAAATATTAGAACCAGAGTACAATATATTGATATGATGAGAAGAAAAGCACTGTTTCAGTAATTTACAGTATTATTCATAGGAATAAACTAATTGGCATTGCTAAATTGATTTGTATTTTAAGATGCAAGCTACTACTATGCGGGTGCTATTATTACAAGGAAGCATGGACATCTCCAAGGACTGAGCAGGAAAATGACTGTTCGTTTGTCATGGCATCATCATCATCTAAATGACATGTCTGATGTACTTGGTTCAAATGTCATAAAATAATTATATAATATCATTTACACTGTGATACAAAGAAACATGTATCATTTTGATGTCAGCATGGCTTGTTATACATATCAGTTACAAGATAAACTACTTCCACAATTACATGTATTTTTCTTGCAAAATAGCTATATATGCATTGCCACATTATTATTAGCATATTTTTTTAGGCAGGTGGGTATCTACATACCAAAGGTATACTCAGATAAACGTTGCTGACTGAGAAAATATTTGTCCAAAGGCTATACTAGCGATTGTAAATAAGGTTATTTACTTGCCATTTGCATATCACATAATTTAACTAGAAGTTACCTTGAAACATAAGTTTTGTGTAAACTTGTTTTGTTTCTTACTAGGTGGTTACAAGAAACATTTAATGTTCCATTAGTCATACAAATGACTGATGATGAGAAATATTTGTGGAAAGATCTGACCATTGAGAAAGCCTACCAGTATGCTATAGAAAACATCAAGGACATAATAGCCTGTGGATTTGACATTAATAAAACTTTTATCTTTTCTGATTTCTCTTATATGGGGTAAGGATCTCATTTTTTGATAACTGAATGATCAAAATTTGTCATTTTGAGGTAATATTAAACTATCCAGCAACCTTAAAACAGTTCACTGCTGCTGCTTTAACCAATTTTCTTTCAGGAAATCTAATACATAATATGGCATGTGTCAGTTTTAGAAAGAACACTGCTTTAAAAAGCTTTATGAAATAAAAGCCATTGTAAAGAATATTCTTCTACAGAATGATTCTGTTTTGATTTATTGCCATTAAAAGTATGTTTTATAACCCTTTATTTCTTTATCATACTAACGAGTGATTTGAAGAGATTCAAATGTCATGGTTGGAATGTAATTCTTACGTTTTATTGCATTAATGGGAATAAATAGAGCTACAGCAGTACTTGAAATTCTTTCAGCTTTAGAAGAAACAATATTTTATTCGAAGACAAAAATTCTTAAATTGTGCTGTGTATATTGTTTGGCTTGGCTCTAAAAAACCATCTTGTGGTTTTCTACAGAGTTTTAACGTTCAAGGATTGCAAACTTAGAAGCTGTGATATATTAAACTCTTAGAGCTGACCTGGTCCAATTCCTAGAGTGCCCTTTGCCAGGCTGCATTGACCTGATGAACATAGCAGAATCAGTTCTGTTAATATCTTGTGATCGTTAGTAGCTTTGGAGGGTGAACACTGAAATAACTTTGGTTGTTGAAATCAGTTGGTGATCCTTTATCCAATGGAAAAAATAGAATGAAAAAGTATGACAGTTCTTTGTGGCTTAAATACAGTATGAAACATAATAAATCTGTATAAGCTTATATATACATTTATAGTAAAGTGAAATCTATAATAAAATAATTTGGAAATGCTTCATGAAAAAGCTAAATAAAGTAGTTTAAATTATATTTAAACTTAATTCTGGATACAATATATTAAATATCCACGTTTCATCATACCTGATTGCAATATTGACTTATGAGCATTCTCAAGAACACAATCCTCTCTGGGTTGAGATATGAGATTTTTATTTCTCTGCCCTTTTCCCAGGACAAGCTTAGGCTTCTATAAAAATATTGTTAAAGTTCAAAAGCACGTGACATTCAATCAAGTGAAAGGAATCTTCGGTTTTACAGATAGTGATTGCATAGGTGAGTTACAATATAATTCTATTAACTAATTAATACAGGATATTGGAAACAAAAACTTGCCTGAAATTCTGGTTCAAAACAGTAGAATAGAGTGTTTGAATCTTGGACTAACACCAGGGACAGCAGGTTTAAATTTCACTTAACCATGAAGAATCTGTTCTGACCCAACACTGTTACCAGCAAGAAAATCTCAAAGAAAGGCAGCAACTCAAACCTTCGCAGCTTTAATCTACAAATAAACTTCTTTGTAGATTAAAGATGGCTTGCAGCCAATTAGTCCAACCAGAAAAGCCTTGACAAAATTCTTCAGATAAGCCGGGGTCTCTACACACGATGCTGGGTCCTTACAGCGTTTTTGCCTTCTGCAAAGACAAAAACCTTTTGAAACCAGGCTTATATTCCCTGGAGCGACGGGCCATTACGTTGCATCCTTACCCCCGAGTCGCCTGTGCTGCTGCAGCTGTTCTCTTCTATGAATCATCCTGCGCTCACGCGCGCTTAGCACAGGTTCCTTGGGAACCTCCTCCTCATTGCTGCCAGCCCCCACAATCCCTGAAGGCAGCAGTCCATTCCCTGATTGTCCTGGCCCCTCATCCGAGTCCTCGCTCTCCTCCACCGTCCGCACCTGCTGCCGGCTAACCACAACAGAATCCCACAGATGATGATCTTTGCTTTATATGCTTCATGGTATTTTTCTGGAGATACAATTTATGTAGAAACTATCCTCAGCTTTTGGAGGGGGTTGTGAGGATGGATATGAAATAAAATGTCTTAAATAAATTCACTGGAGGCATTTTTGCTTTATGAGCATAGTACCGTATTTTTCAGAGCATAAGGCACACTTTTACCATCCCCAAAAGTGGGTGGAAATGACTGTGTTTCTTATACACCGAATGTTGCTGAAGCCCCCTGCCCACCCACCAGCCCCCACCCTTTGGCCTCTGCCTCCCAGCAATTTGCCTCCTTGCAGCAAACAGCCTGTTTCAGCTTCAGCACAGCCTGATTAGCACAAGCAGCTGATGGGTGGTTGGATCGGCCTCCCAACGATCAGCTGTTTCAGGCTGCAAGGATTGCCATGGCCTATTGCCGCCTCCGCACACCTCATTTTTGGCCTCCACGTGCCCCATTTTGTGCCATTCTGATCCCGCCCTGGAACGGGCCGAAAATGGGGCATGTGGAGGCCAAAAATGGTGCATGCAGAGACTAAAAACGGGATGCAGACACCAAAAATGGGCATGGAGGTGACAATAGGCAATGGCAACCCCGGCAGCCTGAAACAGCTGATCATCGGGAGGCTGATCCAATCAACAATCATCTGCTTGTGCTAATCAGGTTGTACTGAAACAGCTTGTTTGTTGCTTGCTGCAAGGAGGCAAATTGTTGGGAGGCAGAGGCAGATTTTTTTTCCCTTGTTTTCCTCCCCCAAAACTAGTTGTGTCTTATACTTCAGGAGCATCTTATACTCTGAAAAATATGGTAGTTGTATAACATTTACATTTAGATTTATTATAGTTGTGATCTACCATAGATGGAGAATTTGAGATATATGGCTGAACTACAGCTCACAGCATCTTCAGACACCATTTACTAATAGTGAGAGTAGCTGTGAACTTGATGGTCTCAGTTTTTTTCCATCCTGTACTTGAACTGGGAGATTATCATTTCTGCTTAGGTAATGTTTAGACAGTTAAAAGTATGGTGTACAGAAAAGGAAAAAAAATTCTTCAATTATTGAAATTGTTCCAAGATCATAATACCAAGTAAAAATCACTATCACAAAGTAACAGCCATTTACAAAACAGCTCCAAATGTGACGCTTCAAATTTAAAGTATGTATTTGCTCTCATGTTGCCTGTTAAATGTTTAATTCTGAAATGTAGTTATATTCATTCTTTACATCTAATAAGTTATTTAACTTTAGGCCTCTCTTAACTAGCATTTCTTATAACATTGAAATCTAATTTCTGTATTTAACCACTCTATTTTTCATTATGTTTTACTGAACAAATTTTGTGCTTTCCTAGGAAAGATCAGTTTTCCTGCTATTCAAGCAGCTCCATCCTTTAGCTCATCATTTCCTGAGATCTTCAACAATAGAAAGGATATCCAGTGTTTGATCCCATGTGCAATTGATCAGGTAAGAAAGCTGTTTTAAACTATTTCCATCAAATCCATTACAAAAAGCAAGAGTAAATATTAGAACTAGATATACATTCTGCAGATCTCTACCGTGTTTCCCCAAAAATAAGACACTGTCTTATATTTTTTTTTGGCTCCCAAAAACACACTAGGTCTTATTTTCGGGGTAGGTCTTATATATATATATATATATTTAATGAAAAAAACACTTACCATATTCATGTAGAACAATGTACATTTATTCATGTACGAAAACATGAACAAATCGCATACCGTGTTTCCCCTAACATAAGACACTGTCTTATTTTTTTTTTTGGCTCCCAAAAACACACTAGGTCTTATTTTCGGGGTAGGTCTTATTTTTGGGGTAGGTCTTATTTTCGGGGTAGGTCTTATTTTCGGGGAAACACAGTAGTTCCAGCTTGCCTTTGATCCAAGCTTCTATCCTTTTTAGACAATTTAACTTAAGGAAATTTAAGAGACAAAAGTTTTCCAACACTTGATACCATTTGTAGTGCTTCCTCTCCTGACTTGCACTATAACAGGCTCGTGTATAATGCTTTTTGATCTGGGTTTTCTCCCCCCCCCCGCCCCTGTTTTTAGGATCCCTATTTTAGAATGACAAGAGATGTAGCTCCTCGGATTGGCTTTCCCAAGCCAGCATTACTGCATTCTGTCTTCTTCCCAGCCTTGCAGGGAGCACAAACAAAAATGAGTGCTAGTGACCCTAACTCCTCCATCTTTCTTACTGATACACCCAAGCAAATCAAAACAAAGGTAAGAGACCAGTACTGTACACAGATTGTACTGCTGTTAAATTCCAGCTTGCTGCTTTGTCTTCACAGACTATTTGTTTCAGGTCTACATTTTTTCCACAATTTTTTCCCAAAGAATGTTGTAGCAAATATTGAAAACTATGTTCTTAAGCAGACTGAGCCTTAAATACTTCACTCTAATCATGTGTCTTTGCACTGTAAGCTGACGTAGCAGCAATATTTAATGTACTAAGGATCCTGCAACTGGCTGTCTCTCCATGGCCCCATGAAATCATTTGACAATTGCTAGGCAAGTTATCCCAGTCTGCTTGGCTTTAAAGAACATGCAATTGTCATATCCTGGAGGAGATTGCATGTAACCCTTTGCAAAGTTATGCCAATATGATGTACGGACAAAAATGAATCTCAGAACAGGTTATAAAATATGATTCTTAGATGTGTAATGAAATACTTTGAGTTTTTTTTTCCATTTGTTTCTGATGCCATTTTTGAATATGTTTTTTCTCATTTGCAAAAATATTCAAAATAAACGGTTAATCTTCAGATTGATGAAGATCATTCCATCTTTTTCTGGATCATTAGCATAATTTTATGTTTTATCATTTTAATATCATAATGATGCAAAGGAAAATCCATAATACATGTCTAACCAACTACTGGGGGTGGGTGGAAATGTAACTCAGTTTTGATTAATAGGCTATATTTGTTTTGGATTCAATATGGCCTTCTTTACTTTGAAGCTTATATAAGATTCAACTGTAATATGTTGTTCAATATTGAAAAATCTGTTTATTATATATAAATGTTACTTATATCAAAGCTTTCCCCCACTTCTAATGCATGTACATGTTTTTGTATCTTGCTCCAGATTAATAAGCATGCTTTCTCTGGTGGAAAAGACACTGTTGAAGAGCACAGGCAATACGGTGGCAATTGTGATGTAGATGTGTCTTATATGTACCTCACTTTCTTCCTTGAAGATGATGACAGATTAGAACAAATTAAACAGGTAATTGCCATCTCCTTTTTGAAATACAAATTATTTAAAATAAAAGGTAGTTACCTTTCTTATATTTAAATTGTGCCTTATCTCCAAGACATTCAAAGTGGTGTACCTCTCTCCCACTTTATAGCAATAGACTTAGACTTATATACCGCTTCATGGTGCTTTACATCCCTCTCTCTAAGCAGTTTTACAGAGTCAGCATATTCCCCCCAACAATCTGGGTCCTCATTTTACCAACCTCGGAAGTATAAAAGGCTGAATCAACCTTGAGTCTGGTGAGATTCGAACTGCCAAAATGCAGACAGCTGGCAGGCAGCAGAAGTAGTCTGAGCCACTGTGGTTCTTTATCCCAAACACTACATGATTGTGAGAATGATTGGCCCAAAGTCATTCAGTCAATTTCCATTTCTGAAAGTTGAATTGATCCTGTCTCTTCCCAGTCCTCACAACGCTGCACTGGCTAAGTATTCAGGGAGTTAAAAGGAACTCCTGAGTCAACAAATCGCACCTCCAATCCACTAACCTGTGCCTAAAGTATCCCTTTCTGTGATGTTGTATAAGATCTTCAGAGGGAATGATACTTCTAGTTAAGAAAGGCAGAGTGCTTTCCATGTCCACATAGTACCTTTCAGGAGATTAGCAGGAGATGTCATGGGATATGACCATTCCCTTTGACTGTGACATTCTTTGGCAGGCCTACACAAGTGGAGCCCTGCTGACAGGAGAACTCAAGAAGGTGTTGATTGAAACTCTTCAGCCCTTGATTGCGGCTCACCAGCAAAGGCGAAAGCAGATCACTGATGAAATGGTGAAGGAATTCATGACACCACGGAAGCTGGCATTTGACTACTAATTCTACAACTGCATGTTAATTTATCAGTATATAAAGATCACATGTTATTGTACTTCGTTGTTCTTTTTTTTTACCTTAATTGTGTACAGGCATAAACAGCACTGCTTTTAACTATTAAATTATTCCTATTCAACCAATGATTATGTGGGAAAACCATGTGTCTCTATTTGACAAAAAAACAAACATTAGCGGTAAATAATATTTGGACTTCATAGGTTAGCATGGTAATTTATTTCCTGAGAAGATTGTTCTTCCATAAAATACCTGATTTCAATGAACATGTTGATAGGAAGAAAACTGACTTAATAAAGAATCCAACTCTGGAACATTTTTATATCAAGTAGGATTTCCTGTTTCATCTCTAACTTAAACTCTTTGTTGTAGTCAATATATTTTAAAACATTTCGTTATACTAATTATGGTACTATCTTTCTAAATTTGTGAAGTGTTGGTGTGTTTTACAGTCATAAGAATATTTATGATGGCTTGAAAGACAGAACAGTTTAATCATTCTTTGAATGGTATCTAGGTAGGAAATAGTCAAAGTATTCTGAAATTTTTGCTGACTTTTGCCAAATCATGGTACATAGTATTTCTAACAAAAAAAAACCAATTATTCCCTAAGAGCAATGAGAAATTTACCAGAGTAGAAACTATTCTCTTGTCTTTGTTTCCAAGCGTTTTGGATGTTCTAGTTATGTCAAGCTATTCCATGATATTAGTGAAGTTTAGATCTCAAAGGGTATGTTTGTTTCTGTTTTGCTTTGTTTATATCAAATGACTATATTTCTAGTGTAATGCTTCAACAAAAAGGTAATCTTCAGAATGTTGCTTGTCATAACTCCTATATATAGATTCTTAGCTTTGGATGCAAAGAGCAATAATGATTCCATTGTTTTTCTTTTAATAAAATAATAGAGGTTGGAAGGAACCTTGGAGGACTTCTAGTCCAATTCCTGGCCCAGTGCAGGAATCCACATACCATCCTGGACAAAGGCTATTCAATCTTTTATTTAAAATTTCCAGTGATGGAGTACCTTCATCAAACTTCAGGAGGCAGGCTATTCCACTGCTTAACAGCTCTTACAGTCAAGAAGTTCATCCTTATTTCCAGTTTGGATCTCTTTGGTAAAACAACTCAGTCCAGTTTTTTTCTTATCCTCAGATTCTAAGGAAAATAAATTCACACATTTTGCCCCATACTGTTGTCCTGCCTTTCCTTAGCCCTCTTTTCCAAATTCTTCATAGGGTTTAGCCTCTGGACTCTTTACCATAGCCTCCAGTTCCTCAGCATTCTTTTTGTATTATGGCAATTAGAACTGCAGTATTCCAGATGCAATCTGACTGGTGCAGCATATAGTAGTACTACCACTTCTCATGATCTTGACATTATATGTCTATCGACACAGCCAAAAAGTGCATTGGCTCTTTTGGCAGCTATGCCATATTGCTAAACATGTAATTTACTGAAACATCCAGATCCTTCTTACTGCTAAGCTAAATGCAGAACCTTAACATTTGTTATCACTCAACACTTTTGGATGGGGTTCAATGTTCAAATTTTTCAAGGTCCTTTTGAATCTTTTGGCTGTCTTTTGTGGTGTTAACATTCTCTCCCAGCTTTGTTTCACTGCTAAGTTTCATGAGCATTCTTTCTATTCTCTCATCTAAATAATTTATGAAGATGTCAAAGAGTATTGGGCCCAGAGCAGAACCCTGGGATGTCCATTGCATACCTCTCTTTGAGGGAACATAGACCCAATAAGGACCACATGTTGGCTACAATCATTTGGCCAACTGCAAATGCATTTAATAGTGAGGCCATCCATCTCACATGATTCCAGTTTATCAAGAAGGAGATAATCTAGGAAAGTTTATGAAGAATCAGATGGGATTTCTCTACTGATCCAAAAACATTTAGATCAATATTCTAGTAGTATTGATGAATCGGGGAGCAACAGTCCTGATTTGAACTTGAAAGAAGTCAATAGAATAGTTCTATGCTCCTGATGCCCATTACTTGAGATTTTTTATAGCAGCAAATCTTGTAAAATAACATATATGTATATATTTGTGCAAAGCAATGTACAAGAAGTGAAATTGTATAAGATCGTAATGTTTACAGCTCAGGAAGACTCTCTGTTCCATAGATATTAGCTCATATTATTTCTATGCCTTATCGGTATTTCTTTTTGTGTTTAAAAAATCTGCATATCCATCTATTTCTTGTATAATTTTGTAATAGGATATATTTTAACCAACAAAGGTTGTATAATAATAGAATTTTACTTTATTCTAGCTTACTTTTTTCTGCTTGAGTGAAAAAAAATACTTTTCAGGAAATAGAGCATTCATGCATTAAATTGCAAAATCCATTGATTAATATGCATTGATTTGGGAATTGATTTTATACTTATTTTCCTCCACTCACCAATTACCTGTGAATTAAAATTAGGATTGGTTTTAGTTTTGCTGACAAAAATAAAAGCCCTTGAGAACAAGAGAATGGATGGAAATGTAAATGGTGTCAGGGCAAATTAATCGGAAGATTGCTGTCACCCCTCAAAAAGCTGTTTTTCTGGTTAATTTTTTTTATTAACACAGGATTTGACTCTACTCTTTCTTTCTGTCCAGTTGACTCTTACCCTTTCACCATCCAGTTCTGTTCTCCCTTCCCCCAACCCCAAAAAAGCATTCTCTTCTTTTCCCAGTAAAATTCTTTTCCCTTCAGTCTTATTTTCATGCTGGATTTGGACTAAATTTATTATTTTAGTTCTTTTTGCTGGAAAGAGAGGAGCACATGTGTGTTATATGTGAAAATATGAAATGTGGAATCGATTTTCTATATGAGGTTATTCTGTTAATATAAATTTATCATTTTGCCTCATCTTAACTTTTCTGAACTGTAGATTTTGACACACATGCCATATGTACATAAGGATATCAGATGCACCTACGTATTCAGCACAAATAATCTTCAGGGCTGCTTTAGCTGAAATTGTCAATCCTAGCTGACTAGATAGAGAAATTGGAAATGTAAAGCACTTCCTAGGTTATCTGAAGTTCAGGCTCCTCTTCCTTTCAGATAGGTATAGTACACATTAATACTGCATATATGGAGAAATAACTTGGAAGTTTCTCCAATTACTTATTGTACATCTAAAGTTTGAGTTTCAAGAGCAGCTTTGGGGAAGGAGAAATGAAATTGGTATAGGTACGTCAAGTATGTAATGTAAATTTGTGCATTTGTATTTTTCACTTTTTCTTCAATAGTACAATTGTTAAAAGTCCCACTTAAAAATAACAGAAAATTACCATAGTCCATCATTTTGTAGAACAACTTAGTAATAAAGAGAATTCCTTGGTGATGTACAATAAAACTGTAAGATCTTGCAGAACAAGATACTTCCACCATGAATACCAATTGTACACAAATGTGTATATATTTGTTACCAGTATCTTCATACATACATGCATACATATATATACAAATTCACACACAGAGAAATAAATCAAAAGCTGTAAAACTGTAAAGTTCTTTAAATTTGCTAGTGTGTCTCTTAGTTTATAATCAGCTGCTTACATGGTAAGTTGTTGTAAATAGAAAACTCTTATACATAGTAAATATGCATGCTGTTCAACCTGGTGGCCTCAATATACTGTAATGTTGATATGGCTCCCTAATGCCAAACTCCTTTAAAAGTGTCTATTACAATAAATTTTAAATTTTATAAAACAGCATTTTGGATTGAATAAAATAGTTAAGATGTACTTGGAATCCAGTTAAGGGTTTCAAAGTGGTTCTTGTAAAAGATCCTTTTAAAGCATGAACCAAAGCATGAATACAGAAAATTAAATTAGGTAGGTTTTGTTTGGCTGATGGCCTTGCGATTTTCCTATTTTTGAAGACAGCTGTGTTGTTGTATTACCAATGAATAGAGCAAAATCAATGCAAATTCTTACAATTCAATATTTGGAGGTGCAACAATGTCTATATCACTTGCACATTTTCTGTATCAAGTTCAATAAGCTGCTTGGTACAGCAGTTCATGTTCTTATTTGTTTGAATAAAGGGACCTAAAAGGAAAATGTAATCAATACACTCTTTAAGTAAGGTGTAAATTGTAGCTGTGTAGGAGTGGGTTGTTATAAATAGGAGAAAAGCTGTGTCTTTTACAAAAATAGCTCAACAAAATGTAGCACTAGATGGGGCCACTTTGAGAGTTCCTTATTCTCAGATCAGAGCATTGATCCTGTCAACCTATTGCTTTCTGCTCACCATCCTTCACTTAATTTAACTGTTTGGGCAAATCTAATTCTAGATGTAAGGAATCTCTTTCCAAAGTTTCCTTGGGGTGCTGCCCCTTATATCAATTGTTATGGTAGATAAGTGTGAATTGGGGTTGGGGAGAAACTTCAGTTATTCCCCACAATGTCCTTTGCATAGCATAGCTTCCGAACAATGTGGAAAGTAAAAATGGCCAACTCTTAGCTACTTATAGTACTTATAAAACAATAAAAGTACTTATAGTACTTTTTATAGGGGTGCAGAACAGGTGTCCTGCCTGGATCTTGCAGAGGCAATGTTATCTCAGGTGATATTCAAGAAAGCAGTATGGTAATATTGGTCGCACTGATGGATGATCTCTGGAGGGCTCGGGACAGGGGTTGCTCCTCTGTCCTGGTCCTGTTAGACCTCTCAGCGGCTTTTGATACCATTGACCATGGTATCCTACTGCACCGGCTTGGGGGGCTGGGAGTGGGGGGCACCATATTGCGGTGGTTCTCCTACCTCTTGGGCCGGACACAGATGGTGTTTGCAGGGGGGCGCAGTCGGCCCCTAGGCCCCTCACTTGTGGGGTGCCGCAGGGGTCGGTCCTTTCCTCCTGTTCATCATCTATATGAAGCCGCTGGGTGAGATCATCTGTGGTTTTGGGGTAAGGTATCATCAATATGCTGATGATACCTAGCTCTTCATCTCCACCCCGGACCACATCAGTGATGCCCTCTCCATGATGTCCTGTTGCTTGGAGGTGGTGTGGGACTGGATGGGGAGGAACAGGCTCCAGCTCAACCCGAACAAGACTGAGTTGCTGTGTGTACCGTCATCTCAGATAATCCAAGAGATTCCACCATTGGTCATGGGGTGAGAGGTGTTGCCCCCTGTGGATAGGGCGCACAACTTGGGTGTCCTCCTGGATGTGTGGCTCAGTTTGGAGGAGCAGGTGGGACCCCTCACCAGGGGGGCATTCGCACAGGTTTGCCTTGTGCGCCAGTTGTGTCCCTACCTGGACCGGGATGCGCTGCGCATGGTCACTCATGCGCTTGTTACCTCTAGACTCGACTACTGCAATGCTCTCTATATGGGGCTGCCCTTGCATGTCGTATAGAGACTTCAGCTGGTGCAGAATGTGGCCACGCGGGTAGTGATGGGAGTGTCCCGATTCTCCCATATTATGCCCCTCCTGCGTGGCCTGCACTGGCTACCGGTTGCTCTCCATGTGAGATTCAAGGTGCTGGTAACAACCTATAAAGCCCTATATGGCTTGGGTCCAGGGTACTTGCAAGAACATCTCCTGCCATTGACGAATACCAATCGCCCAGTGCACTCCCACAGACAGGGCCTCCTGGGGGTACCGTCAGCTAAACATTGTAGGCTGGTGACCCCTAGGGGGAGGGTCTTCTCTGTGGGAGCGCCCACCCTCTGGAACCAGTTACCCCTGCAATTGCGCCTGGCCCCTGATCTCCGCTCCTTCCGCCGTGACCTTAAAACATGGTTATTTTCACAATCTGGCCTGGACTGACAGGGGATCGTGGTTTTAATTTAGAATGTTTATTTGGCTGTAATTTAATATTTTTTTAATTGTTTTAATTTTTGTATTGTTCGTTTTTATGTACGCCACCCTGAGTCCTTCGGGAGAGAGGGCGGCCTATAAGTCCAAATAAACTAAACTAAACTAACTAATATAAATCCTAGCTTTGTCTACTGTTAAGAGAAAACACAAGATTTAAAGTAGAAGAGAACTTCCCTTTTCTATAGCACAAGATCCAAAGGTGATTTATATTCATTTCTTAGACAGACAGAATGGCAGATGTACAGGTGAAACTTGAACAATTAGAATATCATGCAAAAGTTCATTTATTTCAGTAATGCAACTTAAAAGGTGAAACTAATATATGAGATAGACTCATTACATGCAAAGCAAGATAGTTCAAGCTGTGATTTGTCATAATTGTGATGATTATGGCTTACAGCTCATGAAAACCCCAAATCCACAATCTCAAAAATTAGAATATTACATGCAATCAATAAAACAAGGATTGTACATAGAACAATATCGGACCTCTGAAAAGAATAAGCATGCATATGTACTCAGTACTTGGTTTAGGACCCTTTTGCAGCAATTACTGCCTCAATGCAGCATGGCATGGAAGCTATCAGCCTGTGGCACTGCTGAGGTGTTATGGAAGACCAGGATGCTTCAATAGCGGCCTTCAGCTCTTCTGCATTGTTCGGTCTCATGTCTCTCATCTTTCTCTTGGCAATGCCCCATAGATTCTCTATGGGGTTCAGGTCAGGCGAGTTTGCTGGCCAATCAAGCACAGTAATCCCACGGTCATTGAACCAGGTTTTGGTGCTTTTGGCAGTGTGGGCAGGTGCCAAGTCCTGCTGGAAAATGAAGTCAGCATTTTCTGACTTCCAGTGGAAGGAAGCATGAAGTGCTCCAAAATCTTCTGGTAGATGGCTGCATTGACTTAATGAAGCACAGTGGACCAACACCAGCAGATGACCAACACAGACTGGAAACTTCACACTGGACTTCAAGCATCTTGCAGTGTGTGCCTCTCCATTCTTCCTCCAGACTCGGTCCTTGGTTTCCAAATGAGATGCAAAAGTTGCTGTCATCAGAAAAGAGGACTTTGGACCACTGAGCAACAGACCAGGTCTGTTTTTCTTTAGCCCAGGTAAGACGCTTCTGACATTTTTTGTTGTTCAGGAGTGCCTTGACAAGAGGAATACAACATTTGAAGCCCATGTCCAGGATCCGTCTGTGTGTGGTGGCTCTTGATGCACTGACTCCAGCCTCAGTCCACTCCTTGTGAAAGTCCCCAACACTTTTGAATGGCCTTTTCCTGACAATTCTGTCCAGGCTGCGGTCATCCCTGCTGCTTGTGCACCTTTTCCTTCCACATAACTTTCTATTAATGTGCTTTGATACAGCACTTTGGGAACATCCAACTTCTTTTGCAATTACCTTTTGAGGCTTTCCCTCCTTATGGAGGGTGTCAATGATGGTTTTCTGCACAACTGTCAGGTCAGCAGTCTTTCCCATGATTATGATTCCTACTGAACCAGACTGAACCATTTAAAGGCTCAGGAACCCTTTGCAGGTGTTATGGCTTAATTAGCTGATTAGAGTGGGACACTTTGAGCCTAGAATATTGCACCTTTTCACAATATTCTAATTTTCTGAGATTGTGGATTTGGGGTTTTCATGAGCTGTAAGCCATCATCATCACAATTATGACAAATCACGGCTTGAACTATCTTGCTTTGCATGTAATGAGTCTATCTCATATATTGGTTTCACCTTTTAAGTTGCATTACTGAAATAAATGAACTTTTGCATGATATTCTAATTTTTTGAGTTTCACCTGTAGTTGTATCACAATCATAAAAGGAGTGAGTCAAGCAAAAAACAAAAGGAGTAAGTCATGAGTACATCTCCAAAGCAGAATGAAAAAGGAGATTGACAGGACTAAGATGTTTTCTCTTGAAGGAGCAATAGATGCTAATAGAGCATTGACAGATAAAGAGCACACTAGGGCAGCATTTCTCAACCTTGGCACTCAACCACTAAGAAATAGGCACTTCAAACTCCCAGAATAATTCCCCAACCACACATCTTAAAATTACCAAGGTTGAGAAACACTGCTCTAGGACAGGGTTTTCCAACATGAAAATGTTGTTCTTGGGATTACAGTATATGAGAGACTAAAGGCAAAAAAAAAAAGTTCACAGCTGGTTTTTCCTCACTAGAGCTTTGCCTCTTCAGGAGTTGTGGGAATTGTTTTTAACTAGCAGGTCCTATGGCCTGAAAGAATTGGAAGGACCTTATTGTAGGTATTGTGCTTGGAAAAAGGTCATAAATCCAGGCAAAATGTTATAAAAACAACTTTTTAGGAAAAGAAAAAAGAACATTCTCTTTTTTAAATCCTGCAATATTAATCTGGTATTCTGGGTTCTTAATTTTCCCTTTTTGTTAGATATCTTTTGGATGGAGTGGCAAGGGTTATTTCAACAGCAGTCTTCTTTTGCCAAGCAAGTACTGAAATTTTTGTGAGAGCCTTTCTATGCAGACGGTCACAACATAGGACCAAACCGACTTTTCTCAAAGAGGGCGCTGTTGGACCTTCATTTGTAGATGGTCCAGAAGGTCTTCTTTCTTCCATTGTGCACCTTTGAACCTTATGCTAATCGATTGTAATCAGTAAAATAGTTAAATGTTGTTTTTACAACCTTTTACTTTGTTTTACTTCTTTCCTACTTGAATCTGTAATCTAACAATAATGCACTACTGGTAGCATTTCCCATGCCATGAAGATATTTCAAGCCCACTTTATGTTTTTTTTTTCCATGACCAGTTTTTTTATATACGCCAATTGACCTATATTCTAGGTGTCAGCCCAAAGAAATGGGGTCCCTGATTTGGAGCGATTCTGAGTATTTTCAGCTCAAGAGTTTATAATGGCTGAGCAAAAGTTACAAAATACAAAAGTTTTCTTTCCTG
Organism: Naja naja; assembly: GCA_009733165.1. Classification (NCBI taxonomy): domain Eukaryota; kingdom Metazoa; phylum Chordata; class Lepidosauria; order Squamata; family Elapidae; genus Naja; species Naja naja. Next base: position 334,671,213 of record CM019148.1, on the reverse strand, counting down.
GGTATCCTTGGGGTACCGTCAACCAGTCATTGTCAGCTGGCGGTGCCCAGGGGTAGGGCCTTCTCTGTGGGAGCACCCACCCTGTGGAATCAGCTCCCCTTGACCTTCGTTTGGCCCCTGATCTCGCTCCTTCTGCCACGACCTGAAGACCTGGTTATTTCAGCAGGCCGGCCTGGACTGAACCAAAGGGGGGGTCTCTTCTTTTTTAAAGTAATTTTAATTGTTTTAATATTGGGCTTGTATTGTTTAATCGTTTTTTAGGTAAATTATTGTATTGTATTTTATATTGTGAGCTGCCCTGAGTCCTTAGGGAGAGAGGGCGGCATACAAGTCTAATAAATTATTATTATTATTATTATTATTGTTGTTATTATTATTATTAATGTATGCCCTTCCTGGGTGTTTGAATTCCCTCCTTTTCTGACACTAACTGCAAAGAGAAAGGAGACAAATGATTGGCAGGGCAGGGGAAACCATTGTGATATTTTAAATAATAGGCTGAAGGTAGCTTTATTCTTTGATTGAGACACAATCAAGACAAATGCAACACATAACAAAATTAAATATGTGCAAAACTTTTATTTTTTTTAAATACCCAATTTTTATAGTGTTTAACCATTAACGTACTATTTGGATTTAGAAACAATTACTTTGACAAGGAAGCTAGTTGTCATCATCTCATAATTAATGAAGTAGGCAACGCAGTCATTGTTTAAATGTATACTAACCCTCCCTCCCCTTTCAAATGATTTTTAAACTTAGGTGAGATACAGACAACAATTAAAATGTTATCTTATTTTTAACAGTGTATTTAATCTTCAAGGAGCCATTTTTTAAAAGCATATTTAATCAATAAAAGAAAATGCAGTCAAGATTGAGATACAATTCTGACCCTCTTGGATTGATTAAACAAATGAGCTACAGTAGGCCTTCAGCTCCTAGAAGAAGCTCCTACAAGAAGATCAGTAATTCTAGCAATGTGAACTCATCCTAACTCTTGTTTGTAATTATGTAATTATAAACAAAAGCATCCTAATTTATTCCCCTCACGCTACACAAACACCCCTCAAAAAAAACTATTGAGAGCATAATAAAGTTTTAATGCACACATCCAATTCTGAAATTTGCAAACATAAAGATAATTTATCAGGCCAAGAGTTTTCTGAAAAAGTATTTAAATAAATTGGCTTTAAAACCACTTATAGAATAATGCTGAAATACAATCATTTCTCCAAACGTTTCCCAAACCTAAGAACAGCTTCATAAGTTACGAATATCATCATGTTTGTAGGAAATGCACGAAGTGAGTTTAGTCCAAGGCCTTTAAAAAGAACTCTTACTCCTTCTTCCCTTATGCTGTCTCTGACACAATGCACTAGTCCAGTATATTTACGCTGCCCATCACCATCTGCTTGCATTCGGGCTTTAATGACATCCATTGGGGTTGCTGTGCCCCAAGCAAGAACACCAGCACAGCCTCCAGATAGAAGCACAGCCCACAGGTCTGTAAACATAAGTGTTAATAGTGTAACTTATCATTAATACTCCAAAATTATTAAAAATCCAAATGTTGGTAAAAGTAATATCCCAAAATTTCTATTAACTATATAAAATACCTCAAAGAATGCCATTTTCCCCACCTTATCATAGGAGGGTTTCTTATATTGGCTGAAAATAAAGTAATGAAGGGTGACAAGTTTTTATGTTTTTGTTTTTATCTTCTTTTTTTGAGAGAGGATCATCTTAAACTCAGTGTCATCTTCCTTTGGGTAAACAAAGCATTATGTAAATTAATATAATCCTCATAAAATATCACTTCAAGGCAAAACATGAGCCCCTGTGTCTTTTTCCCAAGCGAAGGGAAGACCTTCAATCCGCATTCTCAAATCAAACTCCATCTAACACACACACATGTATACACAGAGGAATTACGAAATGTGTGACTACAGAATTTGATAATAGTAGCCAGTGGTGGGATTCAATTTTTTTTACTACCGGTTCTATGGGCATGGCTTGGTGGGCATGGCAGGGGAAGGATACTGTAAAATCTCCAGTCAGAGGTGGTATTTCCCAGTTCTCTGAACTACTCAAAATTTCTGCTAGAAATTTTCTCCAGAACTGGTCAGAACCTGCTGAATACCACCTCTGATAGTAGCCTGATATGGCTGTCAAAAAAAATTAAACAAATTCATGAAGAAGATCAAACATTTGTCAAGGGCATCTGGCTGGCCCCTTTGGATCCTGGATATTGGGACAGACCATATAAATAACCATACTTAAACACATTCTAGAGCAAGGGTCCCCAAACTTGGCAACATTAAGACTTGTGGACTTCAATTCTTCAAGTCCACAAGTCTTAAAGTTGCCAAGTTTGGAGACCTCTGTTCTAGAGTGACCACTTATAACCAGATCTGAACATTAAGAAGGATTTGAGATACTTTGCTACATTGACATAACCCTTCATACCATGTATCATATTAAGCCACACAAAAAAAACCTCTGTAAGTGAATGATTAGATAAAAGTGCATAGCTAAAATAAAAATGTCATAATGTCTCTTTGACCTACCTTCCATTTTTCATGCCCAAGATGCCTTACATTCCTATTGTGAAACACAAGATGACACATTCAAGAAGTTCTCTAATTCTCATGCTTCCCCTTTTTCAAGTATGTGACAATAGTTTTCCTCCCTCTTCAAATACTATCTACATTTGACTGAGTTGTTTGCTGAAAAATTCCAAATAAGGTTCACTGTCTTCATCTCATTTTGATTTTTATGATTTTCTGTTAAATTAAGCTACAGTATTGTGCCATAAATTTGAGTAATCTGTTTACAATGTTAGTTCAAATATAGTGTGAGAGCCAGATTATCGAAGTGGGGTGGGGCGTTCCCTGCAAGGTAACACACTTCAGTGAGGGGAGAAACTGGTATTTTCTTCAAGGCTCAAGCTGTTATAGTTTTACCTTAAATAAAACTTTATTACAATTTTGTAATCTGCTATAAGAAGTTGTGAGCCAGAGTATCAGCCTTTCCTCAGTGTTTTGGGATTGCTGGCTGTAAATTCTGGTAATTGGTCATTTGGAGGGCAACAGGTAAGAAGAGGGTGGGCTATAATATTTATCTACTTGTTCATTTTTTTTTGTTTATAAGCACCCAGAATGATCCTGCAACCCTACTAGTAAAAGTAACAATAGTGGGAAGCAATCCAAGTCCACACCTTCACCATGCAATTTTAAACACAACTCTTAAATTATTATTTATTATTCTTTTGACAGTTGATTGAATTGCTCAAGCAAGCAAGGGTGTTGAACCAAAAAAAAAGCCTTAAGGCAAGCAAAAAAGAAATCTTAACTCTATTTCCTACCATAATGAATAATTTAATTTAATTTAATTTAATTATGAGGTTTATATGCCACCCTATCTCCCTAAGGACTCAGGGCAGCTTACAATACTAAAAACATATAATACAAATGTTAAAAATAAATTAAACCCAGAGAAATCTCATAATCATAAAACTAAGACATTAACCCATTTAAAAACCCTCCCCCCGCATCAGTCCGGGTAGGCCAGTTAAAATAGCCAAGTTTTTAGGCCACAGCGGAAGGCTCAGAGGTCCGGGGCCACCCAGAGCTCCAGGGGCAGCTGATTCCAGAGGGCGGGCGCCCCCACAGAGAAGGCCCTATTCCTGGAGGCCACCAGCCAACACTGTCTAGCTGATGGCACCACAAGGAGGCCCTGCCTGTAATCATTTACTATGCTTCGTACTCAGAAAAGCTGATATAGTGCTATATTCCTTGTAGCTTCCTTTCACTTCCATAGATGAGAGGTTCTGCATAGTAATACACAAATCCATTTTTTACAGTAGACTACTCTCTCCTTAAGACCTAAAATGATTTTGGCAATCACCCCCAGAATTAAGGAAGGGGCAATGAGGGCTGCTGCCTCAAGATGATGATGATGATGATGATGATGATGATGATGATGATGATGATGATGATGATGATTATTTTACTTTTTCCATCCCTTCTTCCCTCACTTATTGAGCATATACATATCCTTCTCCACATTCCCTTTCCAGGTATACAATATTAGGCAAAAAAAAGCTAAACCAAATTTATATGAACACCATTTAATAAACCCCTTCAAACTTTTCTATGTAAATCATCCATGCTTCAACCATATCTATATATCACTTCATACAGCTTCCCTTTGTTCTCACCAAGAAAAAGAAAAAGAAAAAAAATCACAATTTGAAAAATCCTTGCATAATTCTTGCTGTTTCAGTAACAGGTAGATATGAAAACTTAAAGACATATGTCAATTTTTATAATAAATTATGAATTTTTGCAAAACACGCATGTTTAATATTTTAAATGCATAGCATTAGTTACCGTAAATTCAAGAGAACAAAACTTTTAAAAAATCCTTTTATGCAGGAAGAGCTGATGAATGACATCAGAGAACACAGCCTCTGTCAACCAGTTTCATAAGAGTTCAAACAGAATTTTGTAAAAAGCACTTTAACACTGTTACACAACCTGTGTAATCTATGTGAATTATCACTAAGTTTATTTTACCTTATTTTATATGCAAAGGATCTGCAACATCTACTTATAAAAATTAAGGAACATAGTGAAAAAAATGGGACTAAAATTAAATATAAAGAAAAAGCATTAAATATAAACAGAGGCATAGAATCAAAATAATGTGAAGTATTAGTACCACTTTATAAAGCTTTAGTAAGACCATACCTGGAATACTGCATCCAGTTTTGGTCATTACATTAAAAAAAAGATTTTGAGACTTTGGAAATAGTCCAAAGAGCCACTAAGAGGATTAAAGGCCTGGAGACTAAAACATATGAAGAAAGGTTGCAGGATTTAGGTTTGGCTAATCTAGAGAAAAGAAGTACTAGGGGGGACATGATAGTATTATTCCAATATATGAAAGGCTGCCACAAAGAGGAAGGTGTCAACTTATTTTCCAAAGCACCAGAAGGCAGGACAAGAAACAATGGATGAAAACTAAACAAGCAGAGAAGCAACCTGGAATTGAGGAGAAACTTCCTAACAGAGATGACAATTAACCAGTGGAACAGCTTTGCCTTCATCACTGGAGGTTTTTAGGAAGAGACTGGACAGTCACCAGAAGACAGATAACAGATAATCAGAATTGGAAGGGACCTTGTAGGTCATCTAGTCCAACCCCCCGCCCAAGCAGGAGACCCTACACCATTTCTGACAAATGGCAGTCCAATCTCTTCTTGAAAGTCTCAAGTGATGGCGCTCCCACAACTTCCGAGGACAAGCTGTTCCATTGGTTGATTGTTCTCACAGTCCTTATTTCCAGGCTAAATCTCTCCTTGTTCAGTTTCCATCCATTATTCCTTGTCTGGCCTACAGGTGCTTTAGAAAATAGCTTGACCCCTTCCTCCCTGTGGCAGCCCCTCAAATATTGGAAGACCACTATCATGTCTCCCCTGGTCCTTCTCTTTACTAGACTAGCCAAGCCCAGTTCCTGCAACCGTTCATTGTATGTTTTAGCCTCCAGTCCCCTAATCATCCTGGTTGCTCTTCTCTGTACTTTTTCTAGAGTCTCAACATCTTTTTTATAATGTGGTGAACAAAACTGGATGCAGTACTCTAGTTGTGGTCTTACTAAGGCTTTATAGAGTGGTATTAGTACTTCCCTTGATCTTGATTGTATCCCTCTGTTAGGATTGCATTAGCTTTTTTGGCTACTGCAGCACACTGCTGGCTCATATTTAGCTGGTTGTCCACTAAGACTCCAAGATCCCTCTCACAGTTACTGCAATTGAGCCTGGTTTCACCCAGTCTATATGTGTACTTCTGGTTTTTCTTGCCTAAGTGGAGGACTTTACTTTTCTCTACATTGAATTTCATTTTGTTAGATACAGCCCAGTGTTCTAGTCTGTCAAGATCCATCTGGATCTTAAGCCTATCTTCTTGGGTGTTAGCTATTCCTGCCAGCTTAGTATCATCTGCAAATTTGGTAAGTTCCCCTTCTATTCCCTCATCCAAGTTGTTAATGAAGATATTGAAGAGTACTGGGCCTAAGGCGGAACCTTGTGGCACCCCACTGCTTACTTCCCTCCATGTAGACTTAGACCCATTGAGGACTACTTGCTGAGTACGGTTTGCCAGCCAGTTGCGAGTCCATCTAGTGGTGGTGCTATCTATTCCACTTTTTTCTAGCTTACTAAGAAGTAGGTTGTAGTCTACTTTGTCGAATGCCTTGCTGAAATCTAAATATATTATGTCCACAGTATTTTGCTGGTCTACTAATTTAGTCACTGTGTTGAAGAATGAAATAAGACCTCCAAGGTCCCTTTCAGTTCTATTCTGATTCTGAAGTTCTCCAATAGACATTCTCAGAAAGTGCTTAGTTTAACTCTATGGAAGTAGGGTGTGGGAATTTGCAGTATCCGGGATCAGGCAGAGGAATATCCTACACCTCTATGAAATCTTCCTTAGTACAAAAATGTGTGGCTGTGTAAACACTGGCAGAGATCTGAGGGAAGACAGCCTGTATTCAAAAGATGAACATATTCTCCCTCCAGTATCCTTAATGATGCTTTAAAAAGTTTGTATACCACAGGGCGACAAAGAAAAATGCAACTTGGAAATGAATATATATCAAGTTATCATGACACAAACACGCAAGACAGACATCTAAAGCTTCTGAAACAAATGATTCCCATTTAATGCACATACCTGGTTTGTTTTTACCAGTTGGAGTAAGCCAATCACACAGGACAGAGTAGGTGAGAAAATATGCTCCACATGAATGACAGTCCCTGCCCAACAGAGCCAAAGACCCTTTGTACAGACCTGCAAGGCCTTCTTCTTTGACTATTGTCCTCAGACAATGCAAGGAGCCTTGATACTTAGGTCGGGAGTCAAAGGGATAAGCTGATCCTGTCAAGTAATATGGGTCTTTCTGGATCTGTAATCTTACTTTGGCTATTTCTGCAGGTGATATTAGCACAACCTAGAAAATATAATTAAGAGTTAGATTTAGAATGTAGATCAGAGTTAGAATATATATTAGAATCACATCTTGCTGCCAAGAACCTGGAAGACCCTAGTTCAACTTCATGTATCGTATCTGATCCTTTGACTAAAATATATTCCTATATTTTCCAGTCATGTTTGCATTTTGCATATCTGCCCTGAAATTTTTCTGTAACAGTCTAGAGGAATAGACAACATTTTAGTAGCAGGAAAGACCTGCTTAATATTTCAGGGTGTGTGTGGGAGGTTCAAAATGAAAAAGTTGGATCATATACCTGAGAAGGGCAAGAATTTTTCTGATTTATTTTAGTTTAAGGGAAGTTAACATTATATGTATTTTAGGCAGTGGTGGGATTCAAAAAAATTTACTACCAGTTCTGTGGGCATAGCTTAGTGGGTGTGGCTTGGTGGGCATTGCAGGGGAAGGATACTGCAAAATCCCATTCCCTCCCCACCCTACCAACCTGCTTTCCATCTCTGTTCTCCTGTGCAGGGCAACAAAAGAAGACCCAGCCGATTAGCTGGGACTCGGGAAGCAGAGAATAGATGGGGGCGGGACCAGTCAGAGGTGATATTTGCTGGTTCTCTAAACTATTCAAAATTTCTGCTACTGGTTCTCCAGAACTGGTCAGAACCTGCTGAATACCACCTCTGATTAGGGTTTAGAATGCAGCTTTCATAGTTTCTCTGCATCTAAACAGTTGGAAACTGCAGAACTTGGGACCGCAGATGGCTCACCTCACTTCTAAAGACTTGAAGGTAAATAAGAGATGCTGACAGATCCTGTTCCCTCAGCCCACAGATAGATTTACCCACATTATTTTATTTTTTTTAACCTACCCGGACAGCTCCAGTAACACAACCTGCAAAAGATATATCCACTTTTGATGGTTTTCTGTCTGCAGAGCCATATCGTAATCTACAGATACCATAAAGAAAGTTTTTGTAGATTCCAAATGAAAATGATGAAATCAGTGATGCCATTAAAATTGTCATTGAAATGCCTTTGAAGAAACCTGGCACCTGAATGGAACAGAAAAGTGAGCAAAATGCCTTTTTAGAATTGAAGAATAAAAAGCATAAGATTCGTTGTAAGGAACTAATTGAGTATAGCTTGTCAAACTGGCGGTCCGCAGACTGGTTGCATCACATGTAGGCCACACCCACCCCAGCTCAACAAAGACAAAAAACATCACGATACATTATGTGACATGATCGAATTTGACACCTGTGTGGCCTGATGGTTTGAGTTTTTGTTGCTAGGTAAAAAAAAAAGCTGTAGGCATAATTATATTATTTTATTTCCACCTTTATTGTTTTTATAAATAACTGAAGACAATGTACCCACCCAATAGTCCTTCCTCCCCCTATTTTCCCCACAACAACCTGTGATACGAGCTGGTTCTGAAAGAGAATGACTCGCCCAAAGTTACTCAGCTGGCTAAACAGAAAGTCACAAAAAACAGCCAGGTAAAATATTTCCTGCTTTAGTGCAATGCCACATGTTATCTTTTTTCTACGTAGCTACATATTACACTGTGAAAAAAATTACAGGTAATAAATATGAGGTTTTTGTTCAATTTCTACAATGCTTCATCATTGGCCATCCTGGCTTCAGTTGATGGAAACTGAAGTCAAAAGGGTTTTAGAGGAAAAGATTCCTACACCTGGCATGTGTTCAGCATGTAGAATAAATTTGCTAAAAAAAATTTAAATTATTTGGAACAGCATGCAAATCTTAATATTCTCTTCTGAATATTGTTAGGCTCTTTAAGAGGTAATAAAGCAAAAAAATGATTTTTTAAAATCAAGATAGTTAATTATTCTCAGTTATACATACCCTTTCAGTTCTATATATATCTCTGATACAGTGCGATATTCCACGATAGTGTGCTTCTGTCTGAATTCTCACCTACCAAAGCAAGGTAAAGCAAGCCACCTTACACATCAAATGTATAAATGGAAGTACCACAATTGGGCATTTTATGAAATATACATTTTGTTTACAAGCAATAAGGACAAGGACATTATATTAGTTAAAAGTGCAGAAAATTTGTTTTTGAAGAAGAATAGTGGAGGTCTATAGCTCAAGCAATATTTATGCAACACACCAAATCAGCCAAGAACACTTTTAATTAGCCAACCACATTTTGGTCTAGCATGTTGTGTAAATCTAGGATGGGCAGGGAGGGTTTATAATTCAATGTGATGAATAGAATAGAATATAATAGAATAGAATAGAATAGAATAGAACAGAACAGAACAGAACAGAACAGAACAGAACAGAATTCTTTTATTGGCCAAATGTGATTGGACACACAAGGAATTTGTCTTGGTGCAAATGCTCTCTGTATATATAAAAGAAAAGATGCATCAATTTATAAACCCAGGATCATGTATGGGTCAGTTAACCACAAATAGCAGAGCTCTAACTGTCTATGATGGCTCTGAAGCTCTGACGGGATTAGGAGGATGAACTTTGGAAATCCTTCTGCTAAATTCTTTAACTCACCCCAGAGCTTTTACCTGAAAGAGGGGGGAAAACTGTGTACACAATGAGCTAAATCATTATATGATTTGTTTGCTCTTGATGTGCACCCACCCACAGTGGATTGTAAAATATAGTTTATTAAGCAAAGCATCAGCTACACAAAGTGCTAACTCAGTCACAAAGAAGAAACCTACATAGTTTCCCATGTGTATGGATTATACACAAAATAGTACTTTTAAGAAACTGGCTGACATACCTTTATTGTATCCAATGGATAACCTACTGCAGCACTAACACCACCTGAAACAGGTAATTGTATGTGAATTTATTTGGGAAGTGTTATAAATAAATATATTCAAGCCCACAGAGGAGAGATCACATTCTTCAAGCTACCACATTAAAGCTTCCCAAGCCATCCCATGCATGTTCCACATTTACAAAATCCCTCCCTCTTGCTCTGAAATTATTGTTTGTATATACTTTTTGATGAACTATGAAAGTTAAGACTTTCCCACACCCTAACCAACAATGCAGTTTGTACAACAAAATACAATTAGATGTGATCATCCCCAAAATGCACTGCAGAATGTGCCTGGGGTTGAGTACTCATACAAAAGCTACTGCAGCCAGATTGTGCAGATTGCCTTTGTCTTAAATTTATTGTGCATTAAGCTTATATTCATAATTCTGACACTGACTTGAGAAAGGAGAAAAAAATATACAATGTGGATGGTAAATGTAAATTTCCTCAGATTGGAGAAGCAATCACATTGAATTTCTGGTGGAAAGGGAAATCTTAACAAAGAAACTAGAAAATGCTGTGCAGTTTACTAAAGATGAGGGAGGGGTTTTTTCCTGCCGCTTTGAAAGAGGCGGTGGTGAGACCCCTCCTGAAGAAGCCTGCTCTGGACCCAGCCGTTTTAAACAACTTTCGTCCAGTCTCCAACCTTCGCTTTTTGGCGAAGGTTGTTGAGAGTGTGGTGGCTCAGCAGTTTCCGCTTTTCCTGGAGGAAGCGGACTATCTAGATCTGTATCAGTTGGGCTTCCGACCCGGGTACAGCACAGAGACGGCATTGGTTGCGCTAATGGATGATCTCTGGAGGGCCCGGGACAGGGGATTTTCCTCTGTCCTAGTCCTATTAGATCTCTCAGCGGCTTTTGATACCATCGACCATGGTATCCTATTGCGGCGCCTCGGGAGGTTGGGAGTGGGGGGCACTGTTTTGCAGTGGTTCTCCTACCTCTCAGGGCATTCGCAATCGGTGCTGGCAGGAGGGCAGAGGTCGATCCCGAGGGCACTCACATGTGGGGTCCCTCAGGGGTCGGTCCTCTCTCCCCTCCTGTTCAACATCTATATGAAGCCGCTGGGTGAGATCATCCGTGGTTTTGGGGTGAGGTATCATCAGTACACTGATGATACCCAGTTATATATCTCCACCCCAAGCCAAATCAGTGATGCCCTCTCCGTGATGACCCGTTGTCTGGATGCGGTATGGACCTGGATGGGCAGGAACGGACTACAGCTCAACCCGGTTAAGACTGAGTGATTGTGCATACAGGCATCTCAGCCCAGTCAGCTGATTCCATCTTTGGTCATAGAGGGAGAGGTGTTGCCCCCTGTGGACAGGGCTCAGAACCTGGGGGTCCTCCTGGATTCACAGCTTAGTTTGGAGGAGCAGGTGGGGGCCGTGGCCGGGGGGCTTTTGCCCAGGTCCGACTGGTTCGCCAGTTACGCCTGTATCTGGACCGAGATGCCCTTCACATGATCACTCATGCACTTGTGACGTCCCGACTTGACTACTGCAACGCTCTCTATTTAGGACTGCCCTTGCATGCCATCCAAAGGCTTCAGCTGGTGCAGAATGCAGCTGCACAGGTTGTGATGGGAGTTTCCCGATACTCCCATGTTACACCCCTCCTGCACGAGCTGCATTGGTTGCCGGTTGCCCTCCGGGTGAGATTCAAGGTGTTGGTGTTAACATTCAAAGTCCTTTATGATACGGGTCCAGGGTACTTGCGGGAGCGTCTTCTGCCAACATCAAATACTGATCGCCCTGTGCGTGCACACAGACAGGGACTCCTTGGGGTACCATCGGCTAGACAATGCCGGCTAGCAGTGCCCCGGGGAAGGGCCTACTCTGTTGCGGCCCCCGCCCTGTGGAACCAACTCCCTCTGGAGCTCCGGTTGGCTCCTGATCTCCGCTCCTTCCGCCGTGATCTGAAGACCTGACTGTTTGAACAGGCCGGGCTGGACTGACCTCCTGGGGTTTTTTAAGTATTTTAATGGGTTTTAGCGATTGGGCTTATCGATCTAATTTTGTTTTAAATATTTATTGATTGTTGTACTGTTTTAATTGTGAGCCGCCCCGAGTCCTTACGGAGAGGGGGCGGCATGTAAGTCCAATTATAAATAAATAAATAAATAAATAAATAAATAAATAAATAAATAAATAAATATTAGTGCATAATAAATATGAAAAAATGGTGGGAAGGCAGACATCTTGTGGTGGTTCATTCAGGAAATTTAAATATAAAAAAAAATACAATAAGACCCCACAATCAAGAATTTCAGTGTAAAATGTTCCTATTCCATTCCCAGTTTTTTCTTGTCTGGATTTTGTAAAGCTGTTTCCTCTTTAGCTGTTATTCCTTTGCTTTTATTTAGCAGGATTTTTTCTCCTTTTTTCTGCAGTGTTCTATGATTAGACAGTCTCGGAAAAACATTGTCAGGGAAATAAAAATATATCTAAGTTTTTAGATGTGACTCTTGATTCTGCATGTTGATTATATGTGTTCTGTAAATATTTAGCATATGAAAAAATGTTAAATAACCAGGTCTTCTTTTAAAACATTTCTTCAGGAAATTAATATTCTACATCCACAATGAAGAGTGCAGAATACTCTTCACCTACAACTTTCCTAATTCAATTACTGGGATTAAAATATATTAAAGAGAGTTGATGATTATTGCCTTTGATCAACATCAGCCAGAATGGCCAATGGTCAGGCTGATGAGAACTATAGTCCAACAACTACTGGATGGCCACAGAACCTTCTGCTTAGAGCTCAAGCAAGCTAATTCACTTCTCTAGTTTAGGTACATTTCCATTTTTTCCCAGTTGATACTTAATGTACCATGCCTTCTAGCAACTATCGAGCCTATTCTATTCCTATTGGCTTATTCTGGGGGTGTAGGTGTTTGTGGTTTGTGGTTGATGTTCTCCTTTGACATACCTAGGAATTTAATGAATCATGGGAATATTTTCCCCTTGCTATTTACTGTGTTCTCCCCAAGGAGTACCAAGTTTGCTAATGGAAAAAGTAATAGAAGACAGCCGAAGCATAAACTATAAATGAAAGAAGGCAGAAAATGAAAAAATAAGAAAAATCATGTTGGTCGTGATAAAATTGTTGTATCAATTGACCTTTTCTAGTATGCCCCGAATGACAGTAATTATATAGCTTTTAAAGAGTCTTAAGGGATTTCCATACTCCAAATATAGCCACCATCAGACACTTCTATGGCCCAAAATAGTCTCTGGGTCTGAAAAATTTGAGCTGCTGCCACAACTGGAGAAGAAAAACAAACAAGTCATATAATCCATGAGTGAATTTTTCTATTTTCCATTAACAGTTTAAGTAGGTGTATATTATGAAAAATATTCTAAAACTGCAGTGGTTGAAGTATTGGATGTGAACTAGGAAGAGTTAGGTCTTTATCTCCATTCAACTACTGTAAACACATTGAGGAAGGTCAGGTCAAGAAGGGATGTGCCTTAATGACATAAGGTAGCATATCAAAATCTTGAAGGCCTATTCAACTTTTTCTATGCCCTATCTTATATGAAACAAAATGAAAGCAGAATTATTTTGTGTTTCTTTTTCACATTTTCCTCTTTCTCAGGGCTCTGTAACTTTTTCTGCAATTCCCCCCTTATTGTCTCATTCATTCTGTCCCTGACCACAAGATTAATTCTACATCCTTCACAATTGTAGGCTCATTGGATAATTTATCTCTGTTTTTCACCCAACCTGCCTTATTCACCTATGGTAGGCATAGAATTAGAGGAAATCTCTTGTGTACATTCTCATGGAAAAAGTTGAGATATAAATAAAATGTGGCTTTAGGACAGATGCTTATCATAATATCTTAGATACATGCAACAAGAAACCAAATACGTAATACAGAGAAAAAATAAATTCTGAATCTAATCTTTTCAGTTGTCTTTTTTATATACATGGTTTTAATTCAGGGCATTCAATGCCAGGTGGAGTATTCCTTATACTGTAATTTTTACAGTCATCTGTTCAATGTTTTCTGCTTGAAGAGCTGCTCAATCCATGTCTGGCTTAAGATAAAGAATTTAGAACAAAGAACATGAATTGTCCATCCAAATTTAGCAAGTGGATAGTAGATCAGTAGAAACAAAAGTTTAGAGGTTATTTAGTATATTTCTAGTTATGACATTGTACTATTTTCCACGTGTCTAAACTGAGGATTGCTATCATTAACATTAACCATGCTATTAATCTGTCAAAGATTCTTGTTCATGAGTATGTGGGAACAGAAGGGGGAAGGGGGCCAAATGATAAATATGACTGTGTAATTGTGCAAATGCTGTGACCTACAAACTTGCATCAGACATTGGGATACAAGTACATAAAGGCAGCATTTGTGTGATGTGCACATGTCTTCATTTTTGCAATACTGTGGTTTGCTATAGACATTACTGTTCCTATTTTTTTTAAAAAAAACATCCTTCCAAATGTAATTTTAGAAAGAAATCCAACACACAACTTTATTTTCACTCTGCCAAAGCTCAGGATTTCCATAATATTCTTTCTTTTCGGAATAAGTACTTCAGTGATGTTTCTAGTGGTTATATTTTTTGCTAGGCCTCCCTCTTTGAGTTTCTCCACAGTGATAACATACTTTCATCTTCTTGTTTCTATCTGTCAAGCAAGATGCATTCATGGAAATAGCTCAAATCCTCAGCTGTTCCCAGAGTATATGTTTACAAGCACTTTCCTTGACTAACTGAAAATGGGTGACTTGATACTTGCCTCTCCCAGCTGGCCACCATTTTGGAAATATATCTGATTAAAGGTCTCACAGAAATTGAGTGAATAGACTGGGAAAGAAGTGGAAGAGGTGAGGTTCTTCTTTCCTGTAATCCTTTGGTAATGATGCTTGCAATATAAGGCCAGAAACTGAAACCTGAACAGACTTCAACCTGTTAAAACAGATTGGTGTGGGTGAGGAAAGAGATTTAGTCTTACAGTTTGCAGTTGCAATTTTCATTCAAAGATTTAGGAGAGTGTGTGGGGAAGTACAACAGGTGAGGAAATTTGTTACACCAGCAATACATATCTAATTCTAGCCTATTCACACTTAAAGGGAATTCCTAATGTCAAATAATCAAAATGTGACATTTAATGTACACCAGTTATTTGAGGATCAAAATAACTGTCCCTCAATCACATAACCTGAACAGTTAAAATAACAAACAGATATTTCACAGTGTTTTGAAGGATCTCTAGCCTGAACTAATAATTACACAAATCAAGCTGCATAGGATAGGTTCTTGCACGTTTTCTCATTTCCCTAATTATATAATTTCTCAACCAGAAAAAATGTATTCCTGAATATAATTATCATAATTTATTCTAACTGGTTTTCTACTTCCAAGAACTCAAGGTGGTGTTTTTTTAACCAGGCACATATTCATCCTGGCCTCCCTTAAGCGTGCTTTTTAATTCTTGTTCAACTTCAAACAATAGCGGCTTAATACAAGTAGTCCTCATTTAGCAACCACAATTGGGATCTGCTATTTGGGCACTAAGTGAAGCAATTGCTAAGTGAAACCATGCTTATAAACTTACTTCAGTTTTGCTTTGTTTTACACACCTTTAAAGGTCATAAATGCTATGATTGGTTGCAAAATTACTTGTTCATCCCTGTCATAACTACAAATGATCACTGTGCAAGACATTGAGGACTACCTACATGTTATCAAATGTATTATGAACGGAATCCAAAAACACTCTGTACTGAGTTCCAGATTAAGAAATCTATACTGGTTGCTTGATATTCATTACCTCCTTAAACCTCACTGTAGTAAACTGGATAACAAATCACTATTACTTTCAGTTGGATTTCAGTAAGATTAGCTTCATCTCTGCTATAGCCTTTTTCCTTTTGTTTTCTGAGTACCTTAGAAAGAACTATTTGTACTGTACAAAAGTTCATGGGATTATCAAGAAACAGAATTTTTTAAATTCAAAAGGAATGCCTTCTTCAGAGATTAGCTAAATCAGGGGTCCCCAACCTCCAGTGTGTGGACAGGAACCGATCTGTGGCATGCCAAAAACTGGTCCATGCAAACAAGCAAAGCCCCATCCATGGGATGCAGGCAGCACACAAAACTACACCTCCTTGGGTCCACGAAAAAACCTCTCTCCACTGAACCTTGGTGCCCAAAAGGTTGGGGGGTGCTGATCTAAATGGTATAGAGTTTCTGGTTTGAACTAGAAGACCTTCAAGGTTCCTTTCAACTCTGCTATTCTGTTATATATGCAATAAGTATGCAGTAGAGATATTTTTATTATTATTTATTTATTTATTTATTTATTTATTTATTTATTTAGACTTGTATGCCGCCCTTCTCCCCAAGGACTCAGGGAGGCGAACATATAAAAAGAGAAATATTTACAATAAAACAATATTAAACAAAAAGAAGTCTAAAATTACTAAAAAACATTAAAAACAATTAAAATTATGATAAAAACAGTACAATTAAAGCAATCTCCCTTAACAATGCCACTTGTAATATAGCAAGGACTGGAAATGGTAATATTTCCAGTTCTGAATATCAGAGCTGTTAGCCTGACATGTGTCTACAGCAGTTTTCTTGAACTGATGCCCCCTAGAACAGAGGTGGTATTCAGCAGGTTCTGACCAGTTCTGGAGAACCGGTAGCAGAAATTTTGAGTACTTTGGAGAACCGGCAAATACCACCTCTGACTGACCCCGGCCCCATCTATTCTGTGCCTCCTGAATCCCAGCTGATCGGCTGGGTCTTCTTTTGTTGCCCTGCACAGGAGAATGGAGCTGGAAAGCAGGTTAGTGGAGTTGGGAGGGAATAGGATTTTGCAGTAAACTTCCTCCAGGAGTGGGGAGGGAATGAAAATTTTTAGAGTATTCTTCCCCTGCCACACCTACCAAGTCATGCCCACAGAACTGGTAGTAAAAAAAAATTAATCCTGCCACTGCTTTAGAAGTTAGGCTAACTTATCGCCATCCTTAGCCAACATACCATCCGGAGATTGCAGCTGGTGCAGAATGCGGCCACGCGGGTGGTGATGGGAGTTACCCGGTTCTCCCATGTTACCCCCCTCCTGCGCGGCCTGCATTGGCTGCCGGTTGCGCTCCGGGTGAGATTCAAGGTTTTAGTTTTGACATTCAAAGTCCTACACCGCATGGGTCCTCAATATTTGAGGGAGCGTCTCCTTCTGACATCTAGTACCGGCCGCCCTGTGCGAGCTCATAGGCAAGGACTCCTCGGGGTCCCGTCGGCGGGTCAGTGCCGGCTGGTGACTCCCCGACGACGAGCCTTTTCTGTCGCGGCCCCTGACCTCTGGAATCAACTGCCTCTGGAGCTCCGCCTGGCCCCTGATCTCCGCACCTTCCGCCGTGAATTAAAGACCTGGTTATTTGACCAACCTGGGCTGTGACCCCTCCCTAGTGGAGGGAGGGTTTTAATGTTTATTGTTTTTATGTCTTATATTTGGGCTTGTTCTTTGTTTAATTATTTTTTAAATATTTATTGTTTGTGCTTTTAGCTGTGAGCCGCCCCGAGTCTCCGGAGATGGGGCGGCATACAAGTTCAAGTATAAATAAATAAATAAATAAACAAAACCAATAGCTAAAGCAATGGACCTTTTATAAATAGTAACTAGAGGGCATCAGGTTAGGCTGATTTAGAGCAAAGTTGTGTTTTCTTTCTGGCCCACCCCTCATATAAGCCTGTCACCACTTCCTGGCTGTAAAATGAATACTATCATCATCTTCTTACTCCCAGCACTTTACAAATGTGTCCCATGCCTGTGTTTCCCAGCTTCAGTTCAAAAGTCAAGATTTCCAACTTGAGCAATCTTAAGCCTTTCAGAGCAAATGTTCCATTCTAGGAGCAGCCCCAGTTTAAATTGGCTGCATGACCTGCTATGTCCCTTCCCTTCCAGCATCTACCTGTAGCAATTAACCAGAGCAGCCATTTAGCTCAGAGCTGTTGCATTCTTGGCATTTTTAAATAATTTGCAGTTGATCCTGCAGTGACCCTTTAAGTCAGTGAACTCTCTTCAAACATAGAAATGTATGCCCTATTCAACCCTTACAACATGTCCCAGTGGGTACCCTTTTAGTTTTTGATGCCCAGTTGGATGGAAGCATCCTCCTCCTTCCTTCCTTGCAATTTCTATTTGGAGTACAAAATAACTTCCATGATATTTTCTCAGTATCCACCACATTGAAACTTTTTTTTTGCTATATTTCAAGATAATATTTTCTCTAGGAAAAATGACATTCTGAATATATTCAAGGGATGAAAGTGTTGAAACACAGTGGATTTGGATTTTTGAAAGGTTACCTTTGTTGACAGTTCTCAGTTCTTATGTAACTGAATGGCAACTTATCTGCATATTTAAAAGCATTCAAAATGGGAGTTTTCAGTCCTAAAAATCTATCACTGGTAGTGGGGGTTGTTATGTATGCAGGTTTGAATGTCATTGGTTTAGTTTGAACTGTTCTTGTAAAATGTCAGAAATGATTGGTTTAAAAAGTGCGGGAAAACCTTGCAATCTGATTGGCTGGCAACTGCGGCTGCTGGCTATAAGTAGCAGCCGCAGCCCAGCCAAATTGGGTCTGTTATGAGCTGTAGTCACTAATAAACTCTTCACTGAAGCACTCCGTGTCTGACTCTTCATGCAAACTTAACAGGGGTGGTTTTGAAAAAAACAACAGAGTAATTAAGAAACAAGTATGAGATAACAGTGTGCTGCAGCAGCCAAAAATGCTAAGAGAATACTTTCAAGATCATGTAAAGCAGGGGTGTCAAACTCAATTTCACTGAGGGCCACATCAGGGTTGTGGTTGACCTTGCAAGGACTGGGGGCATGGCTGACTGTGTGGACATGACTAACTGGGTAGGCATGGCTGACTGGGTGGGCATGGCTGACTGGAGCTTGACGCCACTCCCCAAATTGCTGTCATGTTTCCTCTTCAAATTGGGTAGACTGGGACGAAGCTATGTTGGCCTGATCTTTCATCTTCACACTGGGTAGACCAGGATGGCCCCACAGGCTGGATCCAACCACATCGCAGGTGCGCCTGCAGGCCTTGACTTTGACAACCTTGATGTAAAGTACTGCTTTATGTTGCACTGGTGAGACCATACTTGGAATACTGCATCCAATCCTGGTCATCACAGTACAAAAAGATATTGAGACTCTAGAAAGAGTGCAGAAAACAGCAAAAAAGATGATTACGGGGGCTGGAAGTTAAGCCATATGATGAACAATTGAGGGAACTAGATATGTCTAGCTTAATGAAGAGAAGACTAGGGGTGATATGATAGCAGTCTTCCAGTACTTGAGGGGTTATCACAAAGAGGGAGTCAACTTATTCTCCAAAGCACCAGAGAGCAGGACATGAAGTACTGGGTGGAAGATTATTAAAGAGAGAACCAACCTAAAAATAAGAGGAAATTTCCTGACAGAACAATTAATCAGTGGAATGGCTTACCTATGGAAGTTGTGTGGCTCTGTCACTGGAGGTTTTCAAGAAAAGACTGGACTGCCATTTATCCTGAATGGTACTATAGGGCATCCTGTTTTGGCTACATAGCAATAGCACTTAGACTTATATACTGCTTTATAGTGCTTTATAGTCCTCTCTAAGCAGTTTTAATAGACTCAGCATATTGCCCCCAACAATCTGGATCCTTATTTTACTCACTTCAAGAGGGTGGAAGGCTGAGTCAACCTTGAGCCTGGAGGGATTTGAACTGCTAAATTGCACGCAGCCAATAGTCAGCAGAAGTGGCCTGCAGTACAGCACTCTAACCATTGTGCCACCGAGGCTCAGTGTACATGTACAGAATTGCATTAGGAATGGTCTGTATTAACCTGCCTCCTCTTCCATACTAGGCTACCACTAGCACACAACATCAATGCTTCCCTGTAAAGCAATCATGCAAGCTGTATAGAGTCAAAATGAATGAAGATACTCATAATAAACAAGTTCTCATAATAAAAAAAATTTCTTAAAATGTCTGATATAAGACCACCAAGGTCCCCCCAACTCTATTATTCTGTGTTCTAATAAATATAAATACAAAGGTATCTGAGATGTCAAAGGGTACAGTCCTGCAGGGGCCACGTGAATGGCCCAGATGGGGAAATCATTCTTCTCTTCCTACCAGACCATGCTGAATCGCTCATTATCACATGTTGCATAAGCATTCATAAACTTGGTTTCTTTGTCTTTGTTTTTGTTTCATATTGTCCTGCTGCTCCAATACCCCCAAGCTTTACAGAGGAGGAGCTCATGCATCATATGGAGGATTGATGCACGCATGTTCTGCCCTTGTTTTTCCCAATAATAGCCTGAACACTAGACATTTTAAGAAATATTTATTTTATGATGACTACCTTTATGCATCTTCATTCATTTTGGTTCTGAACAGGTTGCATGATTGCTTTAAAAAGAAACACTAGTGTTGTGTTAGTATTAGCCCAATCTGGAAGAGGAGGCCAGTTAATAAACACCCCTCCAATGTAATTCTACACATGTGACCAAGATACGTATGAGGTGGCTACAATTTCTCCCATGGTAAAGCTGAGCACTGCACTGAAATAAAGATCTGCAGTAAAGATATTCATTCTCTTCTGCGACAATGTGGCCACATTGCTGGGAGCACAGAAAACTTTCTCTTCCACTATCGGATCTGCTCAGGGTATAATTGGATTAAATTGTTGCAAATAGAAAATAGAGCTTTGTCTTCTTGCCTGCATCCCATGATAGAATCAGAAGCACCGACTACGCTGCTTTTGCAAAGAGTTTACAATAAATGTAAGCTGTCCTAAATCAGACTTAGACTCTGCACTGAGAGTGGGTAGCGTTATTCTCCTATCTGAGGTTTAAAACTGATCTTGCTTCAACTGCTTTGTAAAATGTTATATAAAGGGGCCAGACTGATGATTTACATTACAAGTATCTTTCCACGCTCATTTGCATTACAAATAGTATCATTCCACATTCATTAATTTAACTTGCCATGGAAATCCTAGAGGCAATGGAATATTGCCAATGCAAATATTCTAATCAAACACAAACTTAGGTTCAACATATATGTCTTCTGTCACTTTATAAGGTGAAGGAAAAATGTTATGAATATCTGTGACCAACAAGGCTAAGCCTGAAGTTTACGAATCCTGCCTAGCCCTAGCATGGTTTCTACATATTTAGACTAGTATATTTCAGTAAGTTAAAAAGGAACCTATGGTCTATAGGTAAGTTGCAAATAAGGTAGACAATATAATGCGGTTTAGAACGTTATTGTAAATAAAGGCGGGATGAAAGTGTAATAAATAAATAAATGCCATATTTAGCCAAAGGGGAAGTGAGAGAACATCTGAACTGGGAAAGATAAAGGACTTTTCTCATTTAGGGAAACATTATGCTGAGTTTAAATTGTTTCAGACTGATAGACTTTTGTCTTTTGATATGTATCTAGAGTTGGTTTTTCTATGTGGTTTTGTAAAACACTCTATAGGAAAAATGATTTGCATTTTAGTTAGTTAGTTTTTATCCCACTGTTATTTTTATAAATAACTCATGGCAGCAAACATACTCCCAGTGAGATGGCTTGGCCTGAGTGAGAGCAATTGGCCCAAAGTCACCCAGCTGGCTCTCATGCATAAGGCGGGCTTAGAACTCACAGTCTCCCATTTTCTAGCCTGATGCCATAATCACTAGACCAAACTGGCATGCCCTATCTCAAATATTTATTTATTTATTTATTTTATTAATTTGACTTATATGCCGCCCCTTCTCCCGAAGGACTCGGGGCAGCTTACAAAATAAAAACTACACAACAATAAATTAAATAAAACCAGATTAAACAAATCAAGCCGAATTAATACTAAAATCGCAGCATTAAAACTCTAAAAACCACCCCACCCCAGGGTCACAGCCCGGGTTGATTAAACAACCAGGTCTTCAGGTCGCGACGGAAAGTGCGGAGGTCAGGGGCCAGGCGGAGCTCCAGGGGAAGTTGATTCCAGAGGTCAGGGGCCACGACAGAATAGGCCCGTCGTCGGGGGACCACCAGCCGGCACTGCCCGGCTGACGGGGCCCCAAGGAGCCCCTGTCTGTGAGATCGCACAGGGCGGTTAGTGTTCGATGTCGGCAGCAGTCGCTCCCTTAAATAATAAGGACCCATGTCATGAAGGACTTTGTATGTTAAAGTTAGAACCTTGAACCTCACCCGGAGCGCAACCGGCAACCAATGCAGGCCGCACAGGAGGGGGGCAACATGGGAGAACCGGGGAACTCCCATCACCACCCGCGCCGCCGCATTTTGCACCAGCAATTTTGCACAATATTCCCTCTTTATTTCTTGGGTCAATATCACTTCAACATACATTTCCCTAGTTTCACTCAGAAATAAAGTAAAAATAGAAAATGAGATACTTCTTCTCTGTCTTAGAATAATCCAAATGAGTCTTTGATATCTGGTATCCCTTAGGATGGCACACAATTTTGGATATATTGGCAACACTTTTTGGATTCAGTGGATTCAACACCATTGATCCATCCTGACTGCAAGTCATAACCCATATAAATATTCAACTTTGAAAAAAAAATTCTTTCCAAAATAAATATTTAAAATATCACTTTGACTTAGCCTTATTGAGCATAAATAAGGAAAGTGAATATATAAAGTTCAAACGTGAGTTTGCTTGGCCTAGTTCTGTATTAAGAACAGAGAGAGTAGAAAAAAATTCATAAAGTTTTCACTCTTCAGTCTTTCACATTTTTTAAACATAGACTCTTCTTACCTGCTGAATCATGCAGTCCCAGGAGCACTGAACCATGGCATTCTCTAGACTGCATTAATCAGTACTAAACTAGTAATGTCTCAAAGAAAGCCAAAGGAGTGGAGCAAAGTCTGAAAAGCAGCTGCCAGAACATTGAACAGATTGTCCAATAATATTTCTACTTTTACAGAATAACATTTCTATTTTTACAGAATTGGTAAAGTTCCTCATTTATATACATGCCACCCTATCCAGAAATCACAGCATCAAAAGCATTTTTTCCAATAATTTCTTGACAGTTGTAGTGGAAAAACATTAGAAGTAATTTTGTCCAGCCTTATTTATAGCACACTCTGATTTCACAGGACAAATCAGGACAAATTTCATCAATGTATATTCAATGTATTGTACCAATAAAAAAGGGTGAGGACAACAAACTTTCACTCTAACTGCAATGAGCAATTGAAATACAGTTCAATCTTTCGGATGAGAAGAAGCCTCCAGCAGAGTGAAGAATTAAAAATAAATGTGATGGAATTATTTGAGATGAAACTGAAGTGAGGATATTGTGCAAGAGGTATTTGGTATGGGAATGATGAAAAAAGTGAAAAATAATGAAGCTAAAAATGCAGATGGTATGATTGAAGAAGACTAAATTAGTCATGCAGTTTGTTTCTAGCTAAGCAATGGGTTTAATGTATGTGATGATTGTGCCTAGGCCATTGAAAGAATAGCATTATGGTACCAGTCTGTATAGAGAAAAGTAGCAAGAAGGAATGCAATGGAAAAACTGCAAAAGGATGAGTTTGCTAAGTATGGCTGAGGAGATTTTGGGCAGAATTTTGATCAAAAATGGTTATGAGAAGAGACAGTGAGCAGAACATGGGAAAGTCAATTTGTACTTTCTTTGAGCAAGGGAAATGGTCTTTAGCAGATCATTGAGAAATGTGAGAAGGTTTATTGTATGTTGTTTTAGGGTAGAAGAAAGCTTATGACAAACAGAATCAGCTGGAATTGCAGAATGCCTTCTATTAATATGGAGTTAAAAATGGTTGCTGAATGTGATATAAGTGGTACATAATGGTAGTAAACCATGCATGCAAATAAATGTTATACCTAGTGAATGATACAACACAGACCTTGGAGTAAGGCAAGGATGTGCAATGTCCCTTTGCTAATGTATTTACTATAAGAAGATGTGCATCAGAAATATTAGAGATAATACTAGGGGCATGGTATTTTGAGGCATGAATGTACATGTATGCAAAAGGTAGGTGAGAACCCAAAAGATTTGCAAGGTTTGTTAGATAAATGGTATGATTCACAACTACTGATTTGAAAAATTAATGTACAGAAGAGTAAAGTAACGGTGATCGTGAGGAGAAATGAAGTGAATGATTGCAAGTTCTACATAAACAGTCCAAAAAAAATAGAACAGTAAAATGATACGGGCCATCCCGAGGGACACTGGTTTCAAAACAGCAGGTGTAACCCGCTGTCAAAGCCCTGCTCTTTTTTAAATGTGCCTTGCACACATTACACACAAATAAAAAGGATCAGGTATGGGATTATTCATTTGCACCCACTGTTTTGAAGCTAATGGGTATGGGGAAATACCTTGAAGAAATGTTAAAATATGCAAATAGATGGTAGATAATACATGACCTATTGAGAGGAATGGATATTTGTCTAAAGAAGTGAAAGTGGCTATCTTTAAGTGCATGCTGTGGCCTACTTTGTTAGATAGAAAAGTAGACTTGAGTGTATTAAAAGAAAGAAACATAAAATGGAGCACAGTGAGAATAGGTTGTTTAATAGGGGTGGAAGGGAAGGTGGGTTTTGAATTATTATGGACGCTATAAAAAGTGAGTAAACACTGCAAAAGAAATATGTTGAAGTATCCTGCTCAATTCAGTAAGAATTGAATTGTGAATTAAATATATTTAAAAGAATAAAGGGCAAAGGGGGGAAATGAAGAAAATAAACATCAGATGGAGTTGATTAGATCCCCAAAAAGAAAGGTGAAAACCTAAAACAAAGAGCAATGTCTGAAGTAATGTATGGTTGTGTTGGAAACAATGATAGTCTGTAAGGCTAGATAGGAAATACACAATCATATTAAAGAATCAAATGTAGAAGGACTATTGGCACTAATCCCAAATCTGCTTCTATCCTCAGCTAACTTCTTGCTTGATTAAGTTCTCACTCCTGGATGTCCCAAAACTCTTTAGTTCTGGGATATGCCCATGATACCAAAGAAATGACATTTGTCTCTCTTCATCAAAATACCACCATATTACTTGTTACCTCCAATGGCTCCAGCAACGAAATCCATCTGCACCACGTCAGCTGTGTTTGCTCATCCAGGAAAAAATATTTGAAGAAAAATCTGGTTTTCTAGGAAGGAGAACTCTGGAGGGAGTTCTTGAACAATAGGTGCTGAAGACAGCAGCACCAGCTCTCTGCACTTCTCTCTGAAGGTGAATTGAAAGAGGTATATCACCAGAATTTGGAAATTGTCCCTGGAACACGGGCAATTCATAACGTCATAGCAGCCAGCTGCAATTGTTACAAAGGACAGAGACCTTTCTTCTGGTGCCTTTTGCCCTGCAAACTGAAGTGTTAACTCTGAGCTGAAAGAATTCCAGATAACGGTTACAGATTCTTTTAACTTAAAAAGTGAAATCCTGCTTCTTGATTTGCTGAATCTGTTGCCCCAGCAGAGAATGAGATACAGATCAATCTGGTATTCAGATGAGATGGCTCTAAGTAAACAGTCCTTATCCCCTTTGTCTCTGTATGTGTGTATATGTGTGGTATAATCTGTTGGGGAGATTCTGTTGGGCACATGTTTAGAATTCTCTGGGTGCATGGGATCCAAACTGCTACATCAGTTATTTCAGTAGTAAGGCTTGAAAAAAACCTTACTCACTCAATCAAGCCAGTACTAGACCAAGTGAACGGTTTACTTGATTTAGTGATTACTGTATTAACTCATAGTTTCCAATTATGGTTTATTGTCTAAGGCTCAGTTGGATGGGTTCACACAATATGCTGCATTATAAACTGCATTTTATAAACCATAATAGCTTGATTCACACAGTGAATTGCTAAGTAGGCAAGTAATTCAGATACTTCGCTCTAAAAGACAAATTGCCTTAAGCCAGTCTACTCCAACCTGGTGCGGTGCCCTCCAGTTTTGTTAGACTGGAGGGTGCCCAATATACATAGACAATTCAATGTAAGACAATTGCCTTGGGAAACATGCCTCAAATCAGATGATGACTTGAGAAAGAATATCAAAATGCAGTTAACCAATAGCTTTGTCCAGTTAACACTTAACCATTCTAAGTGAGTGATTAATAAGGTTACTTCTCATTTGATCCATGTGATTCTGTACCTCTTGCCAAGTATGAATAGAAGTGTCTCATGATATATGTTCCTCCTAAGATTCTTGGTTTTGACTGAAGAGTCATTTGAGTTCTTGTGTTCAATGTACCTTACAAGCATCTCTGACCTACTGCATCTAGTTTGTGTCTGTATTCTATGGTCCATTGTTACCTTAGTTAATATGCCATGTGCATATATTCCCATCATCAACCCATAGAAAGAGTTGCAAGTATTGTATTATTAGAAAAAATTGTAACTAGTTTCAACTCAAATCCACAAGACCAATGCTTTTAGCTGCTGGAAGAGATGTAAATGAAGTATGTATTTCACTAAAAAGTGATAGCTCCATTGACCAGACAGAGGTTAAAAAATGAGGAATGGTCACCAGGCATAAAGCAAGAACTTTACCAAATCAGATGGAACATTCATCATATTCAGCTTCCTGTTTTTGTTACTAGACAGTTTCAGAAAATATGGATAAGGCAAGTTTTCCTTACTGTTCATCCTCAACAGCTAATGAGCTTCTATGTGTTCTGGCTTGGATGCCAATTGGACAAAATCTATAGTGATGAATGAAGAAATACCTTGGGGAGTTATCTGACATTCTTTTGTCAAGCTTGAGAAAGTGAATAGGGTCCTCGGTAGTCAGAATGATATTACTCATGAATTTGTCCCATGACTTTCCTGGCTCTTTAGCAGCACTTAACAAATGAATGTAGGAGGTTATTAGCATTTTTTAAATTACATTTATATGCCACCCTTCTCCGAAGACTCAGGGTGGCTTACAATTTTTGGGATACAACCCAATGCACTCAGCAATAGCCTTCATTCCATTGTATATGCCTGCTTATTACTAAGCAGCAATTTTACAAAGTCAGCTTATTGCCCCCAACAATCTTGAGTCCTCAATTTACCTACCCCGAGAGGATGGAAGGCTGAGTCAACCTTGAGCCTGGTGGGATTCGAGCCTGCAGTAATTGCAGGCAGCTGGAACTTAAGTGCTAGGCATTTAACAGCCTGCACCACCAAGGCTCTTTTTTAGCATTTCATTACAAAGGACATAGTTTCAGTTTGCTATCATCTGAAAAACCATACCCTGGTTATTTTTCTCCTCAGCTTTTTCTCAAATAATGTTTAGTCAATACTCAGGCCTGTTCATGGAACACTGGTTGCTTTGTAGATGCTTTATATTTTGGGCTTAGATTGCAGAGTGCCTCTTGGCCCTACTAGATTTTTTGATGGTGTTCGTTATCATTGACTATGGAGCATTCTGGACTCCTCACAATAGTTGAAAATTGGGGGGATCATTCTTTGGTAGGTTCACTCCCACCTACATGAATGGTTCCAGGTAGGTTCATGAAGGAGCAATGATTGAACCCCTGTCTTCTTCTAGGCATGATCATTTCCTTTATGTTATTCAACATTTATATTCAACATCTGAGGAAATCCACTGGTTTAGGAAGCGGTTTCATCAACACATAGACAATACGGAGCTATAAATGATCACCTTGAATTGGGACCAGAAGGCTGTAAAGATCTGAATGGGGCAAAACAAAGTCAGATTAAATCCTTCCAAGATGGAGTAGTTATTTGTTAATGAACATCTCAGCAGTCTAATAGCAATATTCTAGTAGTTACTCTTGATGGAGTCATAGCCCGCCACATTGGAAAATGTTACTTTATGATTTGCAATTTCTCATCATGTCTGCCATTTTGAGAAATTGAATAAATGCAAATCTAGATTGTGTCCAGAAACACTTGTAGCTTTCAGCAGAAGAAATATTTTATACACAGGAAATTATAAGTAAACATAAACAGCTAACTTGTCATAATACTCTAAAATTTTCTCAAAGGAAATCTAAAATAAACTCAAGGGAAAAGTTGATAAAGGCTATGCTTGCCAATCATATTCCTATGTACAATTATTAAAAAAGGTTTGAAGTGGATAAAACATTTTATAGTTTTGACAATGTTTTAACAGAAATGTGTAAATACTGAAGAACATTATTGCTACAATGTATAAACTTTTCTGGAAACTTGAACAGAAGAACCAGTACATGACAAAATGGGCTAAATAATTTTGGTTATAATATACAAATGGCTCAATGGGAAAACATGTAGTTGAAAGGAATGAAATTTACATTATGTTCAAAAGAATTTTTTAATAAAATGATGTACCGTTGGTATTTGTCACAAGAGAAATTGTCTAGCATGTGTCAAGTATCTTAAATTTATGTTGGAAGTGTGAACATTATTGTGTCTGGTGGATGTGTAAAAACAAAAACAAAAAATTTGGACATAAATGCATATACTAATTCAGAAGATTTTAAAGACTAATATACAATTGAAACCAGAGGCTTTTATTTTGGATCTGGACAGTTAGAAAAAAGACATGGAGCTTTGTTTTTATATATGACAACTGCAGCCAGATTATTATATGCTCAATGGTAGAAAAGCTCAACATTACCTACAACAGAAAAATGGTTGATGAAGATGATGGAACTTGCAGAGATGGGTAAATTAACTTCCTTGATTAAGGTAAAGACATTTACAGTTATGGCTGACTGGAAACGCCTTACAGGCTTGTTACATGAAACAGAAAAAAAGCACTTGTGACATATGGTTTTGATGATTAGGGAAAAATATGTGAAAAAGTGAACTTTTTGGGAACTATGGAGTAAGAGATAACTTTGTAATTATATTTGTATTTCCAAATCTGCTTCTATTTCTTTTGTCAGGGTTCCAAGTAATACATCCATAGCAAACAGAACTCCGAGGCAAGTAAGTTCCTCAAAGAATAGTTTTATTGGACATATCATATTGGCACAGGCTAGTGAAAACCGACTCTGAATATTCCCGCGGTTTTCACCTAATTAAAAGTAAAAGGTTCTCCCCTTTCCCAATCAATCAATCACATGGTCCAATCAAGGTGCCGTCCGGTTGTCTGATAACTTCACTCCTCATCTCTCCAGCCACCTGTGGGAATGTCCTTGGTTCCTAGGAGAAAGTATTTTGTTTTGAGTACAAACCCCAACTATCTCTATTCCTCCATCCCTATCCCTCAGTTTCAAAATGGCCTCAAAATGGCCTGTCAGGTCAGCTTGAGGGTTGACAAGTTTAACTTTTCTTTTTCTACCTTTGTCTGTGTTCCTTATTTAGTACTAGGTTTTGTTAGTTTTATCTTTAAAACATTTAATAAAATTTATATATTAAAAAATCCTAACCCTTGGCTTTTTTTGGAACCGCAGGTGGAAGTAATAGTAGGGGTGGGGTGGAATGGGTGGGTGCAAGATCCTATCTTCACCAGGATACCAAAATGACATTACTCATGCCCCAAACATCATCTATTAGACTACCATAACATGTTCCATGCAGAGCAGCCTTTGGAGATGATCCAGAAGCTGAGGCTGGTACAAAACAAGGTGTCGAAATTATTTTTCTATCAGTATATAATAACACAATTAAAGTTCCTACACAAGTTACCAGCCTATGTAAATTATAGAACTGTGTTGGTTGTTGTGACCATATAGAGGAAACAAATGTAAGATCAATATAATTGAAATGTATACTACATTGAGATTAAGGTATAGTTTAAGAGGAATTTCAATGTTAATGTATATTTTAAGAGGGGTTTCAGTGTTAACTCCTGATGGATATTTTACATATTAATGAGAAAAGCAATATTTAACTCCTTGTCAGAGAGATCTTTGCCTGGTCTCTCCCATTGCTTTCAGAAACTATCAATGCCTTTGAAAAGAATGTCATGATATGATGTATTAGTTGTATAAATGCAATTTATATAATTGTATTATGTAAATAAATTATATTTATTTCATGCAGCAAATCATGCACAAATCATATGAAAAGATAAATAAAGCAAGCTCCATCATGAGCAACTCTGGAATAAATTAAGGGATTAAATTTAAATTTCACAGATGAATACAAATATTACTTTGACAAGGAAAAAAGGCACCTGTGATTTACATGGCACAAACTAAACAAGTTTATTTGAAAAAGACATAGAAGTCAATAGTATGGTCATATATAAATGATCTGCTAGATTATTTCTGGGTGTAGTATGCTGTTGTACAAAGCATGATTAATGTAAAGGGCGTCAACTACAATTTTTAGCAAGCTATCTTATAGATCTACTCCTTTCAACTTTCTCATAAATGGAAAATTACTTTAAAATCAACAGTATTCTGGCCTCTGGATTCATGAGTTTATGAAGATTTATGAGTGACTATAAAAGAAAAATTGCTTTCTTATCCAGCTTTTTTTCATGCAGACACAGGAGCAGAGCAGAAATGAAAAATGGGCAGAGGGGCTGCTGTGTGACATGCTATTCCTGGTGACCACGATGCCCACCAGGCTACCACAGAAGGGCATTCATTGGTTTTGCAATTGGTTTTTTTAAAAAAGCAAGGAAACGTCAGTCTGCCAGCCATTGCAAAAGCAGCCAGGGTACCAGCCAAGACAGCTGCTTCCAAGCAAATCAAAACTATCCTTAGTTTGCTGGGTCATTTGGCATCAGGTCACTGCATACACTTACTCATGGACTGAGCCAGATACAGTTGAGCATGTCATACAAATGCACTCTTTACATTCACTCTGAAGTGTAGTTTGTATTATTCTGAAACAGTATCTTCCATATACCCAGCTCTTAGCTTATGCTACTCCTAGTTGTGTTCTATAAAAGGTTATACAATGAACTGTTGCCTTCTAGGTTGTCTTAGACTAGTGTCTGTGGAGATTCTCAGTCATTCAGGTCATGCTTGTCCCAAAGGTGCTTTTTCAAGAGGCAACCAGACTTTCTGGTTTTTTCTTTGAAGACATTTTGCTTCTTGTCCAAGAAGCTGCAGAGCTGAAGAAGCTTCTTGGATGAGAAGCGAAACGTCTTCAAAGAAAAACAAAATAGCCCAGTTGCCTCATGAAAATGCACCTTTGGGATGTCCGACCTAGAGTCCTAGACTAGTGTTTTTCAACCTCCGCAACTTTAAGATGTGTGGACTTCAATTCCCACAATTCTCCGGTTAGCATGGGAATTCTGGGAGTTGAAGTCCACACATCTTAAAGTTGTCGAAGTTAAAAAAAAATACTACCTGTTGAGGGGTTTTTTTGTGAGACTAACGAAGCTTCCCTCCCAAAATATTCACTGGCAGCATACATCTCAGGTGAGGAGCAATGAGTAATACTGGAAGACAATAACAGATGTTATTGTGAGACTTACAAAGCTACCCTCCAAAATGTTTACAGGCGACAAGCACTGAGTAATACTGGCAAGCAATGTCTACATGTCAGACATACCCATGGTCGACAACAATCATAGTTTATTTAATTAATCCTGGGTTCTCAAGACACTGGACTACAAACGAAAACTTTTTCCAAAAAATGGCTTCATGGCTCAATATGCCGCACGAACACAACCATTACATTCTCTTTTGGGGATTCCCAGGGCCGTGATCTTCGTCTCTGAAAACCAAAATCGCCGACCGGCTTCATTGTGTAACGTTGTGCACGTCTATCGAAAGCAAGCTTTATCTTTGAGGTAACGAGCACAGACAGGCAGGTTTGGCCTGCCAGCTCATCCCAACTTCTCCTGCCTCCGTCCTCCGATTGCCCACATCAGTGCCTCGGTTTGCCATCCGCATTAGCTGGAGGGCGAACGATCGTCTTATTCCCTCCCCCCGCCGCGCCCTCGATGTGTAACTAGCCCGCACCTTCCACTGAGTAAGAGCCAGTGCGCCGCCCCTAAAGCGGCCTTAAACCCGCAGTACCTGCCCAGCTTTGCGCAGATGTGCTCCCACAACAGCAAAAGCTGGTATTCGCCCGGCTCTAGTAGGCGGCGCTCCCACCTTCCCCACCACCCCGAGTCTTTGGCAGTCGCTGCCTTCCAGTGACAAGATGCCGCCCAGTGGATCGCCCAATGAACGGCCGGAGCGGAGGGCTTCACTGGAAGGGCGTTGTCTCGCAAGCGGCCTCCTATTGGAGGCTGCCTTTTCCCCATAAGGCTCAGTCTCCCCCCCCTCCCTCCTTTCGCTGGCGTCAGAAATAGAAACGACTCGGTCCAGTTTAGCTACAATCGAGAGAGGAACGCGCCGGCTCGAAGGGCGCCCTGGATTTCCCTGGCTCGCTGTCAGAACGCAAAGGGAGGCCGAGGAGCCAAAGAAAGGACGCGTTTCCCCATCGCAAAGAGCCTCTGGATTGCTTTCCTCCCTTCGGCCTTGGTGGAAGCCCAACCCGCCTCCTTTATTCCGCAAGGAAACTCGTTACGGTACTCGGAGCCACAAGGTGCATCGCAACAAATTAAAAATAAATAAAAAAAAAACCGGAGCAAAGCGCATTTGAAAGGCTTCAAGGTTTGAAAAACACGCGTCGTCGGACACAGTGATCATGGCGCTGGATTTCCTCGCAGGCTGTGTAGGAGGTAAGAAGCGGCGCCCCGAGCGATGGGGAGGATCGAGGTTGACATAGTTCAGGCCACGATGGTGAATGGTTTTGCGTAGATCCGGGACGGTGGGTGGGTGGAGGGAGAGGGGGGGGCGGCTGCGGTAAGGCAGGCGATGGCCACTCTCCCTCCGCGCTTGGCGCACTGCAGTGAAGATGCGCTGCCCACCCGCCCGAAGGAGCCCGGGAGGTGTTGCATTCATGCGCAGCCGCTTAGAAGGGGGGGGGGAGGAAGAGACAATCCGGAACCTCCACGCGAGCGGTGATTTTCTTACCCCGTTTTTGTACACGATTGGTTCGGATTGGTATACCTGGGAGGTACGCCGCCGCTTCTCTGCTGACCCCATTGTCCCTTTCTGGGCTGGATTGGCTTTCCTAAGCTGCGCAATCGGCGAATGACTGCTCGGCTTTGTGTGGGTCGGCTACCACTCCACCACAGCCTGGTGAGGCTGTTGTACTAAAACGGAAACCGACTCTTCCTCTTCTATCGTCTTCTTGACCACTTAAAACTTTCCAGACCGGGAACTGATTTTGGCTTAGGACTTGGCCCAAACCCAGAAGGGTCTGTTAGGAAGAAAATTCAGTTTAAGTGAAATGGAATGAAATCCTAGATGTAGTCTTACAACTTAAAGTCGCACTGAAAACAAATACCTGGACTCCATTTGGGGACAGGGGAGAGAGAGACTTGAGATATTTTGAAGGCCAAAACAGCCCAGAACTCATTTCCCCAACCTCCCGATTGCTCTTTTTGCATCATTTCCTCCCCCACCCCCACCCTCAATAGATGGGATACATATTCATTTCTTGGAAACTAAATAAATGCCCACTGGGGAAGAATAGACAAAAATGAATTCTTACAGGGAAAATCTTGAATCATCAAAGCTGTTGCTTCCATCAAAGACTCAACCATACTTCTCCTGTGATTGTGAGACCATTCTTTTTAGAAATGGGAAGGCTTAATTTTCCTATTAAGAAATGTTTGAAGGTCCTTTCAAACTATGCTTTTTATTTGTACTGTCTCCACACAGATTCAAAGTACTCTCTCCAGTCCCTTTCATTGTGAAATCACATGAGAAGGAGCTTCTAGTAATCAGTTTATCTGAAGCTGGAGGGTAATGTTACTTTGAGCCCTGGTACATAGCAAATTGTAAATCTGCTTTTCCCAGCTAGAGTCTCATTTTACAGATGGGTGTGTGTGTGTGTGTGTGTAGAAAACTAAAAATTGGTGGGGGGGGACTTTTTCAGTTTATTTTTTCCTTTCTGACAGCTTTCTGGTTTTAGTCATAGCCTCCCAGGAATTTTGGAATTTGTTCAAAACATTCAGAAAATACTTGTGCGGGTAATTTAATTTCACTTCCTCATAGTTGTTTTTAATTAAGTCCCAGAACACAAAACAAAGTTGCTTTGTTGTTGTGATGATATAAATAACATTTTCCAGCATACTCACCCTTGTTTTCATTCCTACCACAGGATATTTATTTATTTGCTTTATATGTCTTTCCTCCAAGAGCTGAAAGTGGCATACATAGTACTCCTTTCTTTAATTTTCTTGCAAGCAATCTGTGAGTAGTAGGTTGGACCAGAAGAGACAAAGTCATTTTTGTGTCTTAAATTTGTACTTGAGACTTTTTGGTTCTAGCCCATGGCTGCATTATATTGATCCAGAGATGCTGATAATCTCTAGCCAATTGAATCCTTCCCTTAGTTATTAACTTTTCTATGTCATTACATAGACAAGCACACTGTTCTTCAGATATTCAGCTCCAGCATTTAAGCCATTTAAATGTAATTTAAAAATGGTTTGGCAAGGCTTTAACATATTTAACGTTTGTTTATTTATTTATTTATTTGGATTTGTATGCCGCCCTATCTTCTGAAGGACTCAGGGTCCCGAAGGACTCAGGGTTGCAGGACACATTTGTGTTTTTAATGGAAGAACTTCAAATGCTAACTTGTTTTAGGATTTAACCTGCCTAAGTCCCAAAGATAAATGTTTCAAAACAAAATGTGTAGTTGTATGTGTATGTATGTACCCACAAGGCTTGTCCCCATTTCCTATAACAAATGCATACAGATGTATCAGTTTATTGTAATGTAAGCAGCCCAGATGTGTAGAGCTTGCTTTCCTTTTAGCCTGTGTTGGAATTTTCACATGATGCAGGAGTCACAAGTACCTTGCCTCCTACAAAGCAGGCTGTCAAGATTTGGGTGGAAAAGATAAGCTCCTCTGAAGAAAAGATTAGAAGCAAGATAACAGGGTGAGGAATGTAGGAGGAGGTGTAATTTACATCTATTGTAGCAAAGAAAGAGTAAGGCGTGGGATTTTTTCCCCCCTTTTTCCAGATAAGGCATGTGGGAGGTTTTATTTGGCACAAAAAAGTTTTTCTTTAGCCCAGAGCATCGGAGTATTGATTTTGTAAAGATAAAAATAAAGGATTTGATTTTTAATGGGATATTTGTAATCTTTTGGAAAAAGATTTGTATTAGAGCTATGGTGATACTTCGTATTTTATTTTCCATCATTTGAGAATACTACCATACAAGCTACTTCTATTATTTTTCCTCATAACATTAGTGATGAGTAAATTTATAGTTTTGCCTGTGCAGAAATATTAACCTGTGTGCTGGTTTAACTGCTGTACAAATATAGCAGTCTTCTAGCTGATCATGCAGAGAATTTATCTACAAAACCTACAGGTTTGCGAATTATGTAGTTTCACATATTGAAAAAGTAGCTTCATTGATGGAGCATGGATCATATGTCCCTATCATAACTGTTTCTACTGGCAGAATGCCCTAAACCTGGGCAGACCAGGTGCAGCCTTGGTTCTCATGGAGCCAAAAGCCTTCTGGCCCACCTGAAAGATTTCCAAGGTTGGAGCCATTAATTTTGCCATCCTGTCCTATTTCTGGATGCTGTTTTCAGGCAATTTCCTCCCCATTGAAACTAAATGATGATAATGTTGAATGAAATTGTTCCCCATCCCTTTCTTATAAATGGGTAGACAATAAGCTGCCATTTTAGTCCCTTTCTCTTTAAAATGGCAGAAGTACCCCATTAGAGTGGAACTTTAAGCTTGCCCAGAGAGTAAATATTTAGCTCTGTTGAGGAAGCCAATCATTTCCAACCCAAGCTTCTATCATATGCAATGGGGATAAGTTTAAGATATTGAGGAAACATTTGATTTTTTTTCAATATGCAGTTACTGTTTTTTTAATAGTTTTGGAATAAGTGTGTATTTTCCAGCAAAGCATGGAGTAAGCAAACACTTTATTAGATTAATATTGTTTTGACTGCATGATGGGTGCATATTGGAAGCATGGCCTTCTGTGCTTAGGGATACTTCACCAGATTGACCATTCAGGCTAGCATTTCTTGGGGGTGGGGAATTAATTCTTTAGTGAAGAGCTTGAGGTGGCTTGGTATTTTTCCCGTTTGTTTGACTTTTAACCCCATTATATTACCAAGTTGCCAATGATATGCTCTTAAATCATAAAACTTTAAACATGCCTGCCTTTAGCAAACTCAGGTATTCTAGTCTAGATGAACTAGATGTTATGTGATAAGTAGCTTCTAAAACAGGGGTGTCAAACTCACGGCCTGTGGGCAGGATGTGTCATGCGCTAGCCACGCCCACCCCTGGTTTAGCAAGGGGGGGAGTTTCGATACATCACATGATGACAACGTGTCATTGTGAGTTTGTCACTTCCGTTCTAGAAGTATAGTAAGGACAGTGATTTAACGTTGTTTCTCCCAGCTGTATTGTCCGCAGATGATATCTACTGTTGTGGTTTTGCAGACCCTGTGGCAACATTTCCTATTCATTTTTTCAACTTGCCTTTTGTCAGCTAGAATGAAAAGTGAAGTGTCTCTCATTTGACCTTTTCTAAGTTGCCACTGGGAAACCGCAGCTGGCAACAATTGTGATAGAATCAAGATCACGTGAAGTAAGGCCACACTTGGAATACCACATCCAGTTTTGGTCCCCACGATGTAAAAATGTTGAGACTCTAGAAAGAGTGCAGAGAAGAGCAACAAAGATTATTAGAGGACAGGAGGCTAAAACATATAAAGAACGGTTGCTGGAATTGGGTATGTCTAGTCTAATGAAAAGAAGGACTACGAGTGACATGATAGCAGTGTTCCAATATCTCAGGGGCTGCCATAAAGAAAAGGGAGTCAAGCTATTCTCCGAAGCACCTGAGGGCAGGACAAGAAGCAATGGGTGGAAACTAATCAAGGAGACAAGCAACTTACAAGTAAGGAGAAATTTCCTGACAGCTAGAACAATTTTAATCAGTGGAATCAGTTGCCTCCAGAAGTTTTGACTGCTCCAACACTGGAAGATTTTAAACAGATGTTAGATAACCATTTATCTGAAGTGGAGTACGGTTACCTGCCTAGGCAGGGGGTTGGACTAGAAGACCTCCAAGGTCCCTTCCAACTCTGTTATTCTATTCTATTCTATTCTGATGAGGCAGGCGCTTATGGGCAGGCCTCCGTATGTCCATGTAGCACCTCAGTGCACAGGCTGTACTGGTTACCATAAGCTTCCAGGTCCAACTCAAGGTACTGGTTTTTACTTATAAAGCCTTTCATGCCATAGGGGCCTGGTTGTTTAAGGGACTGTCTTTCTCCCAGTTATATCTGATGTGTTCCAGGAGCCATCTTTAAGGCGGTGCCATCTGGTGGGACTCGGGAGGTATGCCTTCCTCTGTCACAAAGGCTGCCTGCCCCCTGGAAATAGCCCCCCGCCCAAAGTTTTGAGCAGCCCTGACTTGTGGTGCTTATAACAGGCCTCGGAGGCCTAGGTTTCTTCCCAAGGCTTTAGCTTAGGTGGAATATGTGACCCGAGTACAATTGTGCTGTTGTTGCACTTGTGGGGATGTTGCTATTTTTTTTATTGGTATTATTGTGTTAACATCGATTGATTGATTTACTTGCAATTTTAATATTATCCTATCCTTTTTATTTTCTCACATTGTCTGATCTATTTCACCACCCACTGTAGAAGGATCAGTACCTTGCTCTAAGGCAATGGTCGCCAACCGGTGGCCCGCGGCCCACTGGTGGGCCATACATGCTGAAGACCAGATGGCTGGCGGGGAGGTGGGGCAATCCTGCAGTCTACCTAGCAAACCCATGTCATGGCTGCTGCCTCCTGCTTCAGCGCATCGAGGAGACTGAGCAGCAGCAGGAAGAGCTCCTGAACCACAGCAAGCCACTGCCAGCAATGCCCTCAGGTGAAGACGTTGTGAGGGGGAGGCTTGACCCCTCCCCTCAGGAGCTTTTCTTCCTCGCCAGAAGCGCTCACATGCCCAGCAGGAAGGAGGAGGCTTGTTGGGTGCCAGAGGGGCAGTGAGCGCTTTGTGTGTGAACGCTTCTGGCGAGGAGGAAGAAAAGCTTTTGAGGGGAGGGGTGGAGCCTCCCCCTCACAACATCTTCACCTGAGGGCATCTCTGGTAGCTGCTTGACCTTGTCAATGCATGGAGGCAGGAGGTAACACCACTTCATAGGTTCTTTTACCCCCACTCCCTTGCAGGCCATGGAACACCCGAGAAGGGCTCCGATGCCGCGATCTCCCACACATATCAGTCCATCCGCTGCCGGTATCACCCCTGTTGCCCCACCTCCCTGCCAGCCATCTGGTCTTCAGCATGTGGCTCGTTGGCCTCCGGAGATCAGATTCTGACCACCCAGCACCAGTTCAGAGGTTCCTTTCATCCCCACCCCCACCCCTGGGGGCAGGGGGGGGGGAGAGAGAAAGAGGAAGAAAGAGAGAGGGTGGGAGAGAGAAAGCAAGAGAGAGAAAAAGAGATGAGAGATCCCGGTGTTTTGTTTTCTGTGGGAAATGAGTCCAAATGACTCTCTGAGTATTTAAGGTTGCAGAAATAGGCAGCCAAGCTAAGTGCCTGAAGGACCCCATTCCGTGAGTGGGAGTCCAGGCGTTTCAGCGAATGGCATGCTAGATTCATATTAGTGGATTTAAAATTATAAGTTTGGTGGTCCCTGAGGTCCAAAAGGTTGGCGACCCCTGCTCTAAGGTGTATTTAATGTTCCTATTTTGTAAATTCCTTAATGAATCTGTATTTTACATAATGGTCTGGATGGCTTGGTCTCATTGTGCTGTCTTGTTTATTTCAGGTGCTGCTGGTGTACTGGTAGGACATCCATTTGATACAGTTAAGGTGGGTTTACTCTTCACAAGCTTTCTTGAAATATGTGATTAGACTGAAGGCAGTATCTGCCCTTACAAATAGAATAGGGAAGGGATCTAGATGTTTGAGGCCATTTAATTAAGACACCTCCTAGAGACCTCCCAATAGATTGCAGTAATACTAAAACACTGCAGCGTCCCATGTTGCATTCAACATTCCACAGAAATGGAACATTTAAAGTTTCAGATTATATCATCCCTTGTTTGATGCACTTAAAAAGTGTTCTGAGGTATATGTCTTCAACCATATTTTAAATATGATAGTTCAATGGCATCTAATAAATCTTAGAGTGTACATAATTTATTTGTACTAAAATAAAATTTAAAAATGCACTTTCCTTAATCCTGCTTTATCTGGTACACTTATTTTATTTGCATTTGAAGCAATTAATTTGTTAATTATATTGACCAGATGACTGTTTGCTGCATGATGAAACAGTCTTGCTGATTTAATGTGCTTCTTCCCATCCAAGAAAAGATGTTGTGAGTTTTCAATGGCAATTTTTATTTTCTTGTTTAAGACATGGATGTATATTGGCTGCGGTTGGAGAGATCAGTAGTAAATTATTTGTCAAGAAAAAAATTAAGAGTTTGGGTATTATTCGCGCCTGTAAAGAAGTCAAATAATATTCAAAACAGGACTGTGGAAATAAGATATTAATAATGGGAGTACAGGGATTTCAAGTTGCAAACATGTTTGCATTTTTAATTCAGGGAATCCCTCACTAAAATATATGGGGCACATTCATATTTTGGAATATGAATGTGCAGGGTGAAGCTGTATGCTAAGAATATAAATTAAAACAAATCCAAGTATTTTGGCTTGTATGAGAATTACATAAACTTTTTGAAGAGAAAATGTGCTAGATAACACTCTGTAAATAACCTTAAAAAGTAGCGGAATATTTATCCATATAAGCCTTGAGAAATGTAGCTTCTTGGCTTGTAAATGCATTTTCTAGTTATTTCATTCCAAGAAATAATCTTTGCTATGGATTCATTCTATTAAATTGCACAGAACTTCTTTTCACATTGTTTCTTATCAGAATGAGCAGGTTTTAGGAGTTACACTTAATCCTGCATATATTATAATGGACAGGTTCTCAGAATGAGTTGACACTCCTGAATTGAAATTTATTTTAGTTCAATTGTTTTGGTGTATTTATATTTCACCTATCACAAACATGGTATCTGTGGGATGTTTAAGGGGATATTCACTGGCTGTCTTAGTTTAAAAACAGTTATTGCATCACATACCCTCAAACTGTGCCCAGGGACCAAGCTATATGCATTCTTGGAAACATGTTCAATACATTTGCTTTGTAAGAAAACTCTATCATATTTGGGAGATTACTTAATTAATCACAAATTGCCGAGAGACTTTTATAATTTGCACAATTTCAACATGAAAACATAATTTCTTCCTATAAATATACATACCTATAAAGCATTTATCTTAAATGCTTAGCTTGCTACTGTGTTGTTAAAGGAACAGTGATATGACTACTCACACTGAGGAAGGGGAATCTGTTTTGGAGACAGATTCTATGCATATTTATTTGAAAGCCCAGCCCACTGAGGAGCTAGCTTTCAAGAAAATATGGACAGGATTGTGTCATTGCTTCATTTTAATCGGTCAGAAATAAAACAACTGTTTTCACAAAAAGGCATTTATTAAATCTTCATTAAGCCTTACCTAATATGACAGTCTTTTCCTGATGAAGCTGAATAATGTAGCTAGGCACTATTTTCTGTTGAATGCTGTTTTTTAAAAAAATATATATATACAATGGAATTTAAAACAAAGTTTAATAACTTTCAAGTAGTTGTAACAATTAGGCAGGCTGGGTTTGTGGGACGGGGAGGGTAAGGGCTTGTAAAATGGGGAAGATGCTGAACTCTTTTGGAACCAGCTCTTCAAATGGAGACTCCTGCCCCACTTTGTTGATGTAATGTGTACAATTGCTTTGTTGCTTAACTGCCTTTACTTTTTGAGCTAGGGGCTGTCTTCATTAACAGCAAAAGTGTTACTTTGTTGTAGATGACAGATAAGCCTCATCACGGGAGAGTTACCTAGTAAGTATAGACCAGGTGAACATTCTGTTTCTCTCGGTCTTAATTTATTCCAACATTTATGATTAGTACAAATTTTTATAAACAAGCAAAAAGTACCTTCCCTTTTTTAAAAAAAGTTTTAAAAATGTTTCTAGAATGGAGGGTGTGGGATATGCAATGCCTTTAAATATAATCTGTATTTTTTTAAAAGAAAAGTCTAACTTTTGCAATTTGTTCTCTAGTGTTTTTCTTTGTCCCCTTTTGTGCTTAAAGTTTGTATACCTGTGCTAACAAGCAAAAGCCTCTTAAATTGTGAATTCTGTTTCAGCCTTTCCTTAAATCAGGAACCCATTTTTTTCATTTCCCTATACAGCTATGACTGCTTTGTGTTAATGAGTTCTAGGTATTGCTACTGGAATGATTTCTGAGCCCACTCTCTGTATGCTTTTTAATATTTTGAATTGCCAACATATTTGATTGCTACTCACGTTTACAAAATAAGAAGAAAAACTAGGAACCATCTTAATAAAAATGATTTTTATTAAGAAATGACATTGGGACAAAAATGGAACTCTTACTCTAAAGATGCAATGCTCTTAAGGTTTAAACTATTGTTAGTCTCTGAGGTCCTTAAATTGTTTTAAAATAGCCAGGTTCCAAATTGTTCCTCCACACAGGATTTTTTTGACCCTGTAAATCTTGTGTATGGATTGCTGGAATTAGTTGTACTATTATTTAGACTTTTGGCATATTTAAGTTGTGAACCCTAAGCTTGTAAAAGTATTGTAGTTGTGGTGCTATAGAAAAAAAAATGTAAGTCTATGCCTGGGGAACATTTTCATTTACAACTGATATATATTGAGCTTAACTATTCATGGTTCTATAGATGAGCAACACTTAATTCTTTAGAAACATCAGATGTGCTAATTAAACCAGCAATAGCCAAGTGAGGATTTGTCTCACTGAAGATCTTAATTTAACATCCTAGCAAGTGACCATTCCATATAGGATATAACATAAATCTGAGTGGCTTCCAAAACGCAAACTCTGTTCTCTTTAATGTATTGTGGCATCATGCCTGCACACATGTACATAGCTATATTATGTGTATGCACCCAAAGGTACTATCATTCTATCAGCTGGTTTTGGTTTTTTTGCCATGTCAGTAATTTCTGATTACATTTTATAGGTACGCCTTCAAGTTCAAAGTGTGGAGAAGCCGCTCTACCGTGGGACTGTACATTGTTTCCAGTCTATCATAAAGCAAGAATCTGTAAGTAACTTCCTGAATGAATGTGCATGATGGGCATTTAAGTGGATGAGGAGCTATTTAAATAAAAGGAATGTGGTCCCGCTTTTATAGAATGTTGGCAATACTGGAACTAAAAAGCCACCTGATAGTTTGAAGGTACCCAGGCCATCTGTTAAGAATGGCCGCCTCTAGGACATAATAAGGATCATATACAAATTGCCCCAAAGATGCTGAAGCAGTTCAACAAACTACCATAACTTTTGCTTCATTTTGTTTGATTATTTTAGACATAGTTTAATTATTATTTAAAACTATACCAATATTTATTGCTGAGACTATAATCCACCAAGACTTTTGTTTGCAACAGGTTAAAAAAAATCTAATTTAAAAATAGTAATAGAGGAGGTTAAAACCTTCGGGGCAGCTTGATTTAAATAGAATCCAAGTCAGTGCTATTCTTATTTTTGTAAGATAGACATAGATGAATACATTTTAATTATATACCTCAGTTTTTCTCTTGCTGCTGGTCACCCATTCGCTTTCTCACAAACTGAAATGATCAAGGCTTTACTACATTCTTCTAAACTGCTTTTTCTAATAACTAAACTTTAGCAGTGAGTGTCAACAGTTGACCAGCTTTAGCAAGAGACAGAAAAACATTTAAGGAAATAAACACCGAAAGTGTAAAAAAAGTAGGCCAATGGAAAGTGAGCATGCTTAGTAAATAGGGAACATTGGGTTTCTCGGGGGAAAAAGAAGACCTCACTTAAAATATTTACATTTCTGTGATCCAATTTATACATGATCATTTGGAAATAAGGCATCTTGAGTGTAATAGGACTTACTCTCAGGTAAGTATATACAGCATTGCAGTGTTAGATACACATGGTATCCAATTGAATACGGTAACTGGTATTTTTTATTGTGGGAATGTGAACTAACATCTCCCTGCACCTTCTGAAAGCAGTTGTGTCCCATGAATGTGTCAGAATCACATAACAGATACAAAGCGCAAATCTATGATCTTGGGAAGAAGTGGGGCTCCTTTAAGACATTGTGGCAACTCCGGAGCTTTGCATCAGCGTAGATGGATGCTATGTACATATTCAAAAGATAAATTCTGGAGATAAATTCTGAAACATTGCACAAAACTATAAGCACCCTCACCCTCGCTAGAAAAGATCATAGTATAGGACAGTAAAATCCACAACAAGCCACAAAACAATAACAGTAGCAGTAGCACTAGTGGCACAGATCTTACTGTGACTGACAATATCCGAAGGCCTTCTAGGCTTCACTGTCATCGAGAGCCATGAGAAGGGGACATTCCTCCGTAGTTCTATGCATATTTAAGTTTAGTTTAATGATACAAACTGGGTGGATGTTTGATACTCCTAGCAGGTAGCGAATAAATGCAAATTTACTGATACCTAGTTTGTAGCAGAAGTATTGATGTGTAGGAATATTGCAGTAACAACTGGCACAACTTTAGAGTATATCCAGAGATATGCATATTAATTACTGTAGACCAGGGGTGTCAAACTAGATTTCATTGAGGGTTACATCAGGGTTGTGGTAACCTCGGGAGGCTGGATGTGTGTGGCCTCAGTGGATGTGGCTGGGGTAGGTGGGGCCGGGGAGACATGGCCAGCTTCCTGCCTCATCATTCCTTTCTTCCTTCCTTCTTTCCTCCCTCTCTCCCTGCCTGCCTCCCTCCTTCTCATTTCCATCTTGTTTTTTCCTCCACACTCAGGAAGGGATGAGGGGAGGGGAAAAGATTGGCAGGGCTGCTGGTGGCCGTGCTTACTGTGCCTGTGGCTTTCCCACGCAGGGCAGATCATGGGTGGTCCTAGGGAAAGGGAAATTGCACAAGCTGCAAGGCTAGACCAGCGAGCAGCCATGGAGGCACTGATGGTGGGTGCGGCACTGATCTATAACTGGATGGTGGCCTTAGATCCACGGGGCAGCCCTGGAGCCAGCTGGGTGCCATGCCGCTGCCTCGGCCCCACCTCTTGGCCATGTGCACAGGAGGTGGCAAGGGCCCAGAGGGCAGGGCTGAGACAGCAGATCTAAGGCTGACTGCATTCCGGCCTGGATGGTGGCCATCAAGTTACAGATTAGCACCTGGCTGACCTGGGCCAGGTCTGAGGCACCAGTCCTTTGCTGTCTCAAGGGCAGCCCCCACGGGCCAGATCTAGACATATTGCAGGCCGGATTCGGCCTGCAGGCCTTGAGTTTGACATCCCTGCATATGAATGTGTTCCTGTTTTAGGGCAGAATGCTTAATTTCATTAGTATCCATCTCTGCCTCAAAGTTTTGGAAGGCTTGGGGAAAACACTGAATTATTTCTATTCATGCCCCCAAACAAAGCTCACACAAGATTGATGCTTTTCTTGCTACTTTGCTATTGATCTCAGTTCCTCATTTGCGAGATGAAAACTTCAGGATTCATATAGAAAGGAACCTCAGGTTCCACATACCGTGTTTCCCCGAAAATAAGACCTACCCCGAAAGTAAGACCTAGCACTATTTTCTAAACCTGCCCTAATATAAGACCTACCCCGAAAATAAGACCTAGTGTAAATCTCCAGTTCCAGGAAG
This sequence comes from Naja naja, assembly GCA_009733165.1. Classification (NCBI taxonomy): domain Eukaryota; kingdom Metazoa; phylum Chordata; class Lepidosauria; order Squamata; family Elapidae; genus Naja; species Naja naja. Next base: position 334,626,626 of record CM019148.1, on the reverse strand, counting down.
ACTTTTCAGGGAGCAACCGTGCACCCGCGAAACACCCCCCCCTACACACTCACACCCACTATTTGGCACCATAAATATATAATACCTACCCCAAAAATAAGACCTAGTGTATTTTTGGGAGCCGAAAAAAATATAAGACAGTGTCTTATTTTCGGGGAAACACGGTAGCTATATAAAGATGTGCATTTGATTCCTAAAGGGATGTGCTCGGCAGAAACAAGAGTCCAGTTTGCACTGTTAATGACTCCAGCAGTTGGTGGTAACTTGCTGATTCATCTCCTGATTATTAATGGTCTCTATTTTGTTAGAACATGAATCCAATCCAGATTAGGGAGATGGAATTGGTGATAATTTGCTTTGTTCATATTCTGATATTAAATAAGTAGCTGTCCAGTGTAAAAAATGTAATGTAGGGCAGAATTTCCCAACCTTTTTGGGTTGGTGGCCTGGAATGGGGGAGTGGCAGACACTTTTATGAATGCATGATGCAAATGGGTTCTTACCCCTGACATAGGGTAAGAAATAGGAGAACTTTTGAAAACAATAGCTGCATATTGAAATGTGTGGACTTGGGGATTGCGGGGTATCTTTGGCAGTTGGGGGTTGCACACAAACATTCAATTTTTTTGCTGCTGAAAAAAAAAAGCAGATCTTTGGGATGGGATGTTGGGGTATGGCAAGTTGTTGCTGTCACAGTCTAGGAGTGCCATGCCTAAAGGATAATTCAGATCTAACTATTGCAAAACAAAAAATTGCAGGATGTTAACAGCTTTATTATATGTTGCTTGAGAAAAGTCTTTAAATTCCTGGTCGTCATCTATTTGTGTGCTTTGTTTTCATCTAGGCTCTTGGACTTTATAAAGGTATTGGGTCGCCTATGATGGGCCTCACCTTCATTAATGCCCTTGTCTTTGGCGTTCAAGGGAACACTCTCCGTGCTCTTGGAAAGGACACACCTGTACATCAGTTCCTTGCAGGTTCAGCAGCAGGAGCCATTCAGTGTGTGATCTGCTGCCCTATGGAACTGGCTAAGACACGGATGCAGCTGCAAGGAACAGGGGAATACAAGTTGAAGTCCAAGAACTACAAAAACTCTTTGGACTGCTTGGTGAAGATCTATCGAAAGGAGGGCCTAAAAGGCATCAACAAGGGGATGGTTTCCACGTTTCTGAGAGAGACCCCCAGCTTCGGTTTCTACTTTTTAACGTATGACTGTCTAACAAGGTATCTGGGGTGTGAAGCGGAAGATAGTTACATTGTTCCCAAACTGCTTCTGGCAGGAGGCATGTCTGGCATAGTCTCCTGGCTCTCTACATACCCTGTGGATGTAATCAAGTCCCGCCTTCAGGCTGATGGAGTTGGAGGAGTTGTACAGTACCAGGGTATTCTGGACTGCATTAGAAAAAGCTACCGGGATGAAGGCCCAAGGGTGTTCACAAGGGGTCTTACATCCACCTTGCTTCGTGCTTTCCCTGTTAATGCTGCAACATTTGCTACTGTTACGATATTCCTTACATATATGAGGTCAGAGGATGGCCAGATCAGAGGCGATTTAAGTGGATGTGAGGCTGGTCCAGTCATCCAACAACCTTCGAGTTTTTAAATTGACTGGAAGATAAAAGTTGTACCTGTTACATGTAAGACGTCATCATTTTTTTTTAAAAGAATATTTGGATACCAAGAGTATACATTTTGGTCTGTATAAAGCATCTTTAAAAATCTCATTTATAAAAGCAGCTTAATGCTTTAGGAAGACTCTGAGTTGACTCTAGAAATTCAGACAATAAAAGGATTTATCCTTTGAACATGTGCTCAAACCACATCTGCTGGATTTTCCAGTGTTGCCTTGACTTCAATTCCCACAATACCCAGCCAGCACATTATTAAGGAAATCCAATGCAGTCACTAGCTGAAGTCAGTTTCAACATACTGCAGACAGCTCAAAATGGCTACTGCATCTATCAGCCCTGAGGCTAAATTCCTAATCAGATTCTATCTGTGTTCAAACAGGAAGAGAAGAAATGGGGCCTTGAACAGATAATGAAGGCTTGTATGCACAGATGTCACACCCCTTTCATGTTCATTGGGAGCATAGGATTAGGGCCAGCTGCATACTTCTCTCAACACACATTAAAAGGTCTGGATGGATTCTCTGTTCTGATTATTGCTCAATCTGAGTACGATATTCTATTTAGAACAATTGTCCTGGTAAATGTAGAGTTAAAAAAAACTATTTGTTTCATTTTCCTGCACTTTATCCTAGGGGAGCTTGTGTTTTTCCAAATAATTTTAGCTCATAATTTATAACCATCTGATCAGTGGCCCTCCTGATGGGAACTGATGGAGATGAACAACTGGAGAACTACAAGCCTTTCCCGGCTCTGTATTTTAACAACCTGTTGCAAGTCATTCTGCAGATGATGTAAGCTACTACCATTCTTGTTAATTAGCAGTACTTGTTAGGAAGTCTGCTGCTTCCTGCTATTTGTGAATATTTTAGTACGGTATATGAACAGCCTGCTTTATTATTTGATCAGTATCTCAATCATGCTGTTCAGTATGTAGATGCTTCTTTCCCTGCTATTTTTAGATTATGGTTTGTTTTTCTGTGCTACTATTTGCATTTGGCTTTTAATTTTTTTAATGTATGCAGTTGCCGCTTGTAAATATTTAAACATATTTTAGTTACTATGTTTTGAGTTGGAAACTAGAGTATATCTAGAAACCTTGTTACAACCCAAAATGTAGACCAGGGCTGTCAAACTTGCAGCCTGCGGGGCCGGATGCATCACGCACTGGCCACGGCCACGGCTGGTTTAGCAAAGGAAGAAAAAGTCACATGATACGTCACGTGACGATGTGAGTTTGAATTAACTATTGTTTTTAGGGTGATAGTGATAGATGTGCTTAAATTATCATTTCTCCATTACTGGGGTATATGCACATAATTATGATCTATATGTAGTAAGATAAAGGATGAAAGTATGTTTAAAAGGATTTAACAGAAGTGTGTTTTAGAGATTCAATAATGAAAAAAGTCAAGCTCAGTAGTTTTGGAAACTTTGGTGAACAAGAGACCTATTTCATAGCATCCTTAAATAAGAATGCTGTAACATTATCTCACTGACATCAGCAATATATTAAGTTTTAATTAGGTTTTATTAACAAATGTTTAAGGTTGCAGTGCTATACACACTTATCTGGATGATTAAACTCCAATTGGGCTGATTTCTGAACAGCAAAAAATACCATTGGCCTAGTCATAATATCTCTCAAGATATAAGAGCCACCTGGCCAGTCAAACATCTGTTCCACATCACTGACTAAAGAAAAAAATCTTACATTAGATCAGAATTTTGGCATCTCCTTTTGTAGTAATGAAGTCCCTAGGGATTGCCTATAAGTATTAAGAAATCTTAATTAGCTTAATTAGTAATTAGCTTGACATTGAAAGTTTTGTTTCTGTCCATATCCACCTCACTTCAAGATCTGCTCATAATTAATATGATAATGGGCAGGAAAAAAAACATTTCTTTAATTTTATGCCAATGTTTTCACATTGACTTCAATTGGATGCATTGGAGATAAGTTTGAACATGCAAAGTATTTTTCCAAATCAATTGAGGAAAATCAAATTCAATCCATTTTTGTTGTAATTCAAATTGAAGCCATTCAGCACAGTACTACAGGCTTGGGCACAATGTCTGCTCTGGTTAGTTTCCTCACAAACTCTCCCACAATAACAGTGTGTAAATGTGCTCATTCAACAGTTGGACAAAAAGATGATGTGAAATTTCTCAAGTGCAAAGCATGGATTAACTCTGCCACTTACCCATTCAAGAAATACAGTATATAATGTGAGATTGCCAAGCAGCAAGAACTCGGTGTAACACTTAGACTGAAACTTAAAAGCTGAAGAAACAAGATGTAACACTTTATACTGTTTCTCATCACTTCCAAGGACACATTGGCATTCAACCAACTATTTGGCACATAGTGGGGTCATTAAAAGAGCCTTATAAATGCTTTAAATTGCAGTTGCACCATTGACTTGGCCCTGCAATATATAAATTGTTTAAACACCACATTTCTCACATGCTTTTAAGTACTTCCTATTCTATTTCTATTGCTGCAAAGAATATGCAAGCCCAATGAAAAAAAGGGTACCACTTGTAGATTTAACTTTGGATCAGAGCCTACATAATTATGGGTCCAAAACATCTATTGAAGACCATTATTATAGCTGTTGAATAGACAAGATGAAGAAAAACAGAAAAACTAGCAGTGTGATATAGAATAGAGGCTCGTATGTAGAATGTACCATTAACTAACCGCAGTGGAAGATATTTTGGGGACAGGTGCAATATGTCTGTTTGAACTCTTTTTAATAAAAAGTCTAGCCAATTATTTTAATAATAATTATGCTGGAGAAACCTATAAAACTGGATTGCTGCTTCTATACCATGCAGGTATAGTGGATGACGCTACTTGCAGGGACATTCAAATTGAATGTGAAATCCAAGTTGTTTCTTGTGCAACAACACTATGTTTTTTTTGTACAGTGTTCTGTAACTATTGTACATAAAAGTAATAAATCTTTTTTTTAAATGTAGGTTTTTCCTTTGATGGAACTAAGGTCACCTATACTAAATCAAGTATGAGCAACTTGTGGACACTGAAACTCCTCTGATAAGAATTTACAAAAACTGTTATGGCTCCTGCAGAGTGGAAAACATACATACCGTAATACAAATCCTAATAAAGTTCAAAAATCTAGAAAATTCTCCATCTATCCTTTCCATTTGGCAACTCTTGACCCTTCAATGTTAGATGTTGCCCTTGACCTGCAAAAAGATTGCCCACCTTCGTACCAAGCCAAGATCCCTTTATGGTGAAGCATTTTTGTAAATCAAGAGCTAGAAGAGAAACGGTACATGTGCTTCATCATGTGGCAATACACTCCACTAGGTATCCCAAGGTTCTTCTACAAAGGTGCCTTGTCTGAGGTAGAGTTTAGATACCAATCGATCATCATGCTATGGGAAGTAAAAGATTTTATATCTTAAAGATATTTAGCAGATGTGGATCTAATGGTTGCAGAAGGTCATTTGCAGTCTGTTAATTCCTTCCTTTTCTCCAAAATATTCCTGAACAGCATGGGCTGAATAATACAGAATTTCAGTACCTAAGTGGCAGAAAATCAGTAGATAAAGTAGCACTGATTTCAAGAGATTTGCTTTTGTGCTACTGGTCTATATATATTGCTGAGCAGGAACATGACAAAACTGCATTGCAGAGTTACTGGCTTCTGTTCATTAACCAAATTAGTAACTCACATCCAAGTTATGTAATCCTCCACTCAGTACATTCTAAATTCTTGTCATCCAATATTATTTACAGAACATGGCAGGCAATTCAGCAAAAATACTTATGCAATGGAAAGTGCCACCTGCTTTCTCAAGTTTACACGAAGTTACAAATACAAGAACATTACAACATACTGCTCTGCTTGTAGTTTCATACTTATTTTTTACATGTGAAATAAGTATAAAAGCCTTCAGCAGTATATTTCTAAGTAAATTCAAAGTTAAAGTTGGTTTCAATTGGAGTAGCTTAAAACATTTTCTTTTAGAAGAATTAAGGTGTTGAGTGTGCTGGTATTATATTTCAGACTTGCGAATGGAAGACAGCTTTGCAAAAAGTAGGTGATGTTTGTGGCTAAGAACAGGCAGTCATGGGCTCCATCAACCTCTGGACAGAGGATACGAGATCATCCAACCAGATGGTTGCTTCTCATGAGAGATTGCAAAGCAGCAGTGTCCAGAGGATGGGATAACCAGAAGCCAAGGGAATTTGCCATACTTGCTCCAGCCACTATCAGGGTCTTCCAAAGAATACTAAATTCATTTCCCCCTTGCTAATTACATTTAGAAATCTCCTATTGATTGTTTTAAGAAGTTAGGTTTCTTCAAAATATCAAGGCTTGAAACACTGAGGGCCTTCAATCCTTGATACAAGAAAATGAAGATGCCTCTGTATGACCTTTAGTTTAGTTTATTGTCACTGCACCTCATACAATGAAATCAAACACTATCTTCAGTGCATATCATGACCATGAAAATAAACACACACATCCTTCACACTCCATACATTGAACCGAAAACCCGCAACACCACACCAAAAAAGTTTAAAATAAGCAGCAAAAAGCAAGATAGGACTTTGGCTATTGAAAGTTTTAAATGGATTAAAAGCTTAGAAATGTAATATTGGATTTTGAATATTAAGACATTGACATTAATTTTAAAGAATAAATTTCATGGGAAAGAAAAACTTTTCGATATTGAAGATGTAACAAGACAAGCAACTTACAATGACAATCTGTTCCCAAAAGATGTTACAGAAGAAGATATGCGTTAAACAAACATAAATAAAATCTTAAACAAGAATTTTATCATTAGATGTTAAAAAGATTTGGACGAGGCTTTAAAAATTAAGAAAATAAGCATGACAATCCCAGAGAACAATTGGAATAATTTGTTCTTGTTGGATTAATAAAAGTTGTTAAAATTTTGAAGAAATTTGAAAAAGGATCATTTGGATCAAAGAGCAAGACTGTCGTAAAAAGAAGGAACCCAAAATTGGTTTATGATCAGGGTTAAAATGGGACGTTGGCTGGTTTTTGTTTTGCTATAGTATTTGCTGACATCTGGACAGCGAAAATGTGCATTGGATTTGTTTTGTTATCATGGTCTTGAAATCTTTTTCTCTACCATTACTTTATGTACCCAAATCTGACATCAGTTAAATTGGCTTTCTATCAAACTGACCTTTCACTTAAAGTAAGGAATTTTTGTGAGCTTGTTTTCATGAAAAGATAAAATATCCCTGTTTGTCATTGTCAAACTTGCCTATAGTTAAGAGATTAATTATGGGATGAAGAGCTTTATATCTGTTAAGAGCTTATGCAAAGATAGTGAAATTGTTTATAACAGATAACAGATAATCAGTTGGAAGGGACCTTATAGGTCACCTAGTCCAACCTCTCGCCCAAGCGGGAGACCCTACACCATTTCTGACAAATGGCAGTCCAATCTCTTCTTGAAAGTCTCAAGTGATGACGCTCCCACAACTTCCAAGGGCAAGCTGTTCCATTGGTTGATTGTTCTCACTGTCAGAAAGTTTCTCCTTATTTCCAGGTTAAATCTCTCTTTGTTCAGTTTCCATCCATTATTCCTTGTCTGGCCTTTGGGTGCTTTAGAAAACAGCTTGACCCCTTCCTCTCTGTGGCAGCCCCTCAAATATTGGAAGACTGCTATCATGTCTCCCCTGGTCCTTTTCTTCACTAGACTAGACTAGCCTTATACTTGTGCTGAGGATGGGAAGTCACTTTTTCTTGCAGTTTTTCTTCCTTATCTTAGTTTTATTGTCTTTTATTAACTAAAAATTAATGTGCTGGTACAGCATTTGGCATTCTACTAAAAGAGCAAGTAATGGAGAGGATTAAATTATAATTTGGCTCTACCATGCAGTGCTAAAAGTACTCATTCGGGTTTGACAAGACAGCATTTAGACTTACTGGGAGGTATTTTTCTGGCCACCAACAGGAAACAATTAACTTTCCTCTAGCTAAGATTTCTTCCTGTTCTATAGAGAAAACTTCTTCCAGTCTTTAGGGGATTGTGGGTTAGCTCTTCCTTTAGTGTATATTTCATTGTAACAACCAAAATTGAAACTAAGATGTATGGAAATGGAAGAACAATGTATAAATTTAGCATAACATAGTAAAGTAACTTGCACCACAATCCTTGACCTCATAATCTCCTACAGTGGAATTGTTCGTTCCAACTTTTGCTGATGGGAGATACTTTGGTAAGGTCAACTTTGGTAAGGTCAACTTGTGTTCTGTCACCAGAACACCAGAGATAAAGTAGATAACACAAAAGGGACATACAAAAAGCAGTATTCCCAGGAAAGATCAGTGTCACACTTTACAGTCACACAATGAAAATTCATGTCAGAGGATACATTTATCTATTTTATGTTTTATATATATGGTTCTGCCCTGGAAGCCACCCTACATGTTTATTCCTACAGCAAAAAGCTATTGACATAACCTGAAGCAGGAAGAGTGCTGCCTCTTGCTTGGTGCCACGCATCTAATTGTATATTGGAACATTTGTATTGCCTGATTCCTACATTGTAAGATTAACAATTATTGGCCCTTTGTCACCTAATGTAAGTATTCTGATCGTTCTGAATTCCTTTAGCTCAACGTAAGTGCATTCAATAGATGGGATAGAATTCCCAACCAGGAGTTGGGAAGCATATTCTCCTCCTGCAAAGTGGAATTTGGAAAATAACCAAGGATGTGAAAAGATCTAAAACCTTCTTGCCTGGTGGAAAACACATAGGTCTCTTAAAGTTGAATGAGTCATTATCCCCTAAAGTTTAGATAGAATTTGTACTTCCTTTTGCTCTTCTTTTTAGAATAGATTAGAATTCTTTATTGGCCAAGTGTGATTGGACACACAAGGAATTTGTCTTGGTGCAAATGCTCTCGGTGTATATAAAAGAGACATTCATTGAGTCAAGAATCATAAGGTACAACACTTAATGATAGTCATAGGGTACAATAAGCAATCAAATCATACTAGGAAATAGTCAATATAAATCGTAAGGATACAAGCGACAGTTACAGTCATATGGGACCTTGTCCTCTGTTGTATTTTGAACTCCAGCCAAGGTTCTGCCGCTCCTTCCTCTACAATAACACAATATAAGTACAAGTGGGATCTTCTAGATATGCTATGGTCTTGAAACAGGAGAGGGTGCCATTGCAGAAGCCCAAAGTTGTAATTCTTGTCTAAAGTAGCCATATCAATTTCTTAAAAGTTTAGCCTTATGAATGTAGGAGCCACCAAGGCCTTGAGTATCACAAGGCCATCTCACACACCTTTATGCTTTCCTCAGGGGTGTCCTTTCATATCCATTCTGTTTTGGGGATTAATCCAATGGATTTGCCCTTTGGGAAAAGGGAGGCTGGGTGATACTGCCTTATTCTTCCCAACCACCAGTCTGCAGCACTTCTGGCCTCTCTGATTACTTCATATACCTTGTTTCCCCCAAAATAAGATCCAGATCATCTTATTTGGGTGGGGCTCTAAAAAAAAGCACTAGGGCTTATTTTGGGGGAAATATAATTTCAATGTGACCAGCCAGGCTTGGTGCCCCACCCTCCTGGCACATGCACGGCAAGAATGCAGGGTGGGGGAGCATTGTTATCTGGCAGCAGCTGCAGTCCGCTAACCCCTTGAATGGAGCGCTCTGCACAGCCTACGCAGCACAGGGGAGTTAATTACCTGTCCAAGCACCAGACAGCGGCAGAGGTACAGGGGGGAGGCACGTAATCCAGAAGTGCTGAGAGGCCCTTAGGTAAGTCGAGAGTTGGTGAGACAGAGTGAGTTAGCAGCCGTGGGAGGCTTATCTTCATGTCTCTCAACTTGCCTACAGCCTGTGTGGAGCATCCAGATCGCCTACCTTCCCCCCCCCCCACAAGTGCCTGCACACGTGCACAAGCCTTCCACGGCTGACCACCTGCTCTGACCCACCGACTCTAGTTTTCCTGAGATGTTTGGATCGCCTGCTTGGACCAGGTAATCAATTCATCTGAACTGTGCAGGCTGTGGCGGGACACTGTCAGCTCTCGCTCCCTCACTGCCTCCAGTGCTGGCCATGCCCCTGGGCCGATGATGATCTTCACTAGTACTTATTTTGATGTAGGATTTATATCGGCACACTCTTAAAAACCAGACTAGGGCTTATTTTCAGAGCAGGTCTTATATTCAGGGAAACACAGTATTAGTGAGTGAAGAAGACATCTGTTATGTGACTTCCTGTTGTTTTGCCTCCTGGTCTGGAAGCAGAGACTTCACTAACTGACCTCAGCTTCCTGGCTGCCTCATTATTCTTAGTACTCTTTCTTGATTCTAGGGAACATTAGAGTCTTCAAATCTTCTATTCATGTGCTACGAAATCAGTGTCTTGATTGCTGCGATTTGCTCGCCTCTAGTGCATTCTCCTCGTTTTGGAACCAGACATATACTTGATTACCCTTATTTTCCCATTGGCCAAATGGACTTTACTCATCTTCTGGGGGCTTCTCCAACTCACTCCTGAAACTCACTTGGCTGTGGCCTTGTTGGCATGCCAATCAGCTCACAAGAGCTGTTTCAGAGCATCTCAGATCCCAAAACAGAGCCAACAGGGGAAATCGTCTTCTATAGACTATTCAGAGCACATTCCCTTATGGGACAAGGTGTCATCTTAAGTTTTGCCTTCTAGCTAGAAGTTAATAAGCTTCCAAAATTATCCTCATCCTTTGAAAATTTAGGAAATTCTCAGAATCCTGTATAAAAAAGTCTATACAATCTATTGAAATAGATCTGTTTGAGAATTACTATAGAATTATACCAAAACATAAAATAGTTACTTTATACTTCCTAATCTTCCTTAAGAACAATCTATTATATTCAGAATCTATTTTTCAAAAAAATTAACATTTATTATTATATTTATTATTTTATTAATTGGATTTCTAAGCCGCCCCATCTCCCTGAGGACTCGCATGCATAAACCATAAAAACAGTACAAAATAGACAATTAAAAAGAAATTAAATAGGAAACCCAATTAACTATCAAAACACTAAAACAATCATTAAAACTCCCATCCCCCCCCTCAGTCCAGGTCAGCAAGTTGGAATAACCATGTTTTTAGACCCCAGCGGAAAGAGCAGAGGTGAGGGGCCACCCGAAGCTCCAGGGGCAGTTGGTTCCATAGGTTGGGTGCTCCCACAGAGAAGGCCCTATCCTGAGCCAACATTGTCTGGCTGATGGAGGAGGCCCTGTCTGTGAGAGCGCACAGGACGATGGGAAACAGTTGCTGGCAACAGGGACTCCCATAAGTATTCCCGTCCTAAGCCATGAAGGGCTTTATAGGTCAAAACCAGCACCTTGAATTATAACATCCTTTAATTATAACATCCAGCAGTTCCACAACCTCCCATCACTTCCATGGCCTGGTTCCAAATGGTTCAAGATCCACCAGTGGGTTGCAGCCCGGGGGTTGGGGATCCCTGCCACACAGGAAATGCAAGTTCTAAAATTAGGGAGTTTTGTTTGCACTGGACACAACTTTGGCATTTTAGACTGAACCCATAATTGATCATGTCTTAGTTTTGACATAGTTCATCTCTATTCTTGTTTGTGCAAGAGCAGTACAACCATTTAACCTGATCCAATTGTGTAATAGCATTAATTAGAAGAGATGTCCATCTAGAAGACTATCTTTTCCACTAAAAAAGCAGTAATGTTGCCAGAATTGTGGACAAAAGGAAGACAATGAAAATTATCCAAAACAAGTTTTTTTTAATGTGAAGAATGTATTTCCTTAACCCAGAAGCTCAGTTGGCTTATAAATTTGGTGTTTTTTAACAACAGACATGCCCTGCACAGAAAAGCTATTTTACTGTAATTCAATCCAAAGCATTCTAATGCTAAACTTTCATCTGAGATATCGCATTTACATTGATATTGTTAGAATTCACAAGCCCAGTGCATCATACCATACAATCGATTCAACTGATACCATCTTACCTTGAAGTAACAGCATTCCATGAATTACCCTGTCCCACCATTCACTGATTGCAGGGAATATGGATATATTCCACAGTATCTGCTAAGAAAGAATGATCTGTTTTTTCTCTTGCAAGATCTGTTTTTGAAGGAGGAGACTCTGTGGAGCATTATCTGAGAGGTTGAAAGTAGAATAAAAGGAATGGGAAATCCCACAGCAAATGTTTGCTTACATAATCCTGGAAGGAATCCAATAAAACTTGAAATTTTACTTCAGGAAAACCCATTATTATCTGGATAAACCAGAACTCCATACTCATTTAATGGAATGCTACGCAGAAGACAAGCACACTTACATTTTTTAAAATAAAAAAATCTAATTGAATGCAAAAACAAGTAAAGGTAACTTGAGTTTTATTTATCATCTAATTTCTGGGAGGTTAAAGAACTATAATTTGTTTTGGACAACAGAAGAAAATAGGCTGTGCTTACAGATAATTTTCTGCCATATTCTTCAGGACCACTGTTTTATTGTTGCCCACTCTATTACATGGGATGTACATATCAGGTGTTGTTAAAAGGTCAGTGCCTGTACAATACATTCTACAACTGAGCACCACTTTCCTTAACTGAACAGGCAAAGAGAAAGTACACGGAACATCAGCATCTGGCAGTATTTTTCCCAAAAAAAGAGACTAAAATGGGTTTAAGTTGATTAACACTATTAAATCACATCTAATATTTGTTACTACATGATTTCATTACAGCTATACGATACAATTATACAAAATGTGTTAACATCAAAGAATACAACCAAAAAAAATTTTAAGATAGCAAACAAAACCTATATAACTTTTTTTAATCTTTACAGGAAAATACTTTTGAAGTATGCATGTAACTGCCCATTCTTTTAAAGAAAATCTACTGCAAGCAAAGTTATCAACCTCCAGAAAAAAATCACACATAGCATTACTAAGCATATCCCCAAAAAGTGTACAATATGCACACTTTGAAAATACAAAATTAAAAAATTGTAAGCAACAGGTGAGCATCATATTTATAACAATGTGAAAAGTCCAATTTTAGCACTGTTTGTAGAAAGAACTGTCTTTGATGCAAGTCCATGAATTGTCTGTCTCTTCCAGGTAGGATCACACTTTACAAAAACATCATGCTCTTGAAACCAAATTACAGAGCAAAATGGAGCATTGGAGCAATGCTGCCTTAAAGTTTATTTTGCTACTTTATCAAAAACAAGTCCCATAGGCATGTAAGGTTCATTTTTTGTGTGTTTTTTTTTAAATTCTTTCCTAGAAACAATATACAAAGGGGGAAGCTTATTTATTTTCAACCATTCTCCTGTAAGGTAAAAGATGTTTTGAGTTCAAGAGCTTTGTTCTTGCAGTTTCACTGGTTGTTTTTGGCCTTAGCATGTGTTAAGATATGAGATTTCAGATTAGTTGACTGAGCAAACTTCTTATTACAGCCATCAAAAGGGCACACATAGGGCCTATCTCCAGTATGAATTCGCACATGTGTGCGTAAATTGAAGTCCAGTGAAAAGCGTTTGCCACAGCCTTCAAATGTGCACTGGTGAAAAGAAAACACAAAAAATTAGCAACTTGTCTACAGATCTTCATTTACAATATTAGATTTACATGAAATAAAGGTTCTATTCTGTACAATTCCAAATTATGTTATTCATAAAGTTCCATGAAATTGGAAATGTTCATGTGTGCTGTTGAACAGCAAAGAATTATATAACTATATCCTCGTTGCTGAGAGATTAGAAGATGTTCTGAGATGGTATTACTTTGTAGAATTCACTCCCAAGGTAGATCTACCTAAAACCCTTTTCAGATATATTTCATTTAAATCAGAACATGTGTACAAGACTTTTCTACAGTCTGATGTTCTAAAAGATTCTGAAGATGGTCTATTTATACCTCCATTTCTCAAAATAGTCAGAAAGTATTGAGAATTTACTTCTTTTTGCAACCTTAAGTTGTCTCTCTCTCTCTGTCTGTCTGTCTGTCTGTCTGTCTGTCTGGTGTATTCGGTCTTGTCCGTAAGATTGAGAATACCTTGGCAACGTTTTGACGAAATCTCATCCGTCATCTTCAGATTTCGTCGAAACGTTGCCAAGGTATTCTCAATCTTACGGACAAGACAATACACCAAGACCTACATACCTTACCCGTGAAAATCTAAAACAAATATAAATAAATAAATAAATAAATAAATAAATAAATATATATATATATATATATATATATATATATATATGTGTGTGTATGTATATATATATATATATATATATATATATATATATATATATATATATATATTTTCATAAATATGTATATGGTCTTGTCCTGTGTATGATTATATACTATATATCTAGTATTAGATATAGAATGTAATGTCAATATGTGATAATATATATGTATATATATATAATGTTTTCGTAGATTTTCACGGGTAAAGGTATGTAGGTCTTGGTGTATTCGGTCTTGTCCCGTAAGATTGAGAATACCTTGGCGAGATCCCACTTGCCATCTTCAGGCTGGTGTGTTCGGCTTTGTGCTTGTGCCAAGGTATTCTCAATCTTACACGGGACAAGACCCGAATACACGAAGACCTACACACACACACACACACACACACACACACACAATCAGCCTCATCCTATCTACTATCCCTCACTACATGGGTGGTAGTCCATATTTAAGTGGGGGAAGTAGATACTATTTAGAAAACATTAACTGAAATTTGATATATTTTAAACCATACGAAGCAAAATACTAACTTATCAAGGAAGATTATCATGAGCATTTTAACATCTTACTATAATCATACAGCGATCATCTATGTACAAAAGTAAATGTTGTTCAAGTAGCTTCTTTGTATTTAAATATTACTTTTTTAAAAAGCATACTTTAATAGGAGAAATGGTCATGTGCCAGAACATACTGACTACAATATACTTTTAATATTTCTCCAATTATCTTCTAAATACCCAGTTTAGTTTCTGAACAAATTTCTTCCAGTACTTCAACTGATATTATCTATCACAAAAATTATCTAGCTTCAGAAATAAAGCAAATTCAGAATATTAACCAAATAGAAACTAACTAGATTCTCATTACAATGTCATGATTGTCTCATCTACAATAGTTGAAATAGTTACCTGAAAGGGTTTTTCTCCAGTATGAACTAACTGGTGCCTCTTTAGCTTTGAGCTCTCAACAAAGGCCTTTCCACATTCTGCACAGACGTGTACCCGAGGCCCATGAGTGTGTAGATGCTTCCTCATGGCCGAATTATCCCTGAACATCTTTGTGCAGCCCTTCAAAACAACACAAAGTAAATTATTTAATGGTTAAGGCAGATCCAAATATCAGAATTATCATCATCTTAATCTATACACACTGACTAGGCTTACAATTATACAGAACAAAATATGGTTTGATTTTGGTATACTGCAAAGCCCAAGCATGGCCATTGCTGCCTACTAGACTTAATTCTGTATGAAGGGAGATTGTTAGGAAAACTCTCCTCTTTCTTGAAAATAGGAATTACATTTTTTTATATACTACAGCAGTGATGGTGAACCTTTTGGGTTAGGCATTTCAAAAATTTAGAAAATGCCTTACATAAGTCTGCTAATGTGTCAGTGCCCCCCAAAGAGAAACAATTCTTTAAATATTCATTTATTTTAAAAAATACAGTCAAATCATGTATGGTGCTATGTATAATACAAAGAAACATTAAATAACCACAAAAATGAAATGCAAGTAAAACAAACGCATTTTGGGGGAGGGGTGTGGAAAGAATGGAGCATGCTTTTGAAAATGGTTGCCAGGTGTCAGGGCGTGTCACCCAAAACATTGTGGTGTTCACCTTTGGCATGTCATAGGTTCATCATGACTGTAATATGCCATAAGATAAATTTAAACCACACTGCAAAACATTTATGAAACTCCTATATTAAAAGGGTTCTTACTGAAATAAATTGCTCAAAATGGCTTCACTCACTTTATGAGGACATGCTATCGTTCTTGGTGCATCATCTTCTTTGATTTTCCTTGGCTTCATTCTTACAAGAAAAAAAAGCATTGATTGAATAGCAGATGTTACTAGAAGTACCCTTGTTATAAATTACTATACTATAATGCTATCGCTTCTTGATGAACTGCCTTTAACTGCTTTAATTAAGGAATTTTACAATTTACAATTCAGATTCTGTTAAAGAAGAAAAAGCTGCCAAGTTTGGTTCACTTAAAAACTCAGAAGTATACACAGAGGAACAATATGTGATTTGAGGACAGTAGGACCGACATAGAGTTAACTGTCACTCCCGCCCTTGTCACCTCTAGACTCGACTACTGCAACGCTCTCTATTTAGGGCTGCCCTTGCATACCATCCGGAGATTGCAGCTGGTGCAAAATGTGGCGGCGCGGGTGGTGATGGGAGTCTCCCGATTCTTCCATGTTGCCCCCCTCCTGCGCGGCCCTGCATTGGTTGCCGGTTGCACTCCGGGTGAGATTCAAGGTTTTAGTTTTAACATACAAAGTCGTTCACGACATGGGTCCTCAATATTTAAGGGAGCGACTCCTGCCGATATCGAGTGCCAACCGCCCTGTGCAAGCACACAGGCAAAGACTCCTGGGGGTCCCGTCGACAGGCCAATGCCGTCTGGCGGTCCCCTGGCAGCGAGCCTATTCTTCGCGGCCCCTGACCTCTGGAACCAGCTCCCCCTGGGGCTCTGCCTGGCCCCTGACCTCCACACCTTCCGCCATGATTTGAAGACCTGGTTGTTTGACCAATCCGGGCTGTGACCCTTCCCTAGGGGGATGGGTTTCTAAATTATTTTAATTATTGTAAATTTTAGTTTTGTAACTTTTTGGGCTTGTGAATTGGTTTAATCTGTTTTAATTATTTATTGTTGTTGCTTTTAGTTGTGAGCCACCCCGAGTCTTCGGAGATGGGGCGGCATACAAGTCCAATAAATAAATAAATAAATAAATAAATAAATAAATAAATAAATAAATAACTGCAGAAAGGATTACTTAGCAAGTGATTGAAAAATTAGGCAGCAGTTTCTAATTTGTTGTGCTTGTTTTAATACTAGCCACCAACATCTCTTGGTGGACATTAAAATCAGATATATTATTGGAAACAATTAAAAGCCTGAGAATTTGAGACCTTTCAAAGACCAACAACAAAGTGTCCTCCCAACCAGAAATGTAATCTAGAGACTGGGGCAGCTAGAAGGGATTTAAACCCAAGTTGCGATACTGTGAAATTATGCTGTGAAATTATTGCCAACAAACTCTTCAGGTGGATCCCAATGAGACTGGAATTGTATAAAAATATACATTCTCTTCAGTAATGTGAACAAGCCCAAACAGTCCATTGTAGTTTTCCCCACAGATAAAATGACAATATTTTTAGTATAGATTCAGTATAGTATCTTTTGAGTTCTGACCAGTGCATGTTTTTAGAGAAAGGGATTTGGGAAAGACATGATTAGTCTCTTTAACCACTAGTTAATACAGACTATATCTAGCCAACAAGATTTCTATCAAATATAGAGCTCATAGTAATCTCAGGATTGTGAACTGATAAATTCAGGAGAAAATAAGAGCCAGAAAACAGCACCATGACACAGAGGGCTGAAGTATACATACTAATTTGTACCAACCAGCTCATTCTTGGGCTACAATCTATAAAACATTATTTTTGAAAGTAGAAATGGTTTCAATTTATTTTTGAAAGGCAAGTAGTGTCAGCTACTCTTTCAACATCCAGCCAGCAAACATTAATTTTTAACATCCGTGAACTATTCTGAACCTTCTGTGAATATCAAGGTGATTATCCCTGTATTGAAATTATATATCTGGATTTGTCCAATTCGGTTATTTTAATTGAGAACAGAAAAATCACATATAGCCAGAAATAGGAATAATCATTTGTGAAAAAGAATAAAATTTAGGAGTTTATAATACCAACCTTGCAAATTCAGCCAATTGTTTAGGATCAGAAAGGTCAATCCCAGGTATTCCTCCAGGTGGTAGCTTCTTTCCCGTCATGTATTCAGAGTAGTCAGGAGGGGAGTTCTCGCCAATGATCTGTTCTTCCACGACAGTCTCATGGTCAATGTCTTTTTTGTCATCTGCAATGATTAGAGAAAACTGAATTTTGATTTAACATCCACGAAGGACGACATTGATAACGTGGAAAATGTTTCTTAGACAAAGTTTGTACTAAGAAACAAATTCAGTTATTTTTTAGATAAAAATGCAGAATTTACACTTAATAAGTATAATTAATCATATATAAGTATATTATTTATTCATTTTTAAAAACTAATTTTCTTAAAAACATGCATTATGAATTATTACACATAACATTTGACACATAATTAATTCTTCCAAATGCACTGTAACTAAAGCGAGACATCTTTTGCAGAAAAGCTTTTTGTAAGATAGCACAATAATCTGTATATTATAATCCCTGCTATTTATCTTAATTCAATCATACATTTATAAAGCATTTTCCCCCTTAACTTGAAAAATGTCTGAATACTTGCTATGTAATTAACAAGAAAAACCCCAGTCTGGCAAGATATGAATAAAACAACACATACGTACTTACTATACTTAGGCCAACTTAATATCTATTGCAGCAACTTTTACAAATATATTTGAGCAAAATTTCTCTGGCAATTTCTCTTCCTTTTATTATATCTATCAATGCTGCAAGTTTATTATTTTTTCTAATAAACATATTTAAATAATAATTCCACCAATAAATTTAATACAATCCTATGCCATTCATAGTTCAAGAAGAAAAATAGTTTGCAGTAGGATGGATGGATGAAGATTTTAATGGAATATAGTGTAGAACCCAACAAAGAATATATTATGACTTTCATTTCCAGCTCTGTTTTCTGCCATTATGATTTCATTATTCCCTTTGGTTTTGAATTAGTCAGGATACATTCACTTAGGTCACTACTTTTAAACAGCTGTTTCCCCTCTATTATGAATGTGCAAATAAACCACTTCTTTTATTTCCATATGGATGAGGAGACTAGACTTGTTCCTAGTTCCAACCTGCTTTCTAGGCAAATTTATAACCCAATTAATTGAGATACAGAACCCATACTAATGTAAATGTGCCAGAATAGTTCAAATGAAATATTTACAAATTATATTTACATGGCTGCTCACCTGACAGAATGTGATTCTGGGCAGTGTATCATAAAATCATAACAATATTAAAACATAATACAATTAAAAACATTGAAGTTATTATTTAAAAAGCTAACTGAGAGCCACCTCTGCAGATCACTATTCCTTTAAGACTCAGGCTTGTTGACAGCCACATTTTGGGGGATTTCTGGAAGGATGGCAGAGAAAGGGCCAATCTCACCTGGGGAAGGGATGATATTCCACAGGGCGGATGCCACAGTAGAGAAGGCGCATCACCTGGCTCCTGTCAGATGTTAACTCCTTAGTGGATGGGACCCACAACATATCTCTTCTGCTGGATCTAATGGATGGATAGATGTATCGGGAAGAGGCAGTCTCTCAAATAACCTTGCCTACTACTATTTAGTGTTTTAAATCCACCTTAAATCGGATCCAGAAACTGGCAACCAATACAGCTTGCAGAGCAGAGGTGCAACATGGGCCATTCTAGCACACACAACTACTTGCACCACTGATTCTCTGCCACCTGAAGCTTCCAGATACACTTCAAGGGTAGCCTTATGTAGAATGCATTACAACAGTCCACACAGAAAATTACTGGGGAATAACTAACCATGAATAGAGCTTTCCCGTCAAGAAACAAGAGCAACTGGAGCACAACATACTTTGCTTAACAACTGAATTGCTTGGCAATGCAACGTTAAGCCGAGGATGACCTGTGGGCTCATGTTTCCTGAGCCTGGGTCACTCCATTTCTCTCTGTACCTTCCCATGACCATTTCCACCATAATATTCTGACTTACCCAGTCTTGTGAAAGCCCAAACATTGCCCAATCCAACCCTTCTGATGCCCAAGGCCAGAGGTCTTCTCATCTTGTCCAAAGAGGGAAGGCTAAGTCCCCCGAGGAACTATAGTCCTAGCTCTCAGTGCCATCAAGATATATAGTCATCCCTCCTCCAGCTGCACTCCTCAGACTCCTCAGGGATCCCTACCATTCAGACCCATCCTTTCCCTTGTTCTCAACCCAGGGGAGATAATCAGTTTCTCCCTGGAAATCATAGTGCACAATCCTTGAGAAATGAGGCCTATGTGTCAGGTCATTGACAATCATTGCCAGAGATTGCATCCCCCTATGTAGATTTGAATTTTTCCCACAAAAAGAAAACATTTATTTATATGTTTGTTTGTTTGTTTGTTTGTTTGTTCTTATATGCCGCCCTATCTCCCTGGGGACTCAGGGCAGCTCACATCATAAAAAACATACAGTAACAAATTTAAAAAGTTAAAAAATTATTAAACCAATAGGACCAAATAAATTATCTAAAACCAGAACAAACATTTAAGCCAACATTCTTTTATCAACAGTTCCCAGACTTGGAGAATGCATGTTAAAGCTTCTACCAATCTCAATAACCCTACATCTATGCACTTTTTAATTGGAGCTTGAAAGTGTGGGCATTGTCAAAGAAAACTGGAGTCTGAAGCAGAGCTGCAGGAATTAATCATTTTTGACACCACATGTTGGAGAATTTGGTTTTATAGAACATATCAAACTCACTGGTCAAGAATTATTCCTGCACTGTGATGAGAAGATAGGGAGAGGAATAGAGGCAGAGAGATATAATAGCAAATAGAGAATCTACAGCAAGTAAATACATATTTAATTTGGAAGAAAGATGTTGTTTAACTTTATGCCATGTGGAAGCTGAAGTTGTGAAGTAAAATTCAAATAGGCAGATGGTGGTATAAATTTCTTTTATGTTGTGCTTTGTCCAACCATACCAAGCACAGGAATTCAAATGAAACAATTTTTGGCAGATGGC
Source organism: Naja naja (assembly GCA_009733165.1). Taxonomy (NCBI): domain Eukaryota; kingdom Metazoa; phylum Chordata; class Lepidosauria; order Squamata; family Elapidae; genus Naja; species Naja naja. The sequence continues at coordinate 334,605,950 of CM019148.1, read as the reverse complement.
TATCACACTTCTGCTGGAATATATCCAATAAATGGAAGTCAATCCCCTGGCTAAACTGCTCAACTATTCTTGCTTTTAGGAGAATTTTTTAAATTTTTTAAAATCTATCTGCCTTCTTGTAAGTTAAATCTATTATTTCATGTTCTACACTCTGTAATGATAAAAGAACAAGTCCAGGCCTTCCTCTGTGTGATATCCTCAGAGATATGTGAAGAGTGATATCACATCCCCATATTCTCAGTCTTTTCACAAAACTAAACCTTTTCAGCTACTTCAAATATCTCTTCAAGGACTTAAAATTCAATTCCCCAATAATCCTCATTATTTTTTTCTGAATTTGTTTAGATTTTCAGAATACTTTCTAAACGTATGAAGCATAATAGTTAAAATAAGCCCTTCATTAAAAATGTTAAATACATAATGACTGAATACACAAAACTATCACACCTATTTTATTGTCATCTATACTTCTAGCAATATTTCCTTCTCTTTCCATTCATATTATTAATATAATGATGAAAGAATACAGAACCTAAGATTGAATTCACGGCCTTCTTCATACCTCTCTGCAAATGACAACTACATTGCTAACCACTCTTTTTCATGCAGTTTTCAAGTAACTTTTATTTCCATTTAATTGTCATGAACCAGAGTTACGTAATTCACTAATCAGATCATCATGGGTATTTTATCAGATGTTCCTCTGAAATTAAGATATGTTATAGCAGTCCTATTTCTACAAAAGTGGTTAGCTGGTCAAACAACAATCATATGTTAATCTCCAAAAATCCACTCAGGTAGTCCAATAGCAATAGTAATAGCAATAGCATTTAGACTTATTACACCACTTCACAGTGCTTACAGCTGCCTCTAAGCGGTTTACAGTCAGCATATTGCCCCTAACAATCTGGGTCCTCATTTTACCCATCTGGGAAGGATGGAAGGATTAGTCAACCTTGAACCTGGTGAGATTCGATCTGTCAAATTACAGGCTACCAGCTGTCAGCAGAAGTAGCCTGCAGTACTGCATTCTAATCACTGCGCCACCGCAGTTCTCCAAGATGGGCAGCAGATAAATTTAACAAAAAAAAAAATCATAACAAATCTATGTATTGTTCTACATGCATGATTGAAGTGAAGAAATTTGGCTGTAGGACCTTCAGTGCCATGACCTTGTGTAAGGTAACATAAATGCAAATGGTACAGGAAGTCTAACTAGTTACTAACAATATTGTAATCTACTGGCATCCAAATTATAATGCCTGGAGTCTATGAGATATATGTATGGAAAGTCAGAAAACAGTTATGGCATCTGACAGGTTCATATATTGTAACTGATTTGACTATTTGGGTATCCAAAAGCTGCAATATTTACTGCAGAGTAGTTAATATATTCTAGCAAAATCCAACAAAATACCAAGCAAGTTCAAATATCTGTGCAGCTATCCTCAATCTTCAGGTTCAGAGCTGATCTCTACTTATGAATCTCCCTACACAATGGGAAGATTATAATATAATGTAATACATAATACCAAGCCTAACATGTTTATATGTACGTAGTGGGACAAATACATCTTTTACATACACAGACATATATATTATCTATGCTGGTCTATGACAATTATGATTTCATCTGAAACAGCAAGTCCTCAGTTAATGCCTGTCCTATTTAAGGGCCATTCAAATTTACAATTAGCATTGAAAAAAGTAGTTTTATGAATAGTCCTTGAACCTATGATGATTGCAGCATCCCTCTATCACAGGGGTCTTCAAACTTGACAGCTTTAAGACTTGTGGACTTCAATCCCCAGAATTCCTCCTCGAATCATGTTAGCTCAGGAATTCTGCAAGTTGAAGTCCACAAATCTTAAACTTGCCAAGTTTGAAGACCCTTGCTCTATTACATGATCACCATTTGCAACCTTCAAAGCTGGCTTCCAACAAGCAGTCAGTCAGGAAGCCAGCATAAATCACAAGCTGTGGTTACATGACATTACATTTAATGACTGTTGGTAGATTCACTTAATGGCCATGGCAGAACTTGCATCACAGGTGTGTGCGACCATCTTCCACTTAATGATCATGTCACTTAGCAATGGAGTTGCCAATCCCAATTGTGGTTGTTTAGTGAGGACTACATGTCATTTCAGCATATTCAACAAATGATCATTTTAAAATCATAACTTAGTGTTACTGTACATACAAAACCAGGAAATTTTAGAAGGCCCAGAACATCAAGGGTTGAACCAGAGTAATCTGCCCTAATTCTAACAACTGTATAGTGTTCCTATTCTGATCTTGGTAATCTTAAAATAAGAGCATGAAAACTCTTAACTAGGTCACAATATTAAGATTAAAACTTGGCTTAATAGACAATACAGAGCAAGAATTCTGTATAGTCAATAGTCAGGTAAAATTAATGTTTTGGTACATCAAAAATAGTCTTCATGTACTAGTAAAATCTTATTCCAATGTTCCTGAACTGGTAGCATGAACTGATATAATGGTGGCATTAAAATAACAATTATTTTAATACCACCATTATAAAAGCATGAAGTATTCAATCAGAATACTGCTAAGCTAACAGTCTACAACATGTAATTGCAAAAAGGAGCAGTTTAGAGAAACAGATCAAACAACTAATTGACATCAGAATTTGGTAACTGTGAAATGGGTATTTGCAAATAATTTAATAAGCAAGGTATAGAATTAAACAAATTACTGATTTGAAGAATGTCAGAAATTCAGAGTAAAAATAACATTGTAAATGCTTTTAGATTTTTAACGAACTCAATTTTTCTGCATGATATCTAGTTTTATAATTCTATATACCAGACTTCTACAAGTATTCTCCAGACAAATTAGCTATGCTGACTAACAGCTATGAGAACTGTACTTAACATTTGGAAGATTGAGTGAAGTTGCTTGAACCTGTTTAAGAGCATGCAACAAAATCTGTGGCAGATGGCATACATTTTGCAATCATGATTATATATTATGAATATCAACTGAATATTCAGAATATTAATAGAATTCTATGAACTCACTCAATGTAATTATTTGAAAATGTAACAATATAGCAATTAAATTAATAATAAATTACTGTACCATTTACACTTTCTTCCAATGGGAACAGTAAATAAAAACACTAAATTCAAACAGAAGGGGAAGCCCTTTATCCAATTAGAAAAAAGTCTAGGAAACAGCAGTGCATAAGATTTAACTATTTCTATATACTATGTGGCTAGAAAATATTTTTGCATATCAAAGCCCCCCATTATGGAAATTTCCATATGGAAATCAAAATTTTCAGTTATTTTATAATACCCTATACATTTGATCAGAAACCAAATTGATATAATATTTGCAATGTTCAATGTTCTTTTATTAATTTTTGGATTACTTAGAGCACATTAGGATTGAATAAAAGTCCTGTATTGCACAGTGAAAATTATGAAATATTTTGATGTGAGTGTGAATGTATATTTCAATTATATTTAATAAATCATTAATTTTTAAAATGAGTACTAATTTCCATTATTTCATTTTCTGTGTATACAACTGAATCATAATAATGTACCCAACCCATTAGGCTGGATTCAGACTTAACTTAATTCCAATTTAAATCAACAGGATTTGAGTAATAATTTAGTCCACTGATTTCAACAGAATGAAAACTTAAACTAATCATAAGGTACAATGCTATCTTGGAACATGTCTAATAAAAAATATGCTTTTTCCCAAGCCCAATTGAATTTATGGAAAATCCAACTTTAAAAACTGGGAGAAGATGGTGATATGGAAAAATTGGTTGGAAATGGAGTATCAATTTTGGATCAACAGATATGAACATGAATTTTTTAACAACTGTAAAATACTGTTAAGAGTTAATTGTTAAAGGACAAATATCACTATCAGATATAACCTAATGACAATATTCACAATTAAGCATTTGTTAACAACATTGTTTGGACCAGCAGCATTTTCAGCTTTTGAGATACCAGAGATACTAGAATAACTTGCTAAATCCTTTAAAACTAAAAACAAAAACCCTATTGGTTTTTATAAATATTTGTTATCAATAAATCAATTCGATACAGAGATCAATAAATGAAGAAAGAACTAGAGGTTCCTATATTATTTAGAACACAGGAATATGTCTTAAATTCTATAGTAAGACTTAAATGGACTTAAAATTACAACCAATAGAACAAAAAGATAATCAGAATTTATTCTCTGTGTAAAAGAGGCCTCTGTGTAAAAACAGCACTTTGCTGGAGAAGTATTAAGGATAATTAAAACTTTTTTCCTGCAACGTCCTATATCAAGGCCAGATGCATCACGCACAGGCCACAGTCCTGCGAATGGAAAAAACATAATGAAATGTCACATATGGCAATGTGACGCTGTGAGTTTGACACCCATCTCCTATACTTAACATGTTTTTGGGAGAAAGCAGTGGATTATATGAATATAACTGTGTGACAAAAGCTAGTATTTTCAAAGGATAACATTCTTATATGAACTATATCAGTGGTTGCCAACCAGTGGTCCGTGGCCCACTGGTGGTCCGCGAGAAAATTTTGGTGGTCCACAGAGAAATGTCACCCGCACATGGCCCATGGGAACACAAGGCTTGCGTTGCTTGCATTGCGAACAACACGAGGTAGTGAGGGGAGGGGGGAAAGGGCAGAGGGAGGGAACTTGCCCCACTCGCCCGGCCTGGCCACCGGGCTGCTTCTTTCTGCTTCTGCTTTTGGCTGCACGCAAGGAAAGCAGCAAAAGCCTTTCTTTCTCTCCCCCAAACTCCACCAGAAATGAGTCTTTGGGACCCTGCAAGGCATCCTGCTCCAAGAGGCTGCGCCAGCAAAGACTCATTTCTGGCAGAGTTTGGGGGAGAGAAAGAAAGACTTCTGCTGCTTTCCTTGCATGAAGCCAAGAGTCTCTCTGTCATCCCCACCCCCGGAGAATGGAGCTGGAGACGGCATCCTGCGATCCCAAATAAAGAATGATCAATCGGTAAGAAAACAGGGTGGGGAATTTTCCTGTAGAGTTTTTTTGGGATTTTCCCAGGGTCTCTGCAGACACCAACGTCAGCAAGCCACCGTCAGTTAAAATTTACATTAGTGGTCCGTGGGATTTAAAATTATGAGTTTGGTGGTCCCTGAAGTCCAAAAGGTTGGCGACCCCTGAACTATATAGTACAGTAGTCTATAAAATTTAACAACAGGAGAACATAAGTTAATCCTCTGTGAATTTACTATGGCTAAAAGACCGAAAGCATTGGAAAGATAAATGTATGGATCTGTTTATTTAATTTAAAACCTAATTGTATTTGCCACTTATGAGTGGATTGCTTATGGACATAGACTTTGTACCAGGGGTGGCGAACAAGTTTGACACAAAGAGCCACAATTTTAAACTGTGAGAGTCAGAGAGCCACACCACGCCGCTGGCCTGCAGTTGTTTCCGAGGGATGGGAGACGGATGACGAGCCGGGGCGGACTACGCCGAAATCTCTCCTCAGAGATCCCTCCTCAGAAGCAGCATAACAAAATCCAAACTTGGCAAAGAGCCACAGTATACAAAATAATGATAAGAGGCAAAGAGCCGCATTCATTTTGGCGGAGCCATGCGCTCGAGAGCGTGCGCCACACCCCTGCTTTGTACAGACAAGTATAATAAAATATGGGACTCATTTATACAGTAGGTTAAAAATGGTCACATAAATATATAAGAAATGTATATATGTATTTGAACATTAGGATTAGTCAAGTATATAGAATAACTTTATTCTTATAGTATTTTATTGTATTTTTTTCACATTTGTTCTTAGAGCACTTTTCTTTCCTTTTGACAATGTTTACATAGTATCTACATTACTGTTACCATTGTTTTGTTCTTGTTCTCAATTAAAAAGCAATAAAATATAAATTTAAAAAGTACAATTCTATCTATGCTTATTTAGCAAAACCTCTGGTTATTTTCTGGATTGGGAGGCCCTGTTCACTGTCATAACCTCTTTACCTGCCATATGGATTACTACCATGCACTCTACAAGGGATTCCCCTTGAAAAGCATTTGGAAGCTTCAATTGGTGCAGAATGCAACTGGTAGGGCCCAGGAGATGTGCTTTCTCTACTGTAGACCCTTCACCTTATGGAACATTCTCCTTCCAGAAATTAGAATGGCCCTGACCCTAACCTTTTTTGCAAAGCATTAAAGTAGTTCTGTGCCACAGCCTGGGGCACTGAAGGTGTAAAGCAGGGATGCCAAATTCAAGGCCCGCGAGCCAGATCCAGCCTGTGGGGTGCTTAGATCCAGCCCATGGGGCTGCCCTGGAAACAGCAAAGGACCAGCTGTGCCTCTGCCAGCAAAAACGGAGCTTTGGAGGGCTGCACATGCAGCCTCCACTCCAAGCTGTTTTTGCTGGCAGAGGGTTGCAGGAGGCCGTTTTTGCTGGCAGAGCACTCAGACCACCACAGCCTCCCCAACACAAGTGACGTCAAATTGGCCATGCCCACCCCACCCACCCCATGGTCAAACACAACCGATGTGGCCCTCAATGAAATCGAGTTTGCACCCCTGGTAAAGAGAGTCCTACCTCATGGCTGTGCTAACAACGAACAATATAGTAGTATCTTCCTTGGCTGCTATGTGTTTTATTTTTTGTACTTAAGTTTTTAATTTAAGATTGTTTGCTACCCAATGTCACTTGCTGAAATGAGTAGCCATACAAATAAATAAAAATAAGCAAACAAAACCGATAATGTATTTTCATGGGCAAATATATCTTGTGAATTTTCAGTTTTTGCTTTCAAAAGTAAGTAATTTCATTTAGTGTTAGATGAAACTATTACTGGCTTCTAAGCAACACAAAACTAGAGCAGAAAGTGAATTTGACCCCTGGGTGGAATATATTTCTAATGTAAAAACAGATTAAAAGAGTTTACTTTGCAGAATTTACTAAGGACATAGGCCTCTGCAGAAAGACATGAATTTCAAAAAGGAAAGTTTTACTATATTAATTATTTTATTCTAGGGATTATATCAACACATCAATCATTACATTTTGACTTTTCAAACTATATAGTCTCTGAAACAAAACATTGACTTTTAAATACCGATCTTAAAAAAATTCTTAAAACATCATAATGTAAGATGTTCTAATCAACCCAACAGCACAGTGTGCTCAGAAAATAGATTTCCTGCACTAAATAAGCTGATTGTTTTGTGTTTCTGCTAAGTGTATGAAAATTCAATGCCTTTTATACACTGCTGAGAATTGCAATAAAACTAATTTTTTAAAATTAACCTTAATTTTATTTCCTTAAAAAGCATTTTTACAGAAAGTAATTTAAGTTCTAAAAACCTGCAGGGTCTCCACAATTGTCATGCAGCAACTATATTCGTCTGATTATATGATGGCAATTCCTTCTAAAGTTGTTGGAAAGAGCTTTTAAGGCCATTTGGGGGGAGTTGTCTAGGACTGGAATGATTAAATTCTATATTCTTGCTGTGTCGTGTGAAAAACATGTACCAATTAATAGTTCTCAAGTCAAAGACCTAAAACCGATATCTAGAGGTAAAGGATTTATCTCTTTTCTCCCAAGGTGAGCAGTAACACTAAAATAACCAAAGTAACTATTTTAGGATATTTTCGAGCTCCTAGTTATTTAAAGACAAAGTACATGTCATGTAAACAGTACAGAAAAACTTTATTTCTTATGAAGAGTTCAAACAGAATGCAATGAAACCAGGCACTGTTCTAGCACTACTAGTGCTGAGCTTTAAAAGTATAACCTACCCTTCCCAAAACAGAGAACGAGTGCAAAGCAATGGCTTTCGTCCCTTTACTTTACTTCTCATTCTGACTAGAGCCAGAGTTTCTGTCCAAAGGTTTGAGGAAGGGAAAGTGAGAGAAGAGAAAAGGAAGGTGCCAGGAGGAAAAGGAAATGAGGGATCTGCGAAGCAAACCGCCGCGAAGGCATGACTACTGATGGGATAGGAAAAAGAACATTTTAGGAGGGGCATCCAAAGGAAGACTTGAAAGAAGAAGCCTGCCTGTTGAGAATACTTAGAAGGAGGAACTATATATATTGTGAAGCCCGCCAGGATAAAACCTTAAGGGGGCGCCAAGAGATGTCGAGAAGAAACAGCGGTTAAATAAAATCAAATCCGACTCAGTTGTGAGGACAGAAGGAAAAAAAAGGGGGGGAGCAACCGCCGGAGAGACGAAGGCTGAGCGCTCTGAGGCGACGGTGGCAGGAAGAGCGCCAGCGAACGAGAAAGAAACGGAACAGCGAAAGCGAAAAAACGGGCTGCCGAGGATGCCGCCTGCCCGCCCCGCCCCCAACCTCCCTCCTTCTCCTCCCTCCTACTGCAGAAACTACGCCATTGCGGCCTAGTCCAAGAATCAGTCAGTGAGGGAGGGCGCGCGCGCGCGCTGTATCCCCTCCCCCCCTCTGCCTGTCCCAGCGGCCATCTTGGCGGGGCTGCCGCCATCTTTCTTTCCCTTTTCCCCCCCGCCGGAGGGAGCCGGGCAATCAGGCAGGAGCAGCACAGACCCCGCCATCTTTTCGGGGGAAGCCGCCATACTTGCCCTGGCGAGATGAACATGGCGGCGCCCATCACACACATCCAAACATGGCCTCCCTTCAAAACAAAACGGGGTGAAGAAGCCTGCCGGACACTGTCCGGGGCTCCCCAAACCTTCCCCAGTCCCCGCTGCAACGTGCCGGACCCGTCCCAGCCGCTCTACTTACCCGAGGCCCACATGGTGACCGAAAACTCCCCCTCCAGGGTCTTGATCTGCACCTGCTTCTGTTCCCATTTCCTGGCGCCGCCGCCCCCTTCGGCTCCGCCGCCGCCTCCCGTCAAGTAACTCTTCTTACTGCTCTTCTTGCCGCTCCCGCCGCCTTTCTTCACCCGGCCACCGCCAGAGGAGGAACCTCCGCCCGAGCCGCCTTTACTACCCGCGGCCGCGACGGTGACCAGGGTCTGCTCGATGTACTCATCCTCCCCGGCCGGAGCCGGCACTGGAATGAGAATCTGGTCCTCGAAGCCGTCATCGGCCCGCAAACCGTCCGAGTCGTCGCCTCCTACCACCTCCTCGCGAGTCTGCACTAGGATCACCTCCTGATGGTGCGGGTGGTGGTGCAGGTGGAGCTGGCCCCCGCCGGCCCCAACTCCACCGCCACTCGGGTCGCCGTCGGTGACCAGCGGCTGCAAGGCGATCATGGGCGGGTGGTGGTGGTGGTGGTGGTGATGGTGGTGACGGCGGTGGGGCGGGTGATGAGGGCCGCAGTCCTCGCAACACTCATCATCCTCGTCGTCGTCCTCGTCCTCCTCGCCGCCCACCACAGTGGTCTCAATAGTCTCCACTGGGATGGTCTCGACCTCGATCTCGTGCAGTTCCACGATCTCGGCGGGCATTTCCGAGCCGTCTGTGGCAATGTACAGGGTATCTCCTGAGGCCATGGTGGCTGAGCCGCCTGAGGCGGCGGCGGGCCTAAGCCTAGCACAGGGCCTCGGGTCCGCTCCTCTGCCCGACGTAGGTGGGACTCAGGCTTCTCTGGCTTTCCTTCTCTTCCGCCGTCGCCTCCTCCCCCTTCCACACAAACACCACCAGTTCTTCGTTAGGAGGGTGGGAGGGAGGCAAGCAGGCAGCAGCCTCAGCCACCTCCAAATCCCGCTTGCGCCGCCTCGCGAGACTATCGCCGAGAGATGCAGACACCCTGGTTCTTCCTCACCCGCCATCCACACCCGCGGAGGCCGCGGTAGCCGCCGAGACACGCCCCCTCGTAGCCCTGGGCCAATCGCAACCCTCGGCTCGATTTAAGGACAACTCTCCTCGAACAAACACTCCGGCTTCACCAACTGGCAAATGGGCCGGTTACTTCGGGACCGCCCCTTTTCTTCCTGAGCGCGACCTATCACCATGAAGTTGAACAGATCAGTCCTGCCCCGCCGATTCCATTTAGTTTATCGTTGGCTTCCTAGAGGGAGAGGGGGAGGGAGGGAGAAAGAGAGTGAGCCGTTGCTCCTGTGGTCACGCCCACTCCTGTAAAAGAGCAGTGAGAGAAAGTTCCTGTCTGCTTTGGCGGGTGCCGGTGTCTTCCGCTGCCTTTTGCGTCGGGAAGTTCGGGAACGTTTTTTGTTTTCTCTTCGGGTCCTGAGAGCTTTTGTGGCTGGGTTGGTTGGTTTACTCGGGGGAACAAGACGGGTCGCCTCGACCTACCTGGGAACTTTAAAAGAGTGAAAGTTGACTCGCCTTCAGCTTCCAGGTTGTTGTTTTAGGTAGGCGCGAGAGAAAAATGCAGCGTAGCCCCTGACGGTTTTCTGTCGATTCGTCCAAATTATTTTTTTATTTCTGCGAAGTTGTAGCGGTCCTGTTGAATCTCGCATTTTATGATCCCAAACAAACGGGTTTGCGCAACACTCTACAGAGGCTTAGTTTGTGGCTCCTTGTGTTGTATGAACTGAACAAACCGCGGTTCCTTAATGGACTGCAGCTCAGTTAACGACGATTTACGCGTGAGGCGAAGAGGGAGGTTTCTTTTTCCGTGAAAAAAAAAAGTAGGAGGGGGGGCCTTGAGGTCCCGCAGCCCGTCCCCCCGGCGACCACCCGCAGAACCGACGCAGGGTTTCCTTAAGCTCCCTATTTTGCTCTTTATTCGGTCTCTTCGTTTTCCTCTGAGCTGACGGAGTTTCTACTCTTACTCGATTTGTTGCGGTATGGTAGGGCCATGCCTCTTCTAAGCTTTTCGTACAGAATGTCATTTTCCCTTTTGGGTATAGTGCAATTAATGTTGCATCCTGGGTGGTTAATGCAGCGAGCATCCCATCCCATCTCATTAAATGTTTACAGCAAGAATTCCTTTCTTCACCTTTACTTTTTGTTGTTGAAACCTTAATAGAAGCAATTTGGCCTAGTGGTTAAAGCATCTGGCTAGACATCAGGAGACTCTTGAGTTCTAGTCCTGCCTTGGGAATGAAAGCCAGCTGGATAACTTTGGCCCAGTCACACTCACTCAACCCAATTCACTTGGCAGGATTGTTGTGGGGGAAAATAGGAATCGTAATATGAATGTTGACGGACTTGAGTTACTTATAAGAAAGATGAGATTTTAAAAAATCTTAACAAATTAATTTGGCCCATTTTACTGTGTGTGTTTAATTTCCAATAAAAACTCAGTGTAATGTATGTGTCAATTTTTTGTTTGAAATCCATGAATCTTCCCTGCAAATACTAAGGTAACTGGATGAATATATGTTAAGACTTAAAGAGATCTTAAGTGAAAGGAAAGGATCATACCTGTTTACGAATAGGATGGCAAATCACTAGGAAATGTTTACGTATTAAATTTATGTAGTTGAACAACACACCCACAGTGATTCCACAACTGCAAGCTAGAATGTAAATTTTAAAAAAATATCAGAAGAAGGCAATGGCAAATAATTCCTTATATTAGCACGAAAGCAAACTGGATGGGCAAAGTCCCCCAGGAGCTGAGTTTGACTTCAGGAAGATTCTACCTTTTTAGTTATCTTCCATAATTTTGAAATAGAAATGTATGTTATTTCAATTGCAATTTTCATCCAGAGTATGTTATAAATAGCAGTAATATGTAATTCTAATTCTTAGCTCAAATTTTCAACTCAATAATCAGAATACATAATAAGACAAAGGTGAGAACAAGAAAGCTTAAATTCCAGTTCTTACTACCTCTTGCTTGGATAAAATATTGGTAAATAGTGGATTCCTCAACAGAGACAATGGAACAGCTCTGTTTTTCTTTTTGTTCTGTGTTATAAGCAATATTTAAGTGCCTCTGATCATGTCAACCATTAGAAATAGAATAGAATAGAATTCTTTATTGGCCAAGTGTGATTGGACACTAGTTAAACTCAAAAGAGAAATCTTTCATATCTATTCTTGTACTAGCTAACGAAATAAGAGTGAAGATTTAGATGCAAGGTTGTGCCGGGGCAGCCTGTTAGTTAACAGGGTAAAAGTACAGGAAATGGTGATCTCATGAATTTCAGAAGTAGTCACTGGCCTGTTTGTTCAAGCACTCCCACAATGTTTGAGCAAGGGAGGTGAGGGTAGATATCCTTGAACATGGAGTGGCTAGATGATGAAGGTCACTGGATTTGAGAGAGTGCAATATTGAACTCATGTTAGAGACACTATTTACCTAAAATGGGCTCAGGAACTTCCAGTATGGAAAAGTGATCTCTTACTTTATCTTGTTTTATTATGAATGTCCAGAGACATTCTGGAGTCAGAATGTTGAATTGAATTGTATACACAAGACACTTTGTATCACACAAATATTTCTTTGTAAGTAGTTCTACAGCTTAGAACACACAGCTCTAACATGCATTGTGTAACTCCTCCTGCTATGATGTTTCACACTTTAGCAGTAATTGTTGAGTGATCACTGGGAAACTCTATTGGAACTATGTTTCAAGAGGGATGAACACTGCCTTAATTTCATTATCCTTAGTATATGTTAACAGATAACATAATCAGAGTTGGAAGGGACCTTATAAGTCATCTAGTTCAACTTCCTGCCCAAGCGGGAGACCCTACACCATTTCTGATAAATGGCAGTCCAATCTCTTCTTGAAGGTCTCAAGTGATGGTGCTCCCACAACTTCCGAGGGCAAGCTGTTCCATTGGTTGATTGTTCTCACTGTCAGAAAGTTTCTCCTTATTTCCAGGTTAAATCTCTCCTTCAGTTTCCATCCATTATTCCTTGTCTGGCCTACAGGCACTTTAGAAAATAGATTGACCCCTTCCTCTCTGTGGGAGCCCCTTAAATATTGGAAGACTGCTATCATGTCTCCCCTAGTCCTTCTCTTCACTAGACTAGCCAAGCCCAGTTCCTGTAACCGTTCTTCATATGCCTTAGTCTCCAGTCCCCTAATCATCCTGGTTGCTCTTCTCTGTACTTTTTCTAGAGTCTCAACATCTTCTTTATAATGTGGTGACCAAAACTGGATGCAGTACTCTAGGTGTGGTCTTACTAAGGCTTTGCAGAGTATATTAGGCTTTATAGAGGTATTAGTACCTCACTTCATTTTATTTATTTATTATTTGAACTTATATGCTGCCCCATCTCCGAAGACTCGGGGCGGCTTACAACTAAAACAAGAAACAATAAATACATTAAAAAACAATTAAGTTATAAGTCCAAACATTTATAAAACCATTAAAACCAACCCTCCCCAAAGGGTCACAGCCCGGGTTGGTCAAATAACCAGGTCTTTAACTCACGGCGAAAGGTGCGGAGGTCAGGGGCCAGGCGGAGCTCCAAAGGCAGTTGATTCCAAAGGTCAGGGGACAGAAAAGGCTCGTCGTCGGGGAACCGCCAGCTGGCATTGGCCCGCCGACGGGACCCCGAGGAGTCCTTGCCTATGAGCTCGCACAGGGCGGTCGGTATTCGACATTGGAAGAAGGCGCTCCCTTAAATATTGAGGACCCATGTCGTGAAGGACTTTGTATGTTAGCACCAAAACCTTGAATCTCACCCGGAGCGCAACCGGCAACCAATGCAGGCCGCGCAGGAGGGGGTCGTATGGGAGAACCGGGTAACTCCCATCACCACCCGTGCCACCGCATTCTGCACCAGCTGCAATCTCCGGATGGTATGCAAGGGCAGTCCCAAATAGAGAGTGTTGCAGTAGTCGAGCCTAGAGGTAACAAGGGCATGAGTGACCGTGCGCAGGGCGTCCCGGTCCAGAAAAGGGCGAAGTTGTCGAACAAGGCGGAGCTGGGCAAAGGCCCCCCTGGCAACGGCCCCCACCTGTTCCTCCAACCGAGCCGTACATCCAGGAGGACCCCAGATTCCGCCCTATCCACAGGGGCAACACCTCTCCCCCTATGGCCAAAGATGGATAGTCTTGACTGGGCTGGGATGCCAGTATGCACAGCCACTCAGTCTTGGCCGGGTTGAGTCGAAGCATGTTCCCGCTCATCCAGTTCCGCATCCGCATCCAAACACCGGGTCATCAGGGAGAGGGCATCACTGATCTGGTCTGGGGTGGAAATGTACAGCTGAGTATCATCAGCGTACTGATGGAATTTCACCCCAAAACCACGGATGATCTCACCCAGCGGCTTAATGTAGATGTTAAATAAAAGGGGGGAAAGGACTGACCCCTGAGGGACCTCACAAGAGAGCACCCTAGGGGACTACCTGACCCCCCCGCCAACACCGATTGTGACCGCCCCGAGAGGTAGGAGAACCACCGAAGAACGGTGCCCCCCACTCCCAGCCCCTCAAGGCGACGCAAAAGGATACCATGGTCGATGGTATCGAAAGCCGCTGAGAGGTCTAATAGGACCAGGACAGAGAAGCATTGACCACTGCCCGGAGCCAGCCGCATGTCAGCTCCCTGGAGGCATAAACCAACCAGGAAGGGCATGGGTCCAACAAACATGTGGTGGAACTCAGTCGTTGCATAATGGCTGTCCACTTCATCCTCAGAAACAGGATCGAACTCAGTCCAGATTGCATTAGCTAGACCACTCGCACCCTCGGCATCAGACCACTGCAAATTGGAATTCAACCTCCCAGATCCAAGCAATCTTGTCCTGCAGGAACTAACCAAATTCCTCAGCTCGACCCTGCAAGGGATCCACCACAGCCCCCAGCTGAAGGAGGAAGCGGGTGACCCCAAACAGGGCAGCTGGGCGGTTTCCTGTGGATACTATGAGAGTGGAGAAATAAACCCTTCTCGCCGCTCTCACAGCTACCAGATAGGTCCTGATATAGGCTCTCAACTAGGCTTGGTCAGACTCAGAACGGGTCGATCTCCACCTGCTCTCTAGACCCCTTCTCTGTCGCTTCATCTCCCGGAGCTCCTCGGTATACCAGGGGGCTACACGGGATCTGCGACGGGTAAGGGGACGCATGGGGACAACTCTGTCGAGGGCCTCCACGGCCCCCCATTGCCAGGCGGCCACCAGGGTCTCAGCAGAGCTGTGGACCAGGGATATATGCCTGGAACCTCTCCGGGTCCATCAGGCGCCTGGGGCAGAACCACCTAGGAGGCTCCTCATCCCAGCAGTGTGGGGCAGCTTGTCGAAAAGCTAGCCGTAGGAGATAATGATCTGACCATGGTACGGGGTGGATAATAAGATCACCACCCCCCCCAGATCATTATGCCACTGCTCCAAGACAAAAACCAGATCGAGCATGTTGCCCCCCTCATGAGTCGGGCCATTGATCACCTGAGTCAGACCCATGGCCGCCATGGAGGCCATGAATTCCTGGGCCAAAGCCGACGCCGCCCCGAGAGAAGGCAAGTTGAAGTCACCCAGAACAATAAGTCCTGGGAACTCCACCGCCACACCCGAGACGGCATCAAGCAGCCCAGGCAGGGCGGCTGCCACACAGCTGGGGGAAATGTATGTGAGCAGTATGCCCATCCGACTCTCAGACCCGCACCTCAAAAGGAGAGCTTCACACCCGCCTATCTCCGGAACAGGGACCTCCCTTGGAATCAGGGCTTCTCGAATAACAACAGCCACCCCCCCACACCTCCCCTGGGCTCGTGACTGGTGCAACACCCAAAAACCTGGGGGGCATAGATCGACTAGAGGGACTCCTCCCTCTGGGCCCACCTAGGTCTCAGTGATACAGGCCAGGTCCGCGGCCTCTTTGATTACCTCACGGAGGAGGGTTGCCTTATTAGCCACGGACCTGGCATTAAAGTACACCAGCCGGAGTCTAGGGGCCCTAGATCCAGGTCCCCAGGGTGTTGGGAAGAGGCATCGGGGTTGGAGCGTGCCACCACATAAAGACATCGGGGGCATGCTCCCTTAACTTGATCTGGCCCCACACCTCGTCGTCCCCTGCCGAACCCAACCCAAATAAGCTCCTCCCCCCAAAATAATCCCTAGTTAAGATCACGCCCACTCTGTCCCATTCTCTTGTTGTACCCTAGCATAGAAAGCTAGGGTGGGGGGAGGAGCTGTGTGGTGCACCCCACATTTGCTTACCTTAGTATCATTGCAGTCAGGCCTTTCACACCCCAACACCTGTTGCACCACTACTATACTTCTGCAGCCACTCATGGCTGGATGCCACATGGCACATTGAGCTGGTGTCACTGCTCACAGACAGATGCCATGTTGTGTGTCACTTGCAACAGGACATATGGCGCATCATGCCAGTGCTATCGCTTGCATCAGGGCACCACATGCTGTGCCAATGCCACTGTTTGTGCATGCAATGATGTGACAGGTCATGTGGCGTCCTGTGAGTGGTGGCACCAGTGCAATGTGCCATGTGGCATCTGGCCACAGGAGCTGCAAGTGGCCTCAGAAGAAGTCAGTAGCATGACAAGTGACAGAGCATGGGAGGCTTGGCTGCGGTGGTTCTAAGGTAAGCAGGTAAGATGAGATATTCCTTATATGATGTGGCCATTGTCCGTTTCGGGTTTCTATCCCAAAACTTTAGCCATTTATCCAAATCTATATTATATCCAAAATTTTTGGCCCATACTGTCATTGTCTCTAACTTATTCTTCCATTTTATAAAAGAGGATTTCTGGTTGCGGCACTGCGGCGCTGTGGGGAGATAAAAATGGTCTCCATCTTTCCATCCCCAATCTGCACGTCTGGTGGCCTCTTGAGGGGCACACAGATCTTGGAGGGATCAGTGAAAATCCGAGGAAGCCCAAGGTGGAAACGGACGGAAGGCGACTGCTGCGCTGTAGGGAAAGCTTGGAAACACCAGCAAGTGAGTGATCGGCCATTAGAAGCTGACCAAAGCCATGGCAAGCACTTCATATGAGGAAGGAAAAATAGTGACAGCAGTATTGACATTCAACTAAACTAAAAACAATAGCGTAGAGGCGAAGAGTGATTGTTGGTGAGGAGCGAACTGAGAGCAGATTGGCAGAACTGTAAGTCTCGGAGCGTGGGTGGAAGCCCAATGGAGAAACGGCGATCTGGTGGGGAGAGCATTGGATTTAAAATAAGACGCTAAAGCCGAAGGGATTGCGTTACCTAGTAGCGTTGCATTGGATTTTTGAGTATCAGAGAGAGAGACTGAAAGACAGAGAGAGTAGGACTAACGATAGAGGATATAAGTGTGGAGACGAACAGAAGAAAGAAGATACAGCTAAAAGAGTTGGACTAAGTTGGACTGAATAATGAGACGATCATCTTGATTTTGGAAAGCAGCTGATGCAATAGTGGGTGACAAAGCAAAAGACTCATTACTAGGAACACAGCACTAGATCCACAGAAAGAAAGAAAAGAAAAAGTTGAATAAGTGCTACTGTTGAATGTTAAATGAATTAATGATTTAGATAAATGAATTGTTTGTGATCTAAGTGTGTAATATATTATCTGATTAACTTTTAGGAATTAATTTGGGACAAGAATGATTAATGTTTAACACGTTTAGTAGAAGGAACTGATTAATTGTAAATATCAGAACTAATGAACTAAGTATTAATAAGGAATTGAAGAATATTTAAGAATCATAGAAAACTTTTAGAATAACTTTTTTTAGTAACCTTTAATAATTTAAACAAATAGGCATTAAGAAAATTGTTTGTGTATATACAAAAATAGTATTACTAGAAATTAATATTGGTGAAGAGCAATTAGAGGTCTCAGATATTTAATTGAATAGAAGGAACAGATAGAACATATAGAACTTAAAGTTAAAACAGTTTGAAATAGGATACAAACTTTATTTTAGTTAAAGGATACCTCCTCTATGTAGTATTACCTTCTTCCTTGGAATTTAATATTCTACCATTTCTTTGCAGTATTAATAACATAAAACCTCATACCATTTGCTAGAGAAAAACTAGTTTAACAACCTGAAATAGTACACATAGAAACAACGATAAAGTGGATAGAAGTAAATCATGGATGGTAAATTGGGAAGAATTATATAATAAAGTAAGAAATATGACAACCACAACAACCATCTTAAAAGGAAAGAAACCAATTTCAAGCTCATTGATATCCATCACATCCCTGGGACAGAAAACAATAGAAGAAATGCTGGCTGTGGATAAAGTGAGTAACTCTGCAAGTGTGCAAGCAATGCAAACAACTCTGATATCTATCCAGGAAATGATGTTGAAAGTGCAAGAGAAAATGTCAGCAAATCACATCAATTTGAAGACAGAAATGGGGGAGATGAAGGGCAATATCCAGAAACTTGATGGAAAAATAGAAACAATACAACAAACAATGGAAAAGTGCAAACAGAAAATTAAGAGTATAGAGGTAAAAGCGGAGCAAACAGAAAAGAGAATGGAAGCAATGGACAGGAGAGTGGAAATGAATAGAGACCTGGAAGACTCAATAATTCAACTTGAGATAGAGTGCGCAGCGTTCTATTTGTGATTCCAAAATGTGCAAGAAACCAAAGAAGAAGATCTAGGAGCCACGATGGCACAACTAATCGCAGAAGCATTAGAGGGAGACCAGCAAGAAATTACAAGAGAATTAGATGAAGTCTACCAGGTACATACGAATTATGCAAGAAGAAACAAGTTGCCAAGGGAGGTGCATGTAAGATTTGCACAGAAAAAGGTGAGAGATATTATCTACAACATGACGAAAGATGAACCGATGATATTTAAGGACAAAGAAATAGTGACTTTAAAACCAATTTCAAGATGTGTGAGGGAACAAGAGTATAAATTTTTAGCATCACTCCTAAACAAACAGTACATTTGGTTTAGATGGTTGGTGCCGGAGGGAATGCTTGTGACCTGGCAAGAGAGAAGAATATGAATCAATACCACCGATAAAGCACAGGAATTGTATGAACAGCTAGTGGCAGTAGAAGAAGAAACAAGCAGTAAGGAAGAACTGGAAAGTAAGAACCAAGAAGACCAGCAGGAGGAGCAACAACAAGAGGTGTTAGAAGAAGAACAAGAAGAAGGAGATAAAGAAGAAAGAGATAGACCAAGAATAGAAGGACTGTGAACAAGACCCCAGAGAGAAGCAAGGACCAATAGAAGACCAAGACAGACCTACTATTAATAAGATGGAAGAAGAAATTAGATTACTTTCACTAAATATCAGTGGATTGAATTCCCCAACCAAGCGAAGGCAAATGTTAACAAAATTAACAAAACAGAATGTTGATATTATATGCCTTCAAGAAGTGCATATCCAAAAAAATCAGAGTAAATATTTGGAATTCCCCAAATTAGGAGAATTGTACGTAGCACTGGCAAATCAAAAGAAAAGAAGTATGAAAAGAGAGTAGCTATGTATATATATAAAAAGGGATGAATGCAAAACAAATTTATGCGGAAGAACAGGGCAGAATCCTAATGGTACAATTGGAGATATTGCAAAAACAAGTATTGTTAGTAGGAATATATGCACCGAATGTGAATCAAAAAACGTTCTACCAAAAATTATATGATAAAGTAGTGGAGACAGGGCAGGCTAATAAATGCTTGGTTGGGGACTTCAATGCCATAGTGGATAGTGAAAAAGATTATATTGGCAAAGAACAAAAAATAAAAAAGAACTGTCTACCAAAACCATTCTTTGACTTAGTACAAGAAACTAACCTAGAGGATATATGGCAGAAAAGACACCCAAATGAAAAAGAGTATACATTCTATTCAAACCCCCACCAATCATGGTCCTGAATCGATATGGTGTGGACAAATAAGACAATTGGTAATTAAATATCCGAAGTAGAAATAATGCCCAATATATGGGCAGACCACAACCTGTTAAAAATCACCTGGAAAGGACAAAGGAAACAGAAAATGAGATGGACACTAAACACACAAACCCTAAAAGAAAATGAATATATACAAAAAATGAAAAATGAATTGGAAATATTTTTCAGTGTAAATTTAAAGGACCACACTAATTTGCAGAATTTATGGGATACAGCAAAAACTTTTATGAGAGGGGTATCAATAGCTTATACAATTAGAAAAAACAAGATAGAAAAGAAACAACAAAACAAGCTACAGATTAAAATTAAAGAACTAGAATGCAGACTTCAAAAGGATCCAAAGAATGAGACAATTAAAGAAAGAATGAAGACGAGACATAAATTAAACTTAACATTCCTAGAAGAAAGAGCGTGAAACCTAAAATCTAGAAAACAAAACTTTTTCGAATCAGCTAACAAACCAGGTAGATGGCTAGCCCATAAATTAAAAGTAGAAAAGGAAAAAAATTAATCCAACAACTGAAAGACAAAGAAGGAAATATCTGTTGCCAAATGAAGGAAAAAAAACCACATTGCATTAAGCTATTTTGGTGAGCTATACAAACAAGAAGAAATTTTGGAAGAAAAGATAATACAATATTTAGAGGAAAACGGTTTGAATTCAATTTCAGAAGAACAAAAAGAAATAATAAATGGAGAAATAACACCAACAGAGCTTAAAAGAGCAATAGAAAAGCAGAAAAACAACAAAACTCCGGGACCAGATGGGTTTCCTAGTGAAATATATAAAGAGATGTATGAAACTTTTGAATTAATATTATTAGAGATCTACAATGAGGCATTACTAAAAGCGAAATTACCATTGTGCTGGTCTGAGGCATATGTCACCCTAATTCCAAAGGAGGGTACCGATCAACAAGAAATCTCAAATTATAGACCAATCTCCTTACTGAATACAGACTACAAAATATTTATGACAATTATGGCAGAAAGACTGAAACCAATCCTAAGTGAAATTATCTATTCCAATCAGAATGGCTTTTTACCAAACAGACAAATTAAAAATAATATTAGAATAGTTTTGAATTAAATAGAATACTACGAAGAACATCCGGAAAACAGGCAACACTGATTTTCCTAGATGCACAAAAAGCTTTCAACACCCTTAATTGGGAATTCATGCTAAAATAACGAGAATGAATTTCGGAACTAATATAGTAAGAACATTACAAGCTATATATTCTACCCAAATAGCAAGTATATTAATGAATGGGGAACGTACAGACAATTTCAAGATAGGCAAAGGATGCTCACTACCACCTCTGCTTTTTATCCTATCATTAGAGGTACTTCTTACCGCAGTCAGATGAAACTCAGGAATAAAAGGTATAAAAATTAGAAATGAAGAATACAAGGTCCAGGCCTTTGTGGATGACCTTGTATTCTATGTAGAAGATCCAATGGATAGTGGACCAATATTATTACAAGAGATAGAAAAATTTGGGGAAGTGGCAGGATTAAAAAAAAAACCAAATTGATAATCAAAAACTGCACAGCAAATCAAAAAATAGAGATACAAAATAAATTGGGACTACAGAGTAGGAAAAAAATAAAATATTTAGGAATATGGCCTATCTGCCAGGTGCTCATCATTAAAAGAAGATAATTACACAAAATTAATCAGACAAATTAGGAAAGAATTAGAAACATGGGTGAAACTACAATTATCATTACTCGGCAGAGTAGCAATATTGAAAATGAATACCCTACCTAAATTAATGTATTTGTTTCAGGTGATCCCAATAAAATTAGGGAAAGTCTTCTTTAACGAATTAAATAAAATAATAACAAAATTTAATGATAGAAGGTCATGACCTCTATGAAGGTTGGCATGCGTATCTATGGGAGAAAAAGGGCAAAACACAAGCTTATTTTAATAGACATCAAATAAGAGATTCGTTACTACAAACACAGAGAAAAAAAACTACACAAGAATACCACGCTGGTTGTCAACCATGGAGGCCATGATACATCCAAACAGATTAGATTTAGGTAAAATGATAAAATACAAGGATCTGTTAGATGCTCAAGGGAGACTAAAATCAAATCAAGAATTAAAAGAACAAGGAATTACAATTTATTAGTGGCCATATCTTCAAATTCAAAACAGATACAAAACAGATTCAGAAGAATTTGAGTTTGATATGGGACAAAATCAATTGGGTAAGATATTAATTGGACCAGAACAAAAATTTATATCCAAAACTTATAGATATTTGCTAGATTTCAGAATGGAAGAAGAAAGAGTAAAAAATACTATGATAGCATGGGCATGGAATTTTGGTTATAATATAAATTTAGATGAGTGGGAAAAATTATGGAGTATAAATTATAAATTAACAACAGCTGCAACATACAAGGAAAATTTATATAAAATGTTCTATCGGTGGCACTTAGCCCCGACAAGATTAGCCAAGATATATCCAAATGCCAATCCAAAATGTTGGAGATGCCAACGAGTTGATGGTACCTACTATCACATGTGGTGGCTATGCCCTCAGGCCAGGACCTATTGGAATAAAATTAGGAATTGGACACAAGAAATTATTGGATGCCAAATTGAATTCAAACTGGAAATCTATCTACTTGGGATTATTCAAAAACAATATCCGAAAAGATAAAATATTTAATTTTACACATATTGACAGTGCCCAGAATAGCTTATATGCAAATGTGGAAAGAGCAGAGGACCCTAACTGAAGAGTTAATTATACAAAAAATAGCAGACTGTGCTGAAATGGACATGCTCACACTTAAAATGAGAGAGAAAGAAGAATCAGAATACAACCCAATTTGGCATAGCTGGTACATATTAGGGATATGGCTAGAAAAAGAGAGATAAGAATTAGAAAAGATAAATAAGAATTTTCAAGAAAGTGATACACAAGATATAAGAGGATAGACAGAAGGATCAAAGATGTACGATAATAAGTGTACTATAAAGGTAACGTATTAATGATTAATGATAAATAAGGATAATATGTATTTAGGATAGGTATGAATAGATGTTAAAAGAATAAGACAATACTAAGGATGTATAATAATAACTAATATAAAGGCAATATGCATTGATTAATGATAAACAAAGATAATATAGATTCAGATATGAATAGATGTTGAAGTATAAGATAATAATATATGTGGATGTCAATACTGTTGAAAAAGTAACAAAGATTTGTACTGGTGGAAAACAATAAAAATTTATTGGAAAAAATTATTTTTAATATTGATATAGGAATGTGAGTGTTAGAATGATAGATAAGTTGACATATTAGAATATGATGGTCAGAAACTATTGTACAACACTAGCACTGTTTAAAATGGTATATATGTTATTCTGTTTCCACTTTTGTTTTATGGTAATTGGAATGCCAAGACAATTGCATTGCATTCAATATTCAATATTTATATGTAAACAATACAATATATCTTAAAAAATGATATGATATAAAAGCCATCCTTTATACTGTTGTAGCAACATAATGACCTTCCTCTGAATTAGCAAAGTGATCAATAATTGGAGATCCTCTTCAATTTCAGTGGACTTAGCTTAAAATGAATACTTAAGGAAATTATATCTATATTTTTTATTTATGTTTTTCGCTCTTCCTTTATATTATTTTCCTTCTTTCTTTAAAAAGTTTTACTACAATGGAAACAAAAGCATATGTAAATATTTCATTTTTAATTTGTTATGTTGCCCTTATATCTACATTCAGAAAATATTAATTTGATTCTAGAACACTGAAAACAGCATCCTCAAGCCACTTAGATTCTTTTGATTAAATCAAAAGTAAAGGGCCTGTTAAAAGTATCTTTTAAGCAGTTTTTTTTAAAATGTCCACTATAGGGGTTGATAGAAATTTTTGCAATGCTGAAAAGCTGTTCAAGTTAGAAAAAGTACCATATAATATATATCTATTTATAATTTAAAAGTTGTTTGAGTAAGTGGAATCTATATCAACCATTGCAGTTCCATTACAATGGGTGTCAAACTCACATTGTCATGGTGGCATCATGTGACGTATCAGGACTTTTTCCCCCTTCGCTAAAACGCATCTGGCCCGCAGGCTAGGAGTTTGACAACCCTGCATTATAACTGAATTGTAAAGTTGGATTGCAGACAAAATTACAAGTAATTCTTGAGTTCTATTTCTTTTAGGTATTTCATGGCAATATACTTACTAGCCCTACACTAGAAGATCTCATCAAATTTGAACTGACCAGCATATATTGTTATAATCATGATCTCTCATATTTTGTTTCCTACCACATCATCTCACAAAACTGGATGATGTGAAGTTCAATATAAAATAAAAGAAATAGGTTTAGAATGAAAATAAAACAGACTTTAAAGAAATATAGTGTGATAGATTGACTTGATTACTGGCAAGAGTGAAACTGCAGTCCTAAACAAAATGTATTAACTTGAAAGGAACGCTATTAAATTTTTCTGAACTTCTGTTTATACTAGCCATGCAAATCTGTTAAAGATGTGACTATGAAAAGGTGTTGCAGGCCCTAGGTAATTATATTATTTATATGGCCACTAATTTCATAATAGTGTTTGTGAGTGATATACAAGGATTGTGATATACAAAGAACAGTTACAAGCAATGACTTATAGCATCCTAGGTAAGTAATATATCCCAATCAGAAAAACCATACCAACAGCAAGCCTTGGGCCAAATCCCTAAGGAAACAGCCAAGTCTTCAAAGCATGACTGCAGGCTAAGAGAGTCAAGGTCAGAGAACAGAACAGAGGAATACTGTTCTGTAAGGCAGGTGCTGCTGTTCAAGAGACCTATTGCCTGTGTTCATCCAGATGACATGATAGAAGCAGGATCAATGGGAGAGAGGCGGTCTTGCAAGTAGCTTGGCACTATGTCACTTACAGCTTTATAGGATATAATCAGCACTTTGAATATTTGCACTCTCATCCCCTCCAAAGTACTTTCTGGAGATCAAAGCGGGTATTACACACATTTGTTAGAACTACCGTCAGTTTGGAACTGTAGATTTCATGAGATTTTAATGACCATATTCTGTCCTCTATAATTACTGACTGAATGTATAAAGGCAGATAGATAACTCCACAAAGCATCCATACAAAGTCTTTTTATTGGTTCATCAAGCATCCTCAATATAACTTACAGTTACATTGAGATTCATCTCAATGTCCAACTCTTTGCATAGCTGACTTTCTGGTGTAAAAGGATGGTAATCTTTCATCCCACATTGAAGGAGTAAGGAGCAAGGAGGAGAGACGCCAGCACGAGGCTGGGTTCAGGCAAGAGTGAAGGAACCTCCCACAACCCAACCAAGGGTCAATTCAGTGACCAATCAGGATTACAGATGTGACCACATGACATGGACTACATTTCCCAGGATACCTTAACCACATTTACCATGATGCACTCCCTTAAGGGGACAGCTCCCAATTCCTAACTATCCCAATTCTCTATTAACTATAGCTGACTGGACAGCACAGACCAGCTGTGATTTTATGTGTCTATCATGGATCCAGCTGAGTTTAAAATGTACTGTAGCTGCTATGAATATATGCATAAACTGAAAAGTTGACTACATTCGCAGAGTTAGGCAAAATTAAGCTTTTTTTGGCGGTGTGGGGGGATATCTTTATTTATTTTTGTCATTTTGCTGATTTGCACTTGTCACAGTTAGATTTTTGAATCTATGATTCCACAAATCATAACATGATTTGTTAGATAAGTGCTGCCCAATGTGTTTTGTATATCATGGTACATGATTTAGAATATTGTGCTAAATCCAGCTAAGATCGTTTATTCAACCATGGCTAAAGCAAATCATAGCTCAGTGTAAGTTTTCCTAACTTTTCCAAGTAAAAGATTGGATCTAACTTTGAATCGGCATGTCAGGAGGGCTCAAGAAAGTAGTAGATTTTTAATGATAAAAAGGAAAAAAAGGATTGCATGACAAAAGTAATCATAGTAGATTTTTGTCACATTAAAATTGCAGTTGGTAACTATTTTTGGAAGTTTCTGAGAACCACTACTAAGGTGTTACAAGATAGGCTACATATCAAATTTATTTTAGAAGTATTTTTATCCTATGATTGGTTGCCTTAACTATTATTATATATAAAATCTGTATTTTTTATTGTTTTATGTATTCCTGTGCTCCTCTTTGAGAGAACTGTAATCGGTAAATTAAACAGCTGCAGTCTGAGATACAATTCTGAAAATTGACAAGTATTATGTAAAGGTGTGTAATTATCTGTAATTATCTGATTAAGCTGTAAAACAGCAGTGCAATTAAAAAGGTAAGCAATTTGTAACCAAAAGTGTGTGACTGATGGATATCAGCTTTTAATAATGAAAATCTGGATTAATATTTTTGGAAATATGCTTTTTAAAAAAAAACTTTAAACTTTTAATTTTTTTATCGCTTTGAGTCAGTGTTGACTTCTGGTAACTAATCCCTGAAATTTTCTTGGCAAGGTGTGCAAAGTATTTTGCCATTGCCTGCTTCCTAGGCCAGCGTGACTTGTCCAGACAGGACAAGAAATCATGGTCACCTGCTTTATAGCCTGATATATTTAACCACTGCATGTGGTCCTCCATTTATGACCACAATTGGGGCCAGAATCTTGGTCATTTAGTGAAATGGTAATTAAATTAGATACCACATGACCATTGCACTCGAGAACTGCAATCCTGGTTCTCCCACTTGCAGTCATTAAGCAACCACACAAGTGGACCAGAATAGAGAGGGCCCAGGCTTCCCACCACATTTAGGAAGCCTGGGGCTCTCTCCCCACTTCACTAGGGAGAATGACTGTAAGAACACAGGAGGTCACCAGCATTTCCCCCTCACCCCCAGATGGGAAAACACTAGCAAATGCCAGTGTTCTAGCATAAAAACTCAAAATGGTGGTGTTCAGTAGCAATTTCCTCTAGAGCCCTTCTGGCCTTTTGGTGGGAAGGGGAAAATGCTAGCAAGTGCCAGCACTCTGAAATTTTGATGTTCACTAGCATTTTTGCCAGATTTGAGGTCCATTATTTCGGTATGTGGAAGGACTTCTTCTCCTTGGAGGGGAGGAGAAATCCCTGGGTACACTGCAGGATAATAGACCTCCAATCCAGCACCCTTTCCACTGGCAACTTTCCCTGCTGGCTTCCCCCTTGATTTCTGGGAAAGCCAGTGGAAAAGATTGCAAATGGCAGATCATTTGGCAACTGGTCATAAATGTGAAGAGGCTGCCAAATGCTAGAAATTCAGTCATTTAACCAGCCTGCCCCTAGTCCTCAGGATGATGTTTTATAATGACTGGAGGTGCTTTAAAGCACCAATTGCAGGGCCATTGTGACTGCAAACAGTTGTTAAATGACCAGTTATAAGTTGAGGATCACCTATACACTAAATTGTCTCTCCAAAATAAATTATGTAAAGATAAATTTTTAGTAATGGCAAGTAAATCAGGTTAAAATAAGAGATACATATAATGGTATTAATTGGCCCCAGATTACTCAATGGCGGTGCTTTACACAGCATAGAACTTTTCCTTATATGTGACACTTCACAGAACACAGCCCTTCTGTCATAATAAAAGCTGCCAGCATAAAGATGCACTATCATTTTCATCATACATCTTCCATTCATTGTTCCTGGCTAATATTTTGTACTATAGAAAACAGCAGGATAAAGCTACATTAGTTATGGTCTTATCTAGACTGTGGTAGCACAGGGGTTAGAATGCAGTATTGCAGGCTAATTCTGCTGACTACTAACAGTTTGATTGTCACCAGCTCAAGGTTGACTCAGCCCTTCCATCCTTCCAAGGTGGACAAAATGAGGTCCCAGATTGTTGGGGGCAATATGCTGACTCTGTAACAGCTTACCGAGGGCTGTAAAGCACTGTGAAGTGATATATAAGTCTAAGTGCTTTTGCTATCTAAGACCATGCCAGTCTAATGGGGAAAGAGAAGAAAGAGGGGGTAGCCAGGCTCCTGTGGCGATGCTGTAAATTGTTAGGGAAGAAAGGAGAAATCTTGTTGAAATGTTGGTAAAAAAAATCAGGAGGAGTCTACTAGTACTTTTTCAACTAGCAAATTTTCTAAAAGGAAAGATGCTAGCATCATGGACAAACCTGGCTCTCCAGTAACAATAATGAAATAAGTTGATGTTTATGTCACTTACCACTAGATGTCAGACTTTCATTAATTAAATATACAACCTGGAGCAATCTGTTGTACTTGGCAAAAGAAAACCATTCTTTTTCTTGCTGTTTTGTAGCATAGAATTGGAAAATATGTCTGAATCCAGCCTCCTGCTTAGTGCATAAATCCAAGACAATGCACACCAGTTTTCATGGATGTGCTTTGCTAGTCTTTTACCTGTCTCTCTTAAAGGTAAAGGTTCCCCTCGCCCATATGTGCTAGGGCAGCGGTCACCAACCATTGGGCGCCACCCACTGGTGGGCCGTGAGAAAATTTTGGTGGGCCACAGAGAAATCTCACCCCAAGAGCACCCCCCCAAAGCAATCCAGGCTGCACAGAAACACAAGGCTGTGCCGCCCACATGGCCCGCGGGAACCTTCCCTGCCCACTCCTTACCTGGCAAACTTGCCTGCTAAATTGCTATTTTTTGCTTTTCTGACCATCAGCTGTTCTGCTGTGCCAGGAGATTTAGATTAGCTAGGAAGCAGGAAATGGTTGGATTTCTTGCTTTCTAGCTAGTCTTTAGATCCTCAGCTCTGCTTTTAAGCACAGCCGAACCTTCCTTAGGACTGAAGATTCTATTATTCAGTGCAGACTCACAGCAAGCAAATTTTATGTGAGAGACTGAGCTAGTCGATGGCAGATAGATAGATCACTGAATGATTCTGTGAGCAACTCAATCTGCCTGCCTGCTTTGCCTGATTTTGGGTAAAAGTTGCTCTTTTTTTAAATAAAAAAATCAATATTTACATACATGGTGTGTTGTGAGTTAATTTTGTGAGTTCGCTTGCTAGCAAATTTTATGAGTTTGCTTGCAAGCAAATTTTATGTGACAGACTAAGCTAGCCGATGGCAGATAGATAGATCTCTGAATGAATCGGTGATTCTGTGAGCAACTCAATCTGCCTACCTGGTTTGCCTGGTTTTGGGAAAAAGTTGCTCATTTTTAATAAAAAATTCAATATTTATATAAATATTTATAATATTTACATACAAGCCATGCCCAGCTAGTCACATGGCCACCAAGCCACAACCACAAATTAGGCCACACCCACAGAACCGGTTAGTGGTCGCTGGGATTTAAAATTATGAGTTTGGTGATCCCTGAGGTCCAAAAGGTAGGCGACCCCTGTGCTAGGGGACAGTGCTCATCTCCGTTACAAAGCCAAAGAGCCAGCACTGTCTGAAGAAGTCTCCATGGTCATGTGGTTGGCATGACTAAATGCCGAAGGCACAGGGAATGCTGCTACCTTCCCACCAAAGTGGTCCCTATTTTCTTCTTGCATTTTTACATGCTTTCAAACTGCTAGGTTGGCAGAAGCTGGGACAAGTAACAAGAGCTCACTCCATTACGTGGTGCTAGGGATTTGAACTGCTGAACTGCCAACCTTTCTGATTGACAAGTTCAGCGTCTTAGCCACTGAGCCACTGTGTCCCTTTACTTTGCCTCTCTTACATAATGGCTATTAGAATTGCTACATTCTGTTGTAGATTACTCCTGTTTTTTTTCATTTTGGGCTACCTGGTCTTTTGTTTTACATTAGGATGTTTTAGAGGCCTTTGGTTAGTTTGTGTGTTATGGTGATACTACATGGTTGTAATAGTGTGTTGGTTGTTTTGAAATGTTTTTGAAGTATGTCAGCATTGTAGTTTTTTGTAGCTTGTGTTGGTTTGTGTGTAGTGGATTGAATGATCAGGCTTTTAGATAAAATTGTATGGAAATCCATGTTGTTGGGAGATGTATAGGTGGTCTACTTTTTTTTCTGGTGTTCTGGTTTTTCTGGTTGCTGCAATGCATTTGTACTCATCTCAGTCCTGTACTTACACAGCTCCTCTTGTGGGAAGTTGGGTTGTTACTTCGATAATGGAGCACTTCCTTAGTGTGGGTGATTTTTTAAATAGACTTGTGTTCATCAGCAAACAACATCCAGACAAGCAGGGATTAACATCAGGATTTACCACGAGATATACAATCAATCAGTAAACAATACCCCAATCAAGGAACCAGCAACTCAGACAAGTAATCAAGCAGTAAACAAGAGCTTAATCAAGGAACTGCCTAGGACAGGGGCGTCAAACTCACATCGTCATGGCGGCATCACATGATGTATTGGGACATTTTTCCCCTTTGCTAAACCAGGTGTTGGCATGGCCAGCATGTGACTTATCCAGCCCATAGGCCAGGAGTTTAACAGCCCTGGCCTAGAAGAAAACAACGCCCCTCACCAACATTGAGAGGGCAAGCTACTTTACACAAACAGAAAGCAAACCCCACTTATTTCTAAGATTTTATCTAGTCTGGTAATCATTATTATTTATTAGACTTGGTAATGAAGTATCTGCAAGCAAACAACCAAATTCAAAGAACCTTATGTCAGCATGATGTCATCCGTGGGCTCATGACATGATGATTAAACTGCTGCAAGCCTGCAGGCATAAATTGCATAGGACTGACAGCTAGGAGCGAGTTCCTCTCAAGAAGACTAATTGAGCCTGCCAATCGGGGCATGCCTGGATAATTGGTTGGGGCACGTTGGGATAATTGGGGCAGGGCACATCAGGTGTATAAAAGTGGTAGGACAGTCTAGTTATTAGCCCTGACCTTAATCTCTGTTAGTTTTCATTGTCTAGCAGCTGGTCAGTTAAGTACCGACACACATTCCAGAGGAAGATACACTGCGTACATCAATCAAACCCTGTTGTGGCTGTTGTTCCTTCTTTTTGCCATGTGATGAAACCTGACAGGAAGTCAGGGCTCTTTACTGTCACTGCGGGGTTTTTTTGGTTTGTCTGTTCAAGCTTCTAAACTCATATTATAGCAAGCAGGTGTCTGCTAGGCAGCACTGTGTTATCTTGTCTCCATAGTAATAAGATAAAGTCTTGTGATATTTTGATCCACTGTGCATGTGTACAAAGTTTATACTTCACTTCCTGTAACTTCCTGTATCTTTTCCTTTCTTCTTTTTCTATATGCCTTGGTGGAGATTAGGTTGCAAACATGTAGCTCCATGTAGGTTTCTTTATTTTATAAATAAAAAATGTTTTTAGATTACTTTCCGGGTCTCATTTTTATCATCATTGACAGCAAAGAAGAACACGGTCTATCACCTCTAATTAGCAGGGATGTTTTGGAAGATTTTTTACTCCCTGGCAAGAGGTTTTTCCAAGCCTTTGAAAATGGTAGCAGAGAAAGGCTTGACATTGGTAGCAGAGGATGGTTTTTCAAAGCTTCAAAGCTTCAAGATTAATTATGTTTTTCTTTGCTCATTGTGATGCTGGGCTTATTTTAGTTAGTTCCCCAGGTCTGAGAACCTGGTGAATAACTGCAAGATAATGCCTTGAAAGAAAGCAAAGATGAAAAAAAGGAGGACTCTGTCCGAGGACGATTTATGGCAGTCACTCCCACATACTTCTGCCGTGGAAGAGCAACAAGAGACCAGGTCTGTAAATTCTTCCTATATCTATGATGCATGCTATGCTACTTCCCAAGAGAAAGCTCAGTCTGAAAAAGTATATACTCAAGATTATGAATTACTTGGAGCAAAGCCTAAAGTTGTACAGTCAGCTGAGCATTTTTCACCCAAAGAGAAAGGTGAAATTTTTTATTCTCCAATGACTCCTGAGCAGACAATTAGGCAGAAGCCTGTGCAGGATTATTTGCAGTCAATTGAATTTTTTGTAGAGAGTATAAAGCAAGCCAAGGCTTTTGCATTATCCCTTCAGCCAGATATGGGTGTGGTTCAAGTTCCTGAGCCCTCCATCTTGCCTTCTTCTTTGAAGCCAAGGGTCCACCCACAAGTTGGTCACATGGGTGTGGTGTCAGACCAATCAGAGCAGAGAGCTGTGCCTACATCACGTGGAGTGTCTTATGATCCTGACTCAGTGAGAGCTCCTTTGTTTTCTAATGTTGTAGCACCATCTGCTGTTGAATTGCATGCACTACATGAACATAAAAACATTCTACACAAATCGTTTGATGAGATGTTAATGAGGAAATCTTTTTTACAAGATAATATAATATCTCCAGTTATGCAAATGCCTCCTGAGGCTACCCAAATTGCATCAACTCGGCTTCCTGATATAGCTGCTAGTAAAATGCCTCAAATGCAAATGCCAGCACCTCTGGCAGGCCAAATTGGTGGTGCTCAAATTCCAATAGCAGCTCAACAGCAACAAGTCCACATGCAGCCACAAATGCTTTTAGCAGATCAACCAGTGTCAGCACAAGTGCCAGCTCCAGCACCCCCTGGTGGCCAAGCAGGTATTGCTCGGTGCACAGTTGATCATGTATGCAGAATTTTAACTGAAGAAGTACTCATGCAAGCCACGCCACATTTGAGAGGACCACCTGCATCAAGAGCTCCAGCGAGGCATACCTTCCGAGGAAGAGGCTTTGTTCCAAGGATGCCAAGATGCTATATCTGCAATCATGTGGGACATGCCACCCGGGATTGTCCCCAACGATCTCAAGCACCCGCCAGGTACCAGCCCTGAGGAACAGATTCCAGAGGCAGAGGCAGAGGTGGAGGACAAGGTCGTCGTGGTCCCAGGCGTGATCTACAAGCTTCACATCTCACATTGGCGTTAACCAATGATCCACAACCTGATCCAGAGTATGACAGACGACTTCTCTGGACTTTAGACAATGGAGCAGCAGTGCATGTTACCTACAGAAGAGATCTGTTCACAGAGATGCATGAGCCTGAACCTGACATGTGTGAACTGTACACTTTTTCAAATTATCCTGTTCAGGTCAGGGGAAAAGGAACTGTTTATATTGAAGAGCTCAATGCATTGATTTCTGATGTTTATTATATACCAACAGCAACCTGCAGTTTGCTTAGCCAAAGTCATTTGTCGAGGGTGTCCAAGTACCAGGTTCACCATTTTGAAAAAGCAAGTTATGTGGTGAAAGAGGGTAATATTGTTGCTGAAATCATATTAATTGGTGGTGTTTATTACCTAAAGCCAAAGTCTAACTTGCAAGCACAGGCAAGTATAAGATATCCAAAGGAGAGCACAGGCCCAGAGAGAGATATTCCGGAGAGAGATCCTGTTGCTACACCAAAGGCTCCTAAAGCCAATAAAAAGAAACAGTTTGCTCAAAGCAAGCCTGAGGTTCCTAATAGAAATGTTGAAAATTCACTAACAGGTAAACCTTTGCATTCCAGGTGTATCCATAAGTGGCATAGAAGTTTGGGGCACGCCAGTTTTTGTGTTTTCAGAAAGATGCCGGAATTCGTGAAAGGTTTGGATCTGAAGGGGTGTAAGGTGTTTTTGGATTGTGCTGTCTGCAAGAAAGCCAAATCCAAAGCAGCAGCTGTTCCAAAACACGCTACATGCCGGTCAACACACATTTTTGATTTGGTACACACTGACATAGTAGGTCCATTTGCACCAATACTTGGTGGCAAAAAATATTTCTTAACAATTGTTGATAATTATTCTAGATATGGATTTGTATTTCCTATGAAGGAAAAATCAGAGACCTTTCAGATCTTTAAAGACTTTGCAACTTATGTCAATACCCAACACAATGTTCGCATCGCTAGAATTCAAAGTGATCGCGGTGCTGAATTCATGTCTCAGCGTTTTCAGGACTGGATGCGTAAGAATGGAATTCTGCACCAGACCTCAGCCCCTTACGTTCCTCAGGAAAATGGAGTGGCGGAACGAAGGAATGGCGTTCTACAAACCATGATGCGATGTCTCCTAGAAGATTCTAATCTCAGTCTCCCATACAGGGGTGAAGCTATTAAATATGCAAATTACTTTGTTAACCGCATCTGGAGTAGTGTAATAAATCAGACTCCTTTCTTCAAGTTATATGGATATAGACCCGACGTTAAAAATATCCATATTTTTGGTGCATACACTATGGTGAACATTCCATTAGCTCGAAGAAGAAAAGGAGGTCCAGCAGCAAGAAGAATGAGATTCATGGGCATTGATGACAATTCCAAATGGAGCAAATTCATTGACTCCAGACATGTAATTGTGATTTCTCAGTCCTTCAATTTTGAGGAAGATCCTGATTGGTCCAGGATTCACGCCAATGATCCTGGAGTTTATTTTCCCAGAGATGATGCTATTGATGTTACGCAGCCTGATGTTCAAGATTCACAGGCTGATGTTCCATCAACTAGTTCTTCTCAATCAGATGTTCCCGTCTTCGCGAGCCACCGATGCCGAGGCTAGCGACTTTGAAGAAGACGAGGAGAAATCAGAAGAAGAATGGACAGTTGTTCTGAGACGTTCCGAGGGGATCACGAAGGGGATTCCTCCGAAACTATATTCATGGCAATTGACAAAAGCACCTTTACCATTGGTTTGTAATGTTACATTGCCTCCTGACAAGTTCACACAAATTAAGCATCTTCCTGATTCAGAGCAAGAGAAATGGTATGAGGCAATGCAGGCTGAAATGGACAGTCTAAAGAAACTCAAGGTGTTTACGCCTGCAAGTCCTCCAGCAAATAAGAAAGTTATTGGCACCAGATGGGTCTACAGAATTAAAAAGAAGCCAAATGGTGAGTCATTATACAAGGCCAGACTTGTAGCTCAGGGTTTTGCTCAACGTTATCCTGAGGACTACACAAATACTTACTCACCGACAGTTCAGACTGAGCGTATGAAAATTGCTTTAGCCACTGCAACTATTCTTGGTTTAGAAGTTTTCCAGTTTGATGTGGAAACAGCTTATCTAAATGCCGACCTGGATGAAGAAATCTATGTCAGAGGTCCTCCAGGGTTCCGGAAGCAAGAAGGGGATACCTGGCTCCTCAACAAAAGTCTTTATGGCCTGAAACAGTCTGGTTTAATGTGGTATTTATGTCTTACTGACAAACTAAATTCAATGGGCTTTATTAAGTCTGAAACTGATGAATGCGTGTTCACAAAAAGATCTAAGAATGGATATGAGATAATTCTTGTTTATGTTGATGATATTGTTTATATTGGTCCAAATCAGCAAATGAGTGAGAATTTTGCTAAAGCCTTGCAGAAATATTTTACATTGAAATCTTTAGGACACATTAACACTTATTTGGGTGTTCAGATTACCAAAACTCAGAAGGGGTTTAGTCTTTCACAAGAGGATAAGATTGAACAACTGTTGCATCATTGCAATATGAAGGATGCTAAAACGGCTAGCATACCTATGCAAACAGATTTTCATAATCTGGCACATGAACCAAGTCCTAATTTTGAAGATCAAACACTTTATCGTTCAGTCATTGGATCATTGTTATACATTAGTAGTTGGACCAGACCCAACATTGCACTTAGTGTTAATCTTTTGTCACGACACATAGGTAAGGCAAAACAGTTTCATTGGTTATGCATTAAGAAGTTATTGAGATATTTAAAGAACACTAAAAATATGAAGTTGTTGTTAGAACCGACAAATACTGATTATGCAGAATTATGTTGTTATGCAGATTCTGATTGGGCGAGTGATAAGAAGTCACGTAAAAATACTTCAGGTTATATGATGTTCTTAAATGGATGTCCTGTTTACTGGCAAGTGCATAAACAGAATTTCATTTCTTGTTCTTCTACTGAACCTGAATATGCTTGTGTTTCTGATGCTTGTAATTCTCTAACATGGTTTGATGCTTTAGTCACAGATATCTGGACATGCCTGATCCAGCCAATCACCAGGATGGAAGACAACAAATCTGTGGTTTATATGTCTGAAACACATTTCACAGGTTCTAGGTCCAGACACATTGACATTCGTTATAAGAACATAAAGCAATTAGGTAAACAAGGGTTTGTTAAATTACAGTATGTGTCCACACATGATCAGATTGCTGACATGCTCAATAAACCACTTCCAGCAGCGCAGCACAAATATCTGCATGAGAAGATGTGCCTTATTTGATTTTCACTTAACAGACAAAAGAAGGGGATGTCACTGCGGTTTTTTTTGTTTGTTTGTCTGTTCAAGCTTCTAAGCTCATATTCTAGCAAGCAGGTGTCTGCTAGCCAGCACTGTGTTATCTTGTCTCCATAGTAATAAGATAAGAAAGTCTTGTGATATTTTGATCCACTGCGCATGTGTACAAAGTGTATACTTCACTTCCTGTAACTTCCTGTATCTTTTCCTTTCTTCTTTTTCTATATGCCTTGGTGGAGATTAGGTTGCAAACATGTAGCTCCTTGTAGGTCTCTTTATTTTATAAATAAAAAATGTTTTTAGAATACTTTCCGGGTCTCATTTTTATCATCATTGACAGCAAAGAAGAACACGGTCTATCACCTCTAATTAGCAGGGATGTTTTGGAAGATTTTTTACTCCCTGGCAAGAGGTTTTTCCAAGCCTTTGAAAATGGTAGCAGAGAAAGGCTTGACATTTACATTAAACCAAGACTATGGCAGAAGGAATAGACACCGAGTTGGAGGCTGCGGAGTTGGAAGTGGCTGAGGTTATCCTTCCTGTTCTGGATGTGCAGCCTGCAGTGGAGAAGGTAGTTTGAGCCAAGGAGAAAGTGACTTCCAAGCCAGTCATAGCACCTCAAGCCGAACAAACATTGGATACAGGTCAGATGGCTGTGGGGGTAAGGAGTGGGACTAGCATTGTTCAGAGGAGGCAGGACTTGGAGCTTAGTCCCACTCCTATGCTCACTTCCTATGGTAGCAGATATGGCCAACGAATTACTGGGGATGCCAGAAGATCTTCCACTGCTGTTGGTAGCCAGACCTTGGATATTTTGAGGGCACAGTTTGGAGAAGTCAGTTTCAGAGGAGAGGACCATGGTTTGTAAGGGATGTGGAGCAGTTGGGAAGGCAGTTCTTGGAAACATCATTTTCAGGGAGGGCTGGCAGTGCCCAGTCAAGTAGCCAAAGCCTGCCATATCCAGGACAAGGACGTTCCTGAGATAATCCTGCATGGCACTCAGGCGACGCACAGTGGGATTCAAGAAGGGTCTATGATAGTAGAACACCAACATCTTCATGGGGAATGGCTGGTCTTGGACCTGGACCTGTGGGGTCTTGAGATCCTCCATGCCTCCGGGTGGGTTTGATGGTAACCCAGACAAAGTGGCATTATTTTGGGGACAAGTGCTAAACCATATTGACCAGTGTGGTCATCTCTACATATCACAGTGGGCAATTGTGATGGCAGTGGCGGCCGTTATGGAAAGTGAAGCTGCTGATTGGGGGCTGACTTGTATGTGGAACACTGCCAAAAATTGGGAGATGTGGGCTTATTCCTGGATGCTCTTAGAGTGATATTTGAAGACATACCCGAGCCCAGCAAGTTGAAAGGGAAATATTTGAGGTCAGGCAAAGGGGCAGGCCTGTAGTGGACTATATAAGAGAATTCCGGAGGCTAGCAGGCATATTAAGTGGCTCCTGGTGCGTCAATTCAAGGCTGGTCTGGGCCGGGCATTGAGGTGGGCATGTGTATATCGTGGCCTTCCACCACACTTGGTAGCATGGTTTCAGGCGTCCACATAGCTGAAACCCGAAGTGAAAGAGGATAAGGTGAGAGGGGAGTGGATTCCCAGACCTCGTAGATCCCCTGAAAGACCAGTTCCTGCCAGGCCTTCGGGTCAACCTGTATATCCATCTACCACCCCTTCAAGCAGCAGGCTGGTCGTTCCCCAATGCTGTGTTTTGGCTGTGGAGACCTGGTCATCGGGCAGTGGACTGCTCAGAAGCAATGACAATAGCTGCTGTGGGATCGTTAGCAGCTAATCCAGGTAACCACTTGCACAACAAACCACTTGAAAAGGTATAGAATGCTCTATAGCTACGTTCGTCAAGCCCGGTTGCTGAATCTGAGCCAGTGAAGCCCAGCCCTGGTGTGGATCTCAACATGAGTGAGGACGAAGGTGAAAGGGAGGCGGATCCCATTGTGAGTCTGGTGGTCCAACCCTTCTGGATTCCAGTTCAGGTGACGACTCATAAATCCTACGACTGCAAGGCACTGATAGATACTGGTTGTACACATTGTCTTATGAGTCTTGACACTGCAACCAGGATAGGGATGAACACTCACAGGCTTTCATGTTCCACCACAGGCTTTCATGTCCCATGCGGCTCGAACAGATGGATGGTTGCTTATGGATGGTTGCGGCTCAAACAGATGGATGGTCGCATGGCTACCCATATTACTGAGCGTGTCCTCTTGGAAATAGGTCCACATAAGAAACTCATTCATTTCATTGTTGTCCCAATGGTCCAAGAGGAAATAGTGCTGGGTCTCACCTGGCTTGATAAGTGGGGCTCCACTATTTGGTGGGGTGGTGGTTGTAGGCATTTACAAATAGGACTTGGGCCAAAACCTCCTTTGCATGAGATAGATAATCAACCTCAGATCCACGGGGCTTTTGTGGAGAATGTTGTGGCAAACCTTAGGGTAGAGGAGTTAACAGGGCACCAACGCTATCCAGTGGAGTACTTGGATCTAGCAGCAGTGTTTGATGAGGGTGTGATGTTTTGCCACCTCATTGCTCAACAGATTGCGGCATCAAAATCGTACCAGGGGTAAAATTGCTGAAGCCCAAGATGTACTCTATGACACCTCAGGAGCTAGCTGAAATGCGACAATACATTGAGAAGAATTTACGATGGGGATTCATCCAACCAGCCAGGTCACAGATAGTTTAGTTTAGTTTAGTTTATTGGGATTTCTATGCCACCCTATCTCCCAAAGGACTCAGGGTGGCTCACAACAATAAAAACATGTAATACAAAATTTAAAAAACTATTAAATGAACATCCCAATTACGTAATTAAAAACCAACAAACCAATTAATTAAAAAAACCCATCAGTCCAGGTCGGCCAGTTGGAAAAGCCATACCTGTTCTGTTTAGGGAACAGAAGGATGGCGGGCTGCACCTGTATGTGGATTTCCAGGGGATAAATGCTGTGTGTAACATATGTACCCCCTACCATTGATGATGGACATGCTCGCCCATTTAGCAGAAGGTCGCATTTTTTACCAAGCTAAACTTTCAGGAAGCATATTACCAAGTTAGGATAAAGGCTGGGGATGAGTGAAAGACCACTTTCAATTGTCCATTAGGGAGTTTTCAGTTCAGGGTCAAGCCCTTTGGGTTACAAGGTGCACCAGCTGTGTTTATGCAACTCATAAATGAGCTACTACAAGAACATTTGTACAAGGGCATTTTGGTGTATCTGGACAATATACTCATATACACAAAGATCCTAGAAGAACATGTGCAGTTGAGGCGAAAGATGCTCCAGAAATTGTTGGATGCACATTTATATGTGAAACTTTCCAAGTGTGAGTTTCACAAAACTCAATTGGACTATCTAGGATTTCACATCTCACCTGCAGGTATAGAAATGGACCCATCAAAGGTGCAAGCAGTACTAGATTGGCAGGCCCCACGGACTCGTAAACAGCTACAGAGCTTCTTGGGGTTTGCTAATTTTTACCGTCAGTTTATTCCATCTTTTGCAGGTGTAGCTCTACCTTTGACTGAACTATTATGGACAAAACACCTAGTTGGAAAACCACGTCCAGGACAACCACTACAATGGACAGTGCCATGCCAATAAGCATTTGAGAAATTGAAAGCTTTGTTTGCTAAGGAACCAGTATTAAAACATCCCAACCCAAACCTCCCATTTATAGTACAGGCAGATGCCAGTAATGTGGTGTTTGGAGTGGTGTTGTTGCAACTGAATGAATCCAGTACCGTAAAACCATGAACCTATACCTCCTGAAAGGTGACCAAGACAGAGCGCAAATGGGCCATTTGGGAGAAGGAGGCCTTTGCAGTCAAATGGGCTCTAACAACTTGGAGACACCTTTTAGAAGGTGGACAACTGCGTTTTGAGGTTTGGACCAATCATAAGAACTTGGAAGCTTTGCAGACACCCTGTAAGCTGTCACCCAAACAAGTCTGGTGGGCTTTGTATTTACATTGAGGTACATCCCAGCTGGAAAAAAACTTCTTAGCTGATGCTTTGTCGTATAAACCACAATACGCAGGGGCACATGATGAGGTGGTGCAAGTGATAATCCCCACCATGGAATGCGAAGGACAAATTCAGAAGGCACAAAAAATTTCCGGGAAACCCATTCCTAGAATCAATATACCACAGGCTATTAAAGAAGCACTGGAGACAGATTCTTGGTTCAAAGAGCATAGGCAAATACTTACCATGAGAGATGGACTCGCTTGGACGGGATTGAAAATATATGTCCCCGGTTCATTACGGCTATAGATATTGCATAGATGCCATGACACAAAAGCCGCTGGACATTTCGGGTTTGTGAAAACTCTTCACCTGACAAATCTGCAGTTCTGGTGGCTAGGTATGAAAAAAGACCTGGAAAGCTATGTGCAAAACTGTGTGGTATGTGCCACCATGAAGAAAGGAACAGGAAAACCACCTGGGTTACTACAACCAATCGCTATGCCAACCTGACCACGGGAAGAGATTGCCATGGATTTTATAGTTGACATCCCCAAAAACCATGGCAACAAAGTCATTTGGACCATTATAGACTTATTTTCCAAACAAGCCTATTTTGTTGCCTGTCCCGATTTACTGTCCACCAGGAAACCAGCCAAATTATTCATTCATCACACATATCATCTGCATGGTGTGGGAAGAAAAAATAGGCTATTGATCTATCAGATTCAATAAGGCCTTTGGATGATAGCAGACCCCAGAAAAAAAGAGACACGAACCAAAGTTTTAGACAGGATGATTTCAAAATGTACCATAACTATTTGTAATCCTGCTGAGCTGCTGTTGTGGAATGTGATTTTGCAATGCATGTAGTTTCAAAAACCTTGAGCAATAGGAAACAGAAGGTATGATGGATAGAGGTTTGAGATGTGCATAAGTATATGTGGAAACTATCTGTCAGTAAGAAAGAACAAAGAAGTACGTTGTCAAATGCATACAGAAAAGTATAAAGAGAATGTTTGGGATGTGTTCAGCGCCACTGGCCATGGCTACTCCTTGCAGGACTCAGCCATGTCAGTGGATCTCATTGCAATGAGTTATTTGATATAAGTTGTGTTACGATGGCT
Organism: Naja naja; assembly: GCA_009733165.1. Lineage (NCBI taxonomy): Eukaryota > Metazoa > Chordata > Lepidosauria > Squamata > Elapidae > Naja > Naja naja. The sequence goes on along the minus strand of CM019148.1, from coordinate 334,564,966 downwards.
GTTCATGTTCCAAATTGCTCATGAAATAAACCTCTGATCTTAAGGTAGGATTTATTGTGGTTTGTGTTCATCTTTTACTGAATTATTTTTACAACAACGGTATACCATGAAGAATTGTGTTGGACCGTGGCATCCAGTTTATGGCTAAGTTCTGGCACCAATTTCTCACCATGGTCGGGTCCTCGCAAGGGCTGAGTTCAGCATTTCAGCCAGCTACCAATGGAGCAGCCAAACTAGCTACTGCCATGGGGGGGCAGTATTTACAGTGTTATGTTCAGTATCAACAAACAGATTGGGCGGATTTTTTACCCTACACTGAGGTGGCTTACAACAATGCTATACACACTAGTACTGGATATTCCCCGTTTAAGATAGTGCATGGCCAAGACTTTGTCCTAATACCAGAGTGCCCTCGGGCAGTGCCAGAGGGGGTGGGGTTACAAGAATGGATAAATAACATGCAGCAGGTGTGGGGAACGGTGAAACAGGCGTTAGAACAATCAGCAAATCTGTATAAATGACAAGCTGATAAGAAACGATCCCCACAACCCAACTTCCATGTGGAAGTTCTGAATTCAAATATAATTGGACAATAAGGAACCAGCGAAGGAGAGGTATTGGGGAGGAACTGGACGGCGAGTGTTAACCTGGAAAGTTTGGTGCATGAACTTCAGTTCTGGCTTGGCTATACTGTGATCCACTTGGCCTTCAGTAAAGTAAACCTTTCACACTGAATGGAATCGAGGGTCATTCTTGCTTAAGGGACCATGTTGGGGCAGGACTGACACCTATATACAGTCCAGGTAGCCATAGTACAGACAGAACATTAGGAGTGGGATTCTACTGGTTCGGGCCAGTTCAGGCGAACCAGATTTTAAGTTTACATCCAGTTCGGCTAACCAGTAGTTCTGAAGAACAGCTGGCCCTGCCCATCCCTCCCCTCCCAGGAGTCCCCACGAGGCCCGTCTGGCTCTCAGGTAAGTGCAGGGTAGCCTCTTGGGAGCAAAAACGGGGCATGGGGGGGTTTCCAGTGCAACCCCCACCCTGTTTTTGCTCTCAAGAGGCTCCAGGGAGGCTAGCTAGGCTGAGAATGCCCCCCCTACTTTTGCTCCCAGGAGGCTACCCTACACTTACCTGAGAGCCAGACGGTCAATGGGGAATCCACTTAAGTACCATGTTGCTAACTTAACAAATGCAATGATTCATTTAACAAATGTGGCAAGAAAGGTAGTAAAATGGGGCAAACTCACTTAACAAATGTTTTGACACGTCCCTTTTATCTTCCTCCTTCCTTCCTCCTCCTTGTCATTTGGGAAAGTTCCAGAACTTTTTCAATATAATTTGTTTTAGTGAATGCCCCAGTGGTGGGATTCAAATAATTTAACAACCGGTTCACTCAGGATCAGGTTGGCTGTTGTGGGAGGCATGGCCCATCCCCATCCTCCAGATCTGCCACGTATGCAAGATGAGCCTCCTGTGACAGCCAACCTGACCCTGAGCAAACTGGTTGTCAAATTACACACACACACGCTATTAAAGTGGATCCTGAATGCTGCACTGCATTGGAGAAATGGGAAACGGAGCAGCCGGCATGAGGGAAGGAGGAAGAGCAGGGAGAAGAAAGAGGAAAAACGGCCTCCTCCTTCCCTCACCCCAGCCACTCTGTTGCCTATTTCTCCATTGCAGTGCAGCACAGCACCCAGGATCCACTTTGATAGTGGGGTGGATGGGTATAATTTAACAACGGGTTCACTTGAACTGGTGTGAACTAGCTGAATCCCACCACTGGAATGCACATTACTAATTACAACTTCCTCCAAGGAAGAATCTGGAACTCCTCCCAAGTACGCATCTTCCACAGCAGTGGTCCCCAACCTTCCTGGCTTCATGGACCAGCAGCAGCAGCGGGGGTGATGGCAGTGCAGGGGGGGGGGAAATAGTTTTGCATGCGCCACCTAGCTCCTGCGCATATGCAAATGCAGCTCCCACATGCTTGCCCACCACTTGTGCAGCCCGGTTCCCAATGTGCCATGGATGGGGGATGGGAGATTCTTGTTCCACAGGATTAAAAAAATGTATAACTTCTTGCTTTGGATTTACAGGTAATCCTCAACTTGCAATTACAATTGAGCCCAAACTTTCTGTTGCTAAGTGAGACATTTGTTAAGTGAGTTTTGTCCTAGTATATGACCCTTCTTGCCACAGTTGTTAAGTGAAACACTGCAGTTGTTAAGTGAATCTGTCTTGCCCATTGACTTTGCTTGTCAGAAAAGATTATCCAGGAGCCTGCAACCATCATAAATATGAGTCAGTTGCCAAGTGGCTGAATTTTGATCATGTAGCCATGTTTTTTGGGGGGGGGTCCAAGGAGCTAAGTGTGAAAAATGGTCACAAGTCACTCTTTTCAGTGCCATTATAACTTCAAAAGTCACTAAATAAACTGTTATGACTCAACAATTATCTGTAAATTATGATTATTATGATTATGATTATTATGATTATGATTATTATGATTATTATGATTATTATTAGACTTCTATGCTACCCTGTCTCCCGAAGGACTCAGGGCAGCTTACATTTAAAAGAACAGTACAAAAATTAAAACAGAATTAAATTAAATAAGAAATCTCATTAGGCTAAGAACAAAGCTAACTACTAAAAATTCCCATCCCTCCATCAGTTCGGGTTAGCAAGCCATGTCATGATCTCTGAGGGAAATGAATTGCCATTTCCTGCTATTGCATTTGTTCAGAAAATTTCATAATTGCTGACTCCAAGTTGTGGGACTCATCCCAGGTTGCCCAGTAATATAAGTAGAATCAAAGAGGATCCACCTAATTGAAATAAAATTGAGGTTTGTATAGTTTTTTTTAAAAGAATTTCTCATTTTGTAGAAGAACATGAAAATATTTTTATATATTTCAAGAATATGTTTTAACTTGAGAACTCTTTCTTGTACATGGCGTATATAGATTTGGAGAGGCAGAGTATGCGAGAGATGGAGGGCAGGCAAGACTAGCCCAAACTCATCTAGCTAGATTTGCACCTGAGATAAGATTAGAATTCATGATCTTTCAGTTTCTAGCTTGGTGTATTAATCACTACACCCAATATTGTCATACTTTCCTAAAGAAAAAAGATAAAGATAAAGCTATGCTGGTATATGTACTATGCTTGCATGTTCTTCCTTTTATTTTTTTGAGCCATTTGATGTTCCATAAGTGATTCAGAGTGATACTTTTAACTTTGCTTGTATTTATTTGTCAACGTTATAGGGGAAAGGAACAGCATTCAGCTGTCATGGCATAAAGGGAATCTCTGGAATAGAATTTTTTTCCCCTGCCAGACACAAAATAATGTCTAACAAGTTTTGAATTGTATTACAATCCTTCTTTTTCTCTGTTAATTTTGGTGGAGACTTTTCAAGAAAGAGGAGTTGCTACATCTTGCTATTGTAAGTAGTTGACTAATATTGTCTTCCCAACTCTTTGTCATATAATTTACTGCAAGTCTGTAGAGATTCTTAGTTATCCATATCATGGTTGTCCCAAAGGCAGTGGTGAGCTGCAACTGGTTTAACAACCGGTTCTGTGAGTGCACGTTTTGCGCAAATAGATTTCCTAGGATTTCCCAGCTCAACTTTCCTCTACTTCTATACAAGTTTTTGTTTTTCCATTGTTCAGGATACCTCTTTCTTGTAAAGGCATTCAATGATGACAGCAATAAACGTGATTCTTCTCAGTGGTGAGCTCCTTACTTCAGCAAAAAAACCATTTAAAACTCAAAAAACGGGTGAATTTCTCTCGCTATCCAGCACAGCAGCTGCTTCTCCCTTCAATTGTCATGCCTTTCTGGGAGCTGTGTATTGTACCCAACATAATTTTATTATATATATACACACACACACATACATATAGCAAGCACATATTCTTGGCATACACTTTGGTCATTTCATACTTGTAATCCCAATAATATCTTTTATGTAAATCAGTTCAAGGTCAACAATTGGAGAAAACACCCAAGTCTAAATTCATACTGTAACACTCTTAACTATACTTTTTTATTCATTGCATGGTCAGCCAAATGTTCAGACTGGATTTGGTATTTTTGTACACTTATCAAGACCTTCCCAATGATCTGGGATAAGCAGTTGTTGATTTTTTATTGTTAAAGGTAAAGAAGCTTCTTGGACAAGAAGCAAAATGTCTTCAAAGAAAAACCAGAAAGTCCAGTTGCTTCTTGAAAAAGCACCTTTGGGACAACCATGACCTGGATGACTGAGTACCTCCATAGACATTACTTGATTTCTTTTGCCAGAGTTGGTTTATTTTTATTTGCAGGTCTTTTGTGTTTTGCTATCATCTCCAGTTGTTTCTCTTCTCTTCTGCTGTCTCCAAGCACTGCCACAATCTATTGTTATTAATGTTATCATCTTAACAAGAATTTAAACTTAGGCATATAATTTTCTGACTCTTCAGGCTAATCAGATGTGAATGATGAATGATATTCCTGCAGCTCCTGCCAGTGGTGGATCAAGAAGCTGAGTACCATGCGTTGATCTGAGCCAGTCTGATAAATGAAGCTTCTATCCCCTTTGAGGTTATCTTTGACATCTTCCTCAGGAGGATTCCTGCAAGATCATATATCTAGATCCCATATGAACTTCCTCTCCTGTTCTGGACTTTTCATAAGATTGTTGCTATGATTCACAAACCGTGCTAATCTGCAGGTTTTGCAGAAGTTGCTTTAATTGTAGCACACTTCTGCATTCTTCTTGCAGAATATGAAATTTTGAGTTCTAGACAACACTTAAACCAAGAGCCATACCCACTATAGGGCATTTCACAGCCCACTGGGTCTCACCCCTGATCAAGCAGGACAACATTCTCTCTATCCTTTTCCCGGGGGTCCTACTCCTTCCAAGCTTTTGTGTTGCCCGTCAGCCCAGCCATTTCTTGCTCACTCCCTGGTCACCTCTTACTAACTCAGAGGTCCCCATAGCTGGCTGGAGAATTCTGGGAGTTGAAGTCCACAAGTCTTAGTTGCCAGGTTTGGGGACCCCTCAGTTATCTCACTCCACAATTAGAAAGCTCCTCTTGCCTAAGGAAATTCTCAGTCATTCAGGTCATGGTTGTCCCAAATGTGCTTTTTTTTCAACAGGTAACTGGACTTTCTGGTTTTTCTTTGAAGATCTTTCACCTTCAAAAAATTGAAGAAGCATCTTGGATGCTTCTTTGAAGCTAAATGTCTTCAAAGAAAATCCAGTTGCTTGTAAAAAAGCACTTTTGGGACAAATCCCCTCTTGGGGTTCTGCACAACAACCACCCCTCCCCCACATTCCTCCAGAATTGCTGAGCCCAGACCAAGAGCCTCCTGCTTGGTACGGAGAAGCAGCAGTGGTTCTAAACGATGAATGTTCACCACCCTCTGCCAAAGGAAGCCGGTGGGCTCCAACCAGCCAGCAAAGGAGGGCACCCTGCCGGCTCTCCTGAATGCAAAAGGGGAGCTTGACTCCATACTGTTCTACAGAGGAATTATTGAGACTGTCATCTGCACCTCTATAACTGTCTGGTTTGGTTCTGCAACCCAACAGGACAGGCACAGACTCCAGAGATTAATTAGGACTGCAGAAAAAAACAATTATTACCAACCTGCCTTCAATTGAGGACCTGTATACTGCACAAGTCAAAAAGAGGGCTGTGAAAATATTTACAGACCCCTCACATCCTGGACATACACTGTTTCAACTCCTTCCCTCAAAACGACGCTATAGAGCACTGCACACCAGAACAACTAGACACAAAAAAAGTTTTCACCCTAAAGCCATTACTCTGCTAAACGAATAGTTCCCTCAACACTGTCCAACTATTTACAAAGTCTGCACTACTATTACTATTACTGTTAATCTTTTCATCACTCCTTATCACCCATCCCTTCCCACTTGTGACTGTATAAGACTGTAACTTTCTCGCTTGTACCCTAAAGATTTTAATTGACTGTTTCCTCATATGATTTGATTGCTTATTATACCCTATGACTACCATTAAGTGTTGTACCTGATGATTCTTGACTCTTGACGAATGTATCTTTTCTTTTATGTACACTGAGAGCATTTGCACCAAAGACAAATTCCTTGTGTGTCCAATCACACTTGGCCAATAAAAAATTCTGTTCTGTTCTGTTCTATTCGCAAAGCCAGAGTTCGCGGGTCTGGGAGCTCGGTGGCTGCAGCGGGCGAGCGTGGGGCGGAGTTTGTCTCCAAGCTTCTCCGGGCTGATATAAGGTGCGTCTCTGGAGCGCGCTTTTCTGTACAGCACCGGAGGCGAGCCTGCTTAGTGTGATAGTAGGAATGGGTAACCGGGTCACCCGCGGAGATTTCGAGTGGGTTTACACCGACCAGCCCCATACGCAACGGAGGAAGGAGATTTTGGGTAAGTTAGGATTGAGACGTTTCGAAAAAAGGGCGATGCTTCTGGCAAGGTGGAGGCGCTGGTCCACCTTTCTTTCCCCTCTCAAACGCAAAGAGTTGCCGTTTATTCCCAGTTGGTGGTCGGTTCGATCACTTGGGATGGCATAGGAGCGCGGCTGGATCCCCCCCAGTTGCTTCTTGTTCTTTCCATTCCCCGCGCCCACCCTCCCCCTTGCAAAGCCTGTAGTCGAGTTTGACTTCTGGTGCCTGCGAGGAGTCTTAATCATTTCCTCAGCATCAAGGAGGAACTGCTTTGCCACGTCCCGTAGTTTCCCAAATAACACCTGGATTCCTTAGTCAATTACTAATCAGCTCCAAACCTGCTTAGTTATATATTCTATGATGGGCTAGGTGCTGCCGTTGCGCAAGGTAATTTTTTTATCTTTAGGGTGTGTTTGTGAGTGAGTGAGTCTGCGTGTGAGAGAGAGGGAGGGAGGGAGAGGGGGGGAGAGAGGGATCTGGGGCATCGAGATAGAGATTTTTAAGGCTTTAAACCGGTTTTCTATGTAGACTGCTTCCTTCACAAATGAACCTTCAACAGGATTGATCATAGTAAGGATCGGATGTAAGGGGTTTTTTTCGGGGGACTAGTGAAATCTAGTTCAATGATTCCTCTAGCTGCACTCATGTTGAACATCAACTAAACTTGCAAACAGGTAGTATAGTTAAAACAAATGCAAAGGAGTGACAGCTGAGTCAGAGATCCTTGGAGCAAGATTTAGAAAGAAGGATCCCCAAAGGTAGCAAGGCTGGTTTATTATCAGATTTTGAAAAAAAGCAAAACAGCGTATGCATTATCATCTAAGGAACCAATGCCCCATATTTTCTTAAAACCTCCCCCCCCCCTGCGCCTTTCATTAAAACTTTTCTTTCAGAGTTTAAAATGAAGCTAATCCTTTCTTCCTCGTTCTACCCTTCCTCTTTTTGGATTATTTTTGTCCCAAATAAGTTCCTTGATACATTTTGAACCCTAGTCCCATCATGTGAGATGGTTACTGCGATCTAGTTTAGCAACACCAAAGGGACTAGATGGACAAGGCTTGCTACCTTTTAGAAATAAATAAATATTATTTTTATCCAGTCTTCTTCCTCCAGAAAGCTCATTATTTTATGCAGTTTTCTATTCTTTTTTTTACTGCACAGCAGTTCTGTGGGAAGGGATGATTCGGCTGAATAGTATGATCACTCAGCTAGGGAATAAACCCCCTATTCCTCCTCTGATTATCATAGCTTCCTTTATCTTTCATAGCAAGTTAGCAATTTAGATGACTGTGCAATCAAAGGCCTTCCGGAACTGGCACCAAACCAGATTCTCTATTGGCTGAAGGAGGGTTATATAAATTCCTTTTATTTACTATTTTTTCTTTTTTTGGTTAATGAAATGGATTCCCCTTTGGTTGCATCAAAGGGTATTGTGTAACATTTCTGCCTGGAACAACTTTGTTGAACTGTATTGTTTCCAAGGGGCAACTTGTTTCCTTTTAATTCCATTTGCCTTATTTGGTAAGCAGAGACCTGTGTCAAATATACTTATTTTGAAATGGGTTGACTTGAATTTAAATTTCTGCATAGCATTTCAGGCATACTCTATACCAGGGGTGTCCAAACTTTTTTCAAAGAGGGCCAGATTGGATGAAGTGAATATGCTGGAGGGCCGAACATTTTTCCGAATATTCTTTGAACAATTACAATTAAATGCAAATGAATTATTTTATGCCAAGTTAATTGCAAATGGCATACTTTTCATTTCATAACATTAAGATCAACTGACAGCTGAGTTTTCACAATGTATTTTAAATAAATTAAAAAAAAACTTACCTGCACTAATGTGAAGGGTGAAACTGAGACCTGTACTGCAGCAAATAGGCTCGGTCTGGTACAAAGGAAATGGTTTTGATGCGCAAAATGTCACGCAGATGAGAGTCACTTAGTCTTGTCCTCACATGGTTCTTGTTAAAGTTCATAGCAGAGAATGTCTTCTCACACAAATATGTTGAGCCAAACAAGCTCAGCATTTTCTTAGCCAATGTCCGAATCTCCTGAGCCCTTATCCAGTTGGCGGTACAAGTTCACAAGAGAGAGCTGTTGGTGACGACTGTGTAACTCGCTGTCACAATGCAGCTCAATGAGCTCAAGCTGCAGCTGATCTGGAGCATCATCGGGGTCAACAGAGAATGGAAAGGAGAAAAGGCTGATCTCCTTTTCAATAGCTGCAAAATCTTGAAAGCGCCGTTTAAACTCTCCAGCCAGAGATGCGATGTCTGCTGCATACCTGCTCATTTGCACACTGATATTGTCCTGTGAAAAACTGTTCATTATTTCCTGCAATGCTGGGAAATGTATGGTATTGGGCTGTGTTTGTGACAAATGCCTTTGGAAAAGTTGCAGCTTTGTTCCAAAGGCCTTGAGGTGTGAATAAAGCTGGTTCACCGCTGCATCTTTTCCCTGAAGACTCGTGTTTAGTACATTCAGATACTTTGTTGTGTCAACTAGAAACCCCAAATCAGGCAGCCAAATAGGATCAGATAGTTCTTGCATCGGTTGTCCCTTTGTTTCCAAGAATTCTTTGATTTCCTTTCTGAGAGAGTAGAAATGCTGCAGCGCAGACCCTCGACTGAGCCATCTTACATCATTGTGATATAAAACATCTTCATATTCAGCCTGGATGTCCAGTAGAAACTGTTTAAACTGGCGGTGGCACAGAGCTTTAGCACGAATAAAATTAATAGTCTTTACAACCGGTTTCATAACATGATCATATTTGAGATATTTAGCACAGAGAACTTGTTGATGAATGATACAATGGAGTTTAATAGCTTTGCCTCCTTCCTCAATCACCTTGTTACAGATTAGGGTTGATAAGCCACTTCGTTCACCAACCATAGCAGGTGCCCCATCAGTAATAATCCCAGTAACTTTGTTCCAGGGCAGTTTCATGTCATCTATTGCGGAACTAACAGCAACAAATAAATCTTTTCCTCTAGTTTGGTCCGGTAAGGCTCTGGAGGTCAAGTAGCTCTTCAGTCACATTTATTTCATCATCCACCCCTCTCAAAAAAATCAGCAACTGAGCTGTGTCAGATAGGTCTGTGCTTTCATCACAGGCTATTGAAAAGAAGTCAAAATCCTGTCCTTTGGACGTCAACTGTCTCTTAATATCTGATGAAATATCTTCAATTCTCCGTGCTACAGTGTTACGAGCCAGGCAAATGTTGGCAAACTCTTGCTTCTTCTCGGGACAGATATTTTCAACCATTTTCATAACGCACTCTTTAATAAAATCACCCTCAGCAAAAGACTTGCAATTTTTAGCAATTAACATTGCCACATCATAGCTTGCCTTTGTGGCATTTTCATTTGACTCATGGACTCTTGTGAAAAATCGCTGTTGTGATGTTAAAACTGCTTCAAGTTGCTTCAACTTTTCACTGCGGTCACGCCCTGTTATTTTGTCATATGTGTTATGTTTTGTCTGGTAGTGTCTTTTGATATTAAATTCTTTATAAACGGCCACAGTCTCTTGACATATCAGACAAACACAGTGATTCCGTATTTCACTGAAAAAAAATTCCACTTTCCACCTTTCCTGGAAACGGCGGCCCTCACTGTCAACTTTCCTTTTCTTATTTATAGTCGCCATTCTATAAATTGGCCAGAAGGGGGAGGGTGAAGGGTGCAGTGACAGAGTAAAAATCTGGCCCTTGTGGAAATATGTTTATGAGAGTAATATGGCAGGAATCACATTTTGGAGAGCTGCTCCTTGTTCATATTTAGCAAGCATGATTCTGCATGATTCTGCTTTTGTTTGACCTTGGCAGGTGGAAGCTGTGTTATTTGCTTTGACAAGGTCAGACTCTCTGGTAACAGCTCACACACTTCCACCACTTCACAAATTCTGCTAGGCCAGGGCCCTACCTACCCCTGTCCAGCACCCCATATCCCAGCCCATAAAATGGCTGTCTCACACCTCATATATACTGCAAGTCCCGCGGAGGAAATAGCTGGAGATGAAGCAAAGCAGAGAAACTTCACACTGATCAAAGCCCGGCCCTGACGTCACTGCCCACTGTCGCTCCCAACGAGCTGCAGTCAGGCATGTGCACTGCCCTCAAGCAGAAGACTGTCCGCCACAGAAGAAGGGCGGTGACGTCAGGATCGGGCTTCCAATGCAGCCCTCTCATTGCCCTCCCTCCTGTGGCAGACAGTCTTCTGTCGCTCCCAACGTGCCACCCTCAAGCAGAAGATGTAAATGCGGCCCTCCCACGGTCCTCCCTTCTGATTGAGGGCGGCGCGTTGTGAGCGACAGAGGGCGGTGACTTCAGGATCGGGCTTCCGATGCGGCCCTCTCACCGCCCTCCCTCCTGTGGCAGACAGTTTTCTGCTTGCCGCCCTCAATCAGAAGGGAGGGCCATGGGAGGGCCGCATTTACACAGAGCAGGGAGGGCTGTTAGAGGGCCGTATTAAACCACCTTCTGGGCCATCCAAAGGCCTTATTGAATCTGATAGATCAATAGCCTATTTTTTCTTCCCACACCATGCAGATGATATGTGTGATGAATGAATAATTTGGCTGGTTTCCTGGTGGACAGTAAATCGGGACAGGCAACAAAATGGGCTTGTTTGGAAAATAAGTCTATAATGGTCCAAATGACTTTGTTGCCATGGTTTTTGGGGATGTCAACTATAAAATCCATGGCAATCTCTTCCCGTGGTCAGGTTGGCATAGCGATTGGTTGTAGTAACCCAGGTGGTTTTCCTGTTCCTTTCTTCATGGTGGCACATACCACACAGTTTTGCACATAGCTTTCCAGGTCTTTTTTCATACCTAGCCACCAGAACTGCAGATTTGTCAGGTGAAGAGTTTTCACAAACCCGAAATGTCCAGCGGCTTTTGTGTCATGGCATCTATGCAATATCTATAGCCGTAATGAACCGGGGACATATATTTTCAATCCCGTCCAAGCGAGTCCATCTCTCATGGTAAGTATTTGCCTATGCTCTTTGAACCAAGAATCTGTCTCCAGTGCTTCTTTAATAGCCTGTGGTATATTGATTCTAGGAATGGGTTTCCCGGAAATTTTTTGTGCCTTCTGAATTTGTCCTTCGCATTCCATGGTGGGGATTATCACTTGCACCACCTCATCATGTGCCCCTGCGTATTGTGGTTTATATGACAAAGCATCAGCTAAGAAGTTTTTTTCCCAGCCGGGATGCACCTCAATGCAAATACAAAGCCCACCAGACTTGTTTGGGCGACAGCTTACAGGGTCTCTGCAAAGCTTCCAGGTTCTTATGATTGGTCCAAACCTCAAAACGCAGTTGTCCACCTTCTAAAAGATGTCTCCAAGTTGTTAGAGCCCATTTGACTGCAAAGGCCTCCTTCTCCCAAATGGCCCATTTGCGCTCTGTCTTGGTCACCTTTCAGGAGGTATAGGTTCATGGTTTTACGGTACTGGATTCATTCAGTTGCAACAACACCACTCCAAACACCACATTACTGGCATCTGCCTGTACTATAAATGGGAGGTTTGGGTTGGGATGTTTTAATACTGGTTCCTTAGCAAACAAAGCTTTCAATTTCTCAAATGCTTATTGGCATGTCACTGTCCATTGTAGTGGTTGCCCTGGACGTGGTTTTCCAACTAGGTGTTTTGTCCGTAATAGTTCAGTCAAAGGTAGAGCTACACCTGCAAAAGATGGAATAAACTGACGGTAAAAATTAGCAAACCCCAAGAAGCTCTGTAGCTGTTTACGAGTCCGTGGGGCCTGCCAATCTAGTACTGCTTGCACCTTTGATGGGTCCATTTCTATACCTGCAGGTGAGATGTGAAATCCTAGATAGTCCAATTGAGTTTTGTGAAACTCACACTTGGAAAGTTTCACATATAAATGTGCATCCAACAATTTTTGGAACATCTTTCGCATCAACTGCACATGTTCTTCTAGGATCTTTGTGTATATGAGTATATTGTCCAGATACACCAAAACGCCCTTGTACAAATGTTCTTGTAGTAGCTCATTTATGAGCTGCATAAACACAGCTGGTGCACCTTGTAACCCAAAGGGCTTGACCCTGAACTGAAAACTCCCTAATGGACAATTGAAAGTGGTCTTTCACTCATCCCCAGCCTTTATCCTAACTCGGTAATATGCTTCCTGAAAGTTTAGCTTGGTAAAAAATGCGACCTTCTGCTAAATGGGCGAGCATGTCCATCACCAATGGTAGGGGGTACATATGTTACACACACACAGCATTTATCCCCTGGAAATCCACATACAGGTGCAGCCCGCCATCCTTCTGTTCCCTAAACAGAACAGGTATGGCTTTTCCAACTGGCCGACCTGGACTGATGGGTTTTTTTAATTAATTGGTTTGTTGGTTTTTAATTACGTAATTGGGATGTTCATTTAATAGTTTTTAAATTTTGTATTACATGTTTTTATTGTTGTGAGCCGCCCTGAGTCCTTTGGGAGATAGGGTGGCATAGAAATCCCAATAAACTAAACTAAACTAAACTATCTGTGACCTGGCTGGTTGGATGAATCCCCATCGTAAATTCTTCTCAATGTATTGTCGCATTTCAGCTAGCTCCTGAGGTGTCATAGAGTACATCTTGGGCTTCAGCAATTTTGCCCCTGGTACGATTTTGATGCTGCAATCTGTTGAGCGATGAGGTGGCAAAACATCACACTCTCATCAAACACTGCTGCTAGATCCAAGTACTCCACTGGATAGGGTTGGTGCCCTGTTAACTCCTCTACCCTAAGGTTTGCCACAACATTCTCCACAAAAGCCCCGTGGATCTGAGGTTGATTATCTATCTCATGCAAAGGAGGTTTTGGCCCACATCCTATTTGTAAATGCCTACATCCACCACCCCACCAAATAGTGGAGCCCCACTTATCAAGCCAGGTGAGACCCAGCACTATTTCCTCTTGGACCATTGGGACAACAATGAAATGAATGAGTTTCTTATGTGGACCTATTTCCAAGAGGACATGCTCAGTAATATGGGTAGCCATGCGACCATCCATCTGTTTGAGCTGCAACCATCCACAGCCATCTGACCTGTATCCAACGTTTGTTCGGCTTGAGGTGCTATGGCTGGCTTGGAAGTCACTTTCTCCTTGGCTTGAACTACCTTCTCCACTGTAGGCTGCACATCCAGAACAGGAAGGATAACCTCAGCCACCTCCAACTCCGCAGCCTCCAACTCGGTGTCTATTCCTTCTGCCATAGTCTTGGTTTAATGTAAATGTCAAGCCTTTCTCTGCTACCATTTTCAAAGGCTTGGAAAAACCTCTTGCCAGGGAGTAAAAAATCTTCCAAAACATCCCTGCTAATTAGAGGTGATAGACTGTGTTCTTCTTTGCTCGAACATTGAACACTTCAACAAGAGAATAATTAGGGAAGCCATCGAAATAGAGAAACACCCCCATAACATGAATAAATGGGATGATACTTCCCACCTACCAGACATCTGGAAACTAGCCCTAATCAACGAACGAGTCCCAGCCATGAAAACCAATACCGGACCCAAAATAACACATGATGCCACCACCAATCTCCCTCACCAGACTCAAACCCAAGCCCGCCCCACAGATAAAAGGCAACCACCGTCCAGAAACCAGACCATAGCTGCAACTCCAGATGCTACACCCCCCTCCGACCCCCAAACTAAGCAAACTGACACACGCTATAAACACATAGCCAGACCTCAAACTCGGAGCCAAACCAAGGCCTGGAATGTCACATCACAGCCTTCCACCCAGCATACTACATCATGGAACTCAGAAGATTACAACACAAAACCTCAGGAGGTTGCAACACAGACAACGACCCAGGAGATAACAGCACAAGACCCAGGATGTCACAACAATAAAACTCAGAAGGTCATCACGCAGCCCACTACCCAGGTAGCTAAAACACAAAAGGCTGAAGGACACACAGCCACTACCTCAGCCACACAGGCTCTTACAAAAAAAGCCAACCAATCAGCAAACACCAATTCCATCAACCAATCAAGAAGCAACAACACAGCCAAAAACACAGCCAACCAACCCGCTTACAGCAGAGCCAGCACACCACACTTCCCCTCCAGTATTTATAGAGAGAAGGCAGCTCAGATCACGCTTTGCTGGCACAAGCACAAAGCTGAAGACACCAGCCTGAAGATGGCGAGTGGGATCTCGTCGAAACGTCGCCAAGGTATTCTCAATCTTACAAGGGACAAGACCTGAATACACCAAGACCTACATACCTTTACCCATGAAAATCTACGAAAACATATATCTATATCTGCATATAAAAGGGAGGCAGATATATTTCTTTTCTGCTCTTAATAGTATTTTGATTTCTGTTCTTCTTCTGGAACTTTTTGCGGTTTAGAATTTGCTTCCATCTGAATGGGATCTGAATCTGACTCACATTTTACTAAAAGCAGAGAATTGACACTAATATATTTCACAACGTGGATTCAAAATGCCTCATTGTTATCTCCCTCTTTTATGTCTTTATATCTGTGACTTTTGAGTCCTTAGGAGCAAAGGTGCTCCACCCTATGGCATTTTGTTTGTTTATTTGTCAGCAGTACAAGTTGTCCTTTAAGGGATTGTTACATTTCTATATATGGAAAGAGGGATAAAATACTTAGGACATATGATTAATGAAAGCAGTAGAAAAATAACATTTGAAAGAGTTGAGATTTCTAGGATTGCCTGGATATTGTAGGCTGTGAATAGATATGCTATTTGCATAAAGTTTTGTATGCAAAACTACTAGAATGAGATGTTTGTGGATGGGAAGAGAAAATAGTAGAAGGAATTGAATGTAGTGAGCAAAGGAAGTTAGAGAAAGTAGGAGCAAGCAGAAATGGGTATTGCCTGTGGAAAGCATGTTAATTTTGGAAGTTGGAAGTTGCCTACATCAGGATAGTCATTAGGGGACTAAGGTATGATGTGACTTGTTTGTAGAAGCTTATGGATGCTGTGGATTGTGACAAATATGTGAGAAATGTATAGTACATAAAAGAGTTAGTAAACAAAATCTACTTTGGCAACTTTAGCATAAGAGCTTTTCAAGGCATTCGACTTGATCTTACTAAACTCCATCAATTCTTTACTGATGATAAATGGATACACAGGAAAGGTTAAATTCCTGTATAAAAATTGCTGGAAATTGTCCTGTTGATTCAAAACTGAGAATTTATAATCTCACATCTGTCACTGTTTCCATTTTTTCCCCTTCTGTTTGTCGGGAAGTGATGGGACTGGATGGTATGATCGTAGTTTTTTTTTAATGTTGAGTTTCAAACCAACTCTTTCACGCTCATCGAAAGGCTCTTTAGTGTATTCTTCACTTTCTGCTTTTAGAGTGGTATCATCTGCATATCTGAGGTTGATATTTCTCCTGTCAATCTTTACCATACATAAATATGTTATTCCACCCAAATCTCAAATCTAAACATTCAAGGTCTAACAATCTTAAATTTTTCAATACTACTGCAAAGTTTAAATGGCCAGAGGCTAGACTACAGCTTTCATGCTCGGCATGTTGTTTGTCAAGACAATTATTAAGCTTTTACTGGCACTAGTAGTTAGTATTTTTGTATCTGATTTGTTCTTCCTCATATAGTCAGCTACCCCGAAGCTAGAGTCAGGCTGTTTATGCTTAATTCCTGCTTCATAATCTACCTAACTGGCACAATATAGTTTAGCATCAAGCAATAGTTAATTAATATTTTTCTCTTTCTCAAGAGACTTTCTTACACAAATTCATGTTTGGTTTCTTGAAAGGGTGCTCAGGCAGCAATCTCATGCATCCAGATTCCATTTTTAAAAAAATGAAAAACAAATAAATGTATCACTCGCTTTTTGGTTATTTTGGTAAAAGCACGAAAGCCCAGTATGGCACCAAGAAACCCATGCTGTTTTGTGCAAGCTAGGAACTCCTTATTTTTAATTTTAATTTTAATTTTTTTTTATTGAACAAAAACATTAAAAACAATGAACATGATGAATCGTCCTGACAAACCTATTTCTTATACATATCTATTGTGCATAGCATATAATACAATTTTACATAATATATACATTTATTTATACATTACAGCAATTTTCCATATTTCTAATCTACTATCTTAACATCCTTATCTTATTTTAATTTTAAGTCCTTCCTTTTTCCCCACCATTGATAAAATTTGTCCCATACTTTATAGTATTCAGTCTTGTCCTTATTTTTTATTTCCAATGTTAGTTTATCCATTTTGGTGCATGTCCATATCTTTTTAATTATCTCAGTTTCATCAGGAATTTCCTTAACTTTCCAATTTTGAGCATAAACTTCTTAGGGAGCAAAAATCAGCTTCCATAAATCCCTGCTAATTAGAGGTGATAGACGGTGCTTTTCTCTGCTGTCAACTTTGCTTAAATAAAACCTGGAAAATAAGCTAAGAAACATCTTTTTATTTACAAAAATAATTAAACCTAGCGGGTTACATACCAGCAGCTTAATCTCACACCAAAGGCATATACAGTAAAAAAACAAAGGAAGTTACAGGAAGTGAAGTAAAAATCTCTTTAAGCATGCACAATAAATCAGAAATCACAAGACTGTCTTAACTCATTACTATGGAGACAAGATAACACAGTTCTAGCTAGCAATCACCTGCCTGCAAATATTTAGCTTAGGAGCTTGGCAGACAAATTACAAAAAACATAGTGACAAAACTAATCTTGCTGCCGTGATCACGTGTATTATTAGATACATTAGTTCCTTACTGTATCTCTCTGTATTGATTCCCAGCAAAAACAATTCTGGTTTATACTCAAGTTTAATCTCACCAATTTCTTCTAACCAACTTTGAATTTTTGGCCAGAATTCCTGGACTTTCCTACAAGTCCACCATATATGATAATACGATTTGTTTCCCTGGGAGAGTTTCTGTGATAAACGAATAAACCAACAGACTTTGATAATCTGATAATCCACAGGATGCTTTATTACATAAAATACTGCAGTATCGGACCCCTAACTCCCAAACAACAGGTTTTAGGAGGAAGGAAACATACCCATTTAGTGAATACAGCTTCAATAGGTTTGTCATAATTACATGGTTACATAACACTTCCTGTTTTCCATACATAGAAGTTATACAACTCATAAGACAATCCCATCCTTCCATGGAATTCTCCCAACATTCTCATTACAAGTCTAATAAATAATAATAATTATTATTATCATCTGATTTCCTGTTTTCCATCCAAATGATCCAAATGATTACACAAGTGATCATTAGTATTCCTATAATTGTCAAAATGACCTTCTTATTAATCCAAGCCAAGAACATATGATTTCACAACCAGACAGGACATTAGCAAAACAAACAAGTTTCATAACTGTTCTAATCTCTAACAGGTCACATAAAGAACAAATATGGCTTCAGTCTTGCTCTTTATATTCTTAGGTGTATAAGGTAAATTTTCATATATAATAATCCACTGTTTTTCTTTTGATCATCTGCGTACAGTTGATCAATTTACACCTGAGAATTACCATCAAGAAACACCATCAAGCAAATAACACTACTACATCATCCTCACAATCTGCAAAATAAGCATTAATCTTTTCCCTTTATATTTCTTAACATGTTCATCCACAGGTTCATGTTCAGCACCTCATAATATGATTTCTTTGTTTATATTTTTAATATGGGCATAACAGTCATTAAATGACCAATTGTACAGGATCCACCCATTGTATTAATTGGTAGAAATGCATATACATATGCTCCACACAACATAAACCAACCTCTAGGTAAATACAACACATGTGTTATTCCCCCTACATCTTCAACCTCTGTACAATAAAAAACTACAATAAAAAACAATAAAACTACAATAAAAAAAACTTCCTCACACATCTCAACAGCCTACACCCCAAAATACAATTCACCGTGGAAACAGAAGCCAACAACCAACTTCCCTTCCTGGATGTCCTAATTTACAAAAAACCCAATGGCTCCCTAGGACACACCATCTACTGGAAGAAAACACATATCAACCGCTACTTAAATGCACAATTCCATCAGCACCCTGCACAGATCAACTCTGTAGCCAAGACCCCCATCTCCAGAACCAAACACCTAGCCGACAAAGACCACCTGTGAACAGAATTACACACCCTCACTAACGTATTAATTTCCAACAGATTCCAAAGAAACACAATTACCAACCTAATCCTAAGGGAGACACCCCCCAAAAACCGAGATACAGAACAGGACAACGGTATCGCCCTCCTCCCCTACATCAAAGGCACCACAGATAAAATCAGCAAAATTCTCCACAGACACAATATCAGGACAGCATTCGGCACTGACCAAAAAATAGCTAACATCTTAAGAAGACAAGATCCAGCTAGAAAAGCAAGGAGTTTATGAAATACCATGCAAAAATTGCCCAGCCACATACATTGGACAAACCAACAGGAGAATAAATGCATGCCTCGCAGAACATAAGAACGCAGTCAGAAAAGAAGAAAATACTTCCTCCCTTTTCCAGCACCTTACAGCCACAGGACATGAAATTAATTTTGAGGGATCCAAATTAATCTCCAATACTGAACACTTCAACAAGAGAATAATTAGGGAAGCCATCGAAATAGAGAAACACCCCCATAACATGAATAAATGGGACGATACGTCCCGCCTACCAGACATCTGGAAACTAGCCCTTATCAACAAACGAGTCCCAGCCATGAAAACTGGTCCCAAAACAACACATGACGCCACCACCAATCTCCCTCACCAGACTCAAACCCAAACCCATCCCATAGACGAAAGGCAACCACCGTCCAGAAACCAGACCACGGCAGCATCACTAGCTGCTACACCCTCTGACTCCCAAACTAAGCAAACTGACACATGCCATGAACATATAGCCAGACCTCAAACTCAGAGACAAACCAAATCCCGGAACGTTACATCACAGCCATCTGCTAAGGATATCACATCACGGAACTCAGGAGGTTACACCACAAAACCTCAGGATGTTACAACACAGCCAATGACCCAGGAGATTACAGCACAAGGCCCAGGATGTCACAACAATAGAACTCAGAAGGTCATCACACAGCCCATTACCCAGGTTGTTACAACACAAAAGGCTGAGCCAGTACCTCAGTCACACAGGTTCTTATGAAAAAGTCAACCAATCTGCAAACATCAACTCCATCAACCAATCAAGAAGTAACAACACAGCCAACCAACCCGCTTATGACAGAGCCAGCACACCACACCTCCCCACCAGTATTAATAGAGAGACGGCAGCTCCGATCACACTTTGCTCACACAAGCATGAAGCCGAAAGCACCAGCCTGAAGATGGCGAGTGGGACCTTGTCGAAATGTTGCCAAGATACTCTCAATCTTACATGGGAAAAGACCCGGACACACCAAGACCTGCATACCTGTACTCATGAAAATCTACAAAAACAAAATGCAGGTCTTTGAATCACAGCAAGCAGCTTACCTAGAGCTATTCAGGCCACATTTTGCAGCACATTTTCTTTCCTCTACTCAGTTCATTGTGGAAAATAATAACCATTTCATGTTCTGTTATTTTGGGCAATGAATAGAATAGAATAGAATTCTTTATTGGCCAAGTGTGGTTGGACACACAAGGAATTTCTCTTGGTGCAAGTACTCTCAGTATACATAAAAGAAAAGATACATTCATCAAGAATCATAAGGTATGACACTTAATGATAGTCATAGGGTACAATAAGCAATTAAATCATACTAGGAAACAGTCAATATAAATCGTGAGGATACAAGGGACAAAATTACAGTCATACAGTCACAAGTGGGAGGGGATGGGTGATAAGGAGTGATGAGAAGATTAACAGTAATAGTAGTGCAGACTTTGTAATAGTTGAATAGTGTTGAGGGAATTATTTGTTTAGCAGAGTGATGGCTTTCGGGAAAAATGTTCTTGTGTCTAGTTGTTCTAGTTGTTCTGGTGTGCAGTGCTCTGTAGTATTGTTTTGAGGAAAGGAGTTGAAACAGTTTATGTCTGGGATGTGAGGGGTCTGTAAATATTTTCACAGCCCTCTTTTTGACTTGTGCAGTATACAGGTCCTCGATTGAAGGCAGGTTGGTGGTAATTGTTTTTGGTGAGGACTTGGTCACAATAAGCATTTGAGTAATCTGATGGGTTGTGTTAAGAATAGGGGAAAAAATCAGAAAGAAGTCTAATTTAATTGAAAATGAAATAAATGAAGTCCACATGAATGCCCCTCCCCATATTTTAATCATTTCCATTACTTTGGGAATGGAATGGGCATTCAAGATTTTGAGGAAGACACATCTTTGTGGGCCTCCCTATTCAGCACCTTTAGCTTAATATTTCTCAGCCTTGGCAAGTTTTACGATGTGTGGATTTCTATTCTCTGCCAACTGGGGAATTCTGGAAGCTGAAGTCCACATCTGTTAAAACTGTCAAGATTGAAAAACACTCAATACTGAGGTTATCCTTCCCTGGGGAAAACAACTTTGCCCCAATTTTGTAGCTACTATTCTGCCCATGAGCAATAGGGTTCCTCCCAATGTTTAGCTACTAGATTAATAATGATTGATTTATTATGTGGTGCTGGAATTAACAGCTCAAGAAGTCAAATCACCTTCTCACAAAAGCAGGCACTTACTCAGGTAGCTTGCTGCCAAGGATTAGCCTTTTCTGTTGGCATGTAACCCAACTTATAAATTGGAGTCAAGGCTAGTCCTCATTCATGAATTAGAGGGTCAGCATAAAAACCTGAGTCTCTGCTAGTGGAAGGTTTACCTGGAATAAGTAACTTCCCCCTCCATTTGAAAAAAAAATCCCAGATTTTTACTGTTCTTCTAGTCCACTGAGGTGGATGAGATAGCTTCCAGATAACCCATGTGCTATTTCCTTATTGCTGATAAGGAATTATAAAAAATGGGGTGCAGGTTGAAAAGAGGAATTTTTCTTAAGCTGTTGTGCCTGAATATACCTATAATTTGATTGTTCAACCTTGTATATAGAAATTTAACCTAACTTTCTCTTTCTCTCTCTCTCTCTTTTTCTCTCCGCACACAATTGTGTGCATGTATGTGAGAATGTCTGTATGTAGCCACACAAACACATATATACCTACAAACAAATATAGCCTATCTCCAGGAAGATGTTCCTACAAGAAGAAAAGCAATTGGCTACTGTTTTCCTGGAACAGAAAGCGGGAGGGGTACAGCAACAGCCCAGTTGTCCAGTAGAAGGATGTAGTGCAGTGGTGGGATTCAATTTTTCTTACTACCGGTTCTGTGGGTGTGGCTTGGTGGGCATGGCAGGGGAAGGAAAGAGCCTTGGTGGTGCAGGCTGTTAAACGCCTAGCACTTAGCTCCAGCTGCCTGCAGTTAGTGCAGGCTTGAATCCCACCAGGCTCAAGGTTGACTCAGCCTTCCATCCTCTTGGGGTAGGTAAATTGAGGACCCAAGATTGTTGGGGGGCAATAAACTGACTTTGTAAAAATGCCATTTGGGGGGGGGGGCAAAAAAGAAAGAAAGCCCTAGTAATAAGCAGGCATATACAATAGAACGAAGGCTATTGCTGAGCACTTTGGATTGTGCTCCAAAGATTGTAAGTCGCCCTGAGTCTCCGGAGAAGAGCGGCATATAAATGTGAATTTAAAAAAAAAGGATACTGTAAAATCTCCAGTCAAAGGTGGTATTTGTGGTTCTCTGAACTACTCAAAATTTCCACTACTGGTTCTCCAGAACTGGTCAGAACCTGCTGAATATCATCTCCGATGTAGTGGCCTTCATCCAGATCAAATATATTACAAGCTGCTCCTAATATGTCTTAGTCTGTGTAGGATTTCCTTAAGTGAGGTTAGAATCAAGCTGACATAAGCACAGGACAAAACAGTTTAAATAGTAAATTCAGATAAGTCCAGAAGACAGTTCAACAACTGAAGGAGCAGATTATGTATCTGTTCATTCATTCAATTTACAAGACTGCCCACTGACCAGGTAATGGTGATGATTATGATGATCCCATATAGGCTGAGTTCCAGTCTGAATGTATCTTTGTTCTTTTTATTTCATTAAGTATTTTGAGAAACCATCCCATCTAAATCTTAATTTTAATTTTGTGAAACTGGTAAATCTGAAGAGGTATGGTTGCATCACATTGTCTGTAGCATATGATGGATTAATTCAGCCTGACTTTAAAAAACAGCTTTCTGCAATGTAATAATGAAGTTTTGCAAAATTTCCTTGTTGAATGTAGAAGTTTTCACTCAGGTCGGCATCTACAGCGGAGCCGCGGCTGATTGCTGAGCCGTTTGACAGCTCCCTATAAAAGGAGCTGTCAAACGGAGTCAGCTGGCTCCCTCTCAGCTGTTACGCGGGCTGTCAGCCAGCCGCGGCTTGTGTTCCTGAAGAAAATAAAGCGTTCCCGTTTAAAGAGCTGCTCGCCCGCGCCTCTTTCCTTCTCAGCGTGCCAATTATAAAACTGGCGACGAGGGTGGGATCCTGACAGCCAAAGCAGAGCGCGCTTCAAAGAAGAAGAGGACAGAGCAGCCGAAAAGCACCATTCAAAGAGAGCCGACCGGACGAACTGCGAGATGACAGCACCTCCGAACTTCCCGCCTTTCCGCCATCGGCAGAGACATGGACTTCATACATCAACAGGTTCAATGCGCATGGACGCCGCTAACCTGTCAGACATTCCCTCTAACAGGAAAAAGGCTTATTTCCTGAGTTTTTGCGAGCCACCGCTTTTGACACAGCTACTGCAATGCTAGCACCCCAGACTGTCAAGGCTGTTTCCTGGGAAGAGCTACAAGAAGTCCTGGGCAACCATTATGCCCCAAAGCCATCACGTATCGCCCGCCGCCATGCCTTCCGTCAAAGAACCCAAGCGGAAAACGAATCTGTCAGTGAGTATGTGGCAGCTCTCCGTCAGCTGCCCTTCACTGTGGTTTCCGTGATCAACTAGATGACATGCTGCTTGACCAGCTCGTCTGCGGGGTAAGAGACCTATGTCTACAAAGGCGACTACTGGCTAAAGCAGACCTCACCTTGAAACAAGGTATAGAGGAAGCTCAAGCAGCTGAACTGTCAAGCGTGTCTGCAGCTGCCATACAGAAGTCAATCAACCTCCCAGGAAGCAAACCTAGCACTGCTATCAACTACGAAGCCGCTGCCTATGAGGATGAATACTTGGAGGAAGAGGAAGAGGTCAATCGCCTCAGAGCCCCTCGTCCATTCCAAAAGAAAAGACCACCTTTTCAGCAAATGATCTGTCTCAGTTGTGGAGGAAATCATTTAAGAACCACCTGCCGTTTCAGAAACGCAATTTGCCTCAATTGCCAAAAGAAGGGTCATCTGGCAAGAATCTGCCAATCACCAAGAAGCTCAAACCAACCTAGGCAAACATTAAACCTAGCAAAAAACCTTAAAAACAAGGAGGAATGCTATACTATTAACGAGGCATTCCAAAGAGCTGAGTCACTACCCCACTCTTTTAATATTAATAAGATTAATGTTGATCTCCTCCTAGAAGGCAATCCCTGCCAGATGGAAGTGGACACAGGATCATCCCTCTCACTCATCTCGTGGAAGACCCTGAACAACTTGCTGCCTTCCTTCAAACAGAAACAACTGCAACCCTGCAACCTGACCCTGAAGGACTACCAAGGACAACCCATTCCTGTCCTCGGAACAGGCAAGTTCCACATTAAATTTAACAAATTTCAGGGCCACCTTCCTCTAGTCATAGTGCAAGGCAGCCTGCCCAGTTTACTGGGTCTGGACTGGTTCCATTCTCTGGGTCTTCATATCTCCGGAATTAACGCAGTTACTCCTCTCACTGTACAGAGCCTTCTAAATGACTTTGCTGAAGTTTTTGATGGGAAGTTAGGGTGTTACAAGGGCACCCCTATCTCCCTCAATTTAGATCCAAATGTAGCTCCAATACGCCTCAAGCCACGCAGAGTTCCCCTAGCCTTACGTCCCAAAGTGGATGCCCAGCTTGACAAATTAATTTCTCAAGGGGTTTTGGAACCTGTTGATTTTTCCAAATGGGAAACCCCATTGTTACACCCCTTAAACGTGATGGCTCTTTGAGGATCTGCTCAGACTACAAGTCCACAATTAACAAGGGGCTCCAGCCTAATGCTTACCCTGTCCCCATAATACAGCATTTGCTTCATTCCTTGGGAAGAGTTCAATCTTCACCAAGCTGGACATGACTCAGGCATACCAGCAATTCCCTGTTGATAACGCAACTGCTGAAGCTCAAACTATTATTACACACAGGGCTTTCAAATGCAAACGTTTACAATTTGGTGTCAGCGTGGCCCCTGGTATTTTCCAATCTATTATGGAACGTTTGCTTTACAATATCAATGGTGTAGTCCCTTACTTCGATGACATCCTTATTGCTGCTGACAACCCTCAGCAGCACTTAACAAGACTTCGCCAAGTTCTCAAGTGTTTTCAGCAAGCTGGGCTGAAACTCAACAGAGACAAATGCATTTTTGCTGCCCCTCACGTTGATTTTTGGGTTACCACATAGACTCCAAAGGAATCCACCCTATAGAGTCCAAAATCCGTGCAATTCAAGATGCCCCTGTGCCTCATAACAAAACTGAGTTACAAGCCTTTTGGGACTTTTGAACTTTTATAGCTCTTTTCTTCCCCACAAAGCCACTGTTGCTGAACCTTTGCACAGACTGTTGGACTCCAAAGCCACTTGGAAGTGGGGGCCTCAGGAACAGGCCTCTTTCAAGGCTGTCAAATCCTTGCTAACCTCATCTAATGTCCTTATGCAATTCAGTGAATCACTCCCTCTTGTTTTGGTTTGTGATGCTTCTCCTTATGGGATTGGGGCAGTACTGGGTCACAGGTTACCTAATGGCCAAGAGGCTCCAATTGCTTATTTTTCCAGGACTCTTTCAAAATCTGAGTGCAACTACAGCCAGATTGATAAAGAGGCTTTGGCAGCAGTGGCCTCTGTTAAAAAATTTCATGAGTATCTCTATGGGCACCAATTTGAACTAGTGACTGATCACCAACCCTTACTTGGTATCCTAGCAGGTGACAAGCCTAGCCCTCAAATACTTTCCCCCAGAATGACTCGCTGGTCTCTTTTTTTGGCTGCATACTCCTACAAACTTTCTTACAGGCCAGGTAAAGATGTTGCCCATGCTGATGCCTTAAGCAGATGCCCCTTGCCTGTTTTTGTTTCTGACCCTGCCCTTCTCTGTCTGTTTTCCTCCTTGAAGACCTTCAATTGCCTCTTACTGCTCATGACATTGCCTATGCTTCCTCTAAAGATACCCAGGTTTCTCAAGTTATGGATTGGGTGCAAAGAGGGTGGCCTGGGGCTGTTATTCCTTCTGAGTTCCGCCCCTACAAGTCACGCCAGTCTGAGTTAAGTGTGCTTAAGGGATGTTTATTGTGGGGTCCTCGTGTGGTTGTCCCTCGCCTATTATGTACTAGAATCATTGACCTGCTCCATGAAGGGCATCCTGGCATCAACAGGATGAAGGCTCTGGCCCGGAGTTACGTCTGGTGGCCAGGACTGGACGAGGCTGTCACCACTAAGGTGCAACACTGCTCCACCTGTCAGCTCTCCAGACCCTCTCCTCCAACCTCCTGCCCGGGGGAGTGGGAGGACACCAATACCCCATGGTCCAGGCTGCATGTAGATCTGGCAGGCCCCTTTCAGGGAAAAAACTTCTTGGTGCTAGTTGATTCCTTCTCTAAATGGGTGGAACTGGTGCTCCTTAGGAACACCACTTCAGAGTCTGTCTGTTTGGCTCTGGACTCCATTTTTTCCTCCCACGGTTTCCCTGACACTTTGGTCTCTGATAATGGGCCTCAGTTTACCTCTTCCCCTTTCGAACTCTTCCTTGCCCACAGGGGTATCAGGCACGCTTTAATCTCACCTTTTCACCCTTCTTCTAATGGCCTGGCTGAAAGAGCTGTGAGATCTGCCAAGGAAGCTTTGGGTAGGTTAGGGGAAGGGACTGGCATACCAAGATAGCCAGGTATCTGTTGGCACAGCATACCACCCCTAGCACCACTACCAACCTCTCTCCAGCTGAACTCCTTATGGGGAGGAAGCTACGCATAACTCTAGACCGCCTGCACCCCATGTATACCCCCAGGGCACCCCTAGACTCTTCCAGCAAAACAAGGGGTTTTTGTCCTGGTGATCCAGTCTATGCCGAAATTATGCAGGGGCTCCCTTGTGGCTTCCTGGGTGGGTAGAACAGCAGACAGGCCCTAAATCATACAGAATAAGGCTAGGGGATGGGAGACTATGGCGCAGGCATGTGGACCAACTAAGAAGTCGTTGGAGTACTCCTACAGGTCCTGCCCAGTTGGAGCCAGAAACAGAAGAAAGGGGGGACGATGGACTTACTGACTTACAAAAAGCGACTCCCGAACAGCGGTCTCTCGCGGAAGACTCACCTGACTCAGCAACAACTGAAGCACCCTCTCCAGCCTCCAGCCATCTACCGCAGCCCACGAGAGAAAAGAAGGCAGCGACGTCCCAGGAAGAAGCCACCGAGCCGAGTGCTGCTCCTGCCTTGCCAAGACGTTCGGCTCGGAATAAGCGGCGACCTGCCTATCTCGACGACTACGCCTGCGCGGTCTAGGGGGAAGGAGTGTTGAATGTAGAAGTTTTCACTCAGGTCGGCATCTACAGCGGGCCGAAGCGAGCGCTGATTGGCTGAGCCGTTTGACAGCTCCCTATAAAAGGAGCTGTTAAACGGAGTCAGCTGGCTCCCTCTCAGCTGTTACGCGGGCTGTCAGCCAGCCGCGGCTTGTGTTCCTGAAGAAAATAAAGTGTTCCCGTTTAAAGAGCTGCTCCGCCTCCGCCTCTTTCCTTCTCAGCGCGCCAATTATAAAATTCCTCCACCTGGCTATATAGATATGGTGTTTAGTCACAACCAAAACCACAATTAAAAGCGATTCAGCTTTGGACAGAAAGGGATATTTTAGAAGTAGGACAGTTTATTGGAAAATTGTGGTTAAGAATGTGAGGTGCTTATTGCTTAGCAAATTGTCACATTTCTGTAAACAATAAAATCCCTGAAGTGTGTGCATTTTTTGTTATCTAGGACCTGTTGGTTACCTAACTATATTTGACCAAGAGAGGGATAGATAACAGGCTCTGCTATCTCTGATGTTATGAATGAAGCCACATGAGAATGGAAAGAGTAATTGGTGACATACCAGTAATGTTTAAAAGTAAATGGGAATTTGTGTAAGTATAGTTTGATGACAGATCACAATGAATTATTGGTTTCTCTATTGGAATCTGATAATGACTTTGGAAGATGGGGTGGGGGAGAAAGATGCTGCCTAGGGAATGATCAGTTAAAAGGGAAAGGATTCACCTTAATTAATCAGACCATTAAAAAGATGGTGAAAATTTGTACTGTTAGACTTACAAGATTATTACATAAATGTAGCCTTATGAAACAGTAGAATTAGCCCACCTTGTTATGTTTCCTGTCTGATCTACTTGGGAGGCTGACAGTTTCCAAGCAGTTGATATAAAGTCAGACTGAGGGATATCCTTTCTTTTCCATTTCTCACAGTGGTCTGTCCTTTTCGGTATGCTTCTAGATGTCTCCTATTTGAAGGGCAAATAATAGAGAGGGACAGGGATTAGAATAATTACAAATGCTAACATTTTTTAAAAATATTTTATTTATAAAATTGTTTATTTAACAGAAATTAAAAACACACAAACAAACCAACACAAATATATATATACATATATATATATTACAACCTATTTGAGCAATGGTTAAAATCTTCATCCTATACTTTAACGTGATCTACCTTATTAAAATAACTTCTACGTTCTTTTAACATTTTAGTTTCTCTATACCATTTACCATCAGTTACATGTCTTCTAACTCTTCCTTATCTTATCAAAATGTGATAAGTTACATTTCCTTTATCCACTTATACCATATATTCCATATTTCATAATATTCACTATCTTGTTTATTTTTTAATATCTTAGTTAAGCTGTCCATTTCAGCACATTCATGAATTTTTTTGATTACTATGTCCTCTGAAGGGATAGACGTCGCTTTCCAATTTTGAGCATAGGCTATCCTAGCTGCAGTTATGATATGCAAAATTAAGTAGTAGTATTTTTTTTCCATCTTTAAATTTATCATACCTAAAAGAAATATTTCAGGTTCTAATTTTAAATTTTGTTTTGTCATATTTAGTATCCAATTCTTTATTTTCTTCCAATATTTCTGTGCAAATGGGCAGGTCCACCACATGTGAAAATACGTTCCTTGTGGATAGTTACACTTCCAACAGTTAGGTGACAAATTAGAATACATCTTCGCCAATCTAGCCGGCGGCTAAATTTTAACAAGTACATAATTACATTAAAGTGTAAGCATTAATATTTAAGAAATCAAATGGACACCCTACCATTTAAATATTTTTATGTGGCCCTCAGTATATTGTTCAAAGGCTGAAGTGGCCCTTGGATCATTAAAAGTTGTGCCTGGCTCCCTTTAAGGGAACATGTTGGATGGCAGCCAATGCTCTGAAAAAGGATGACGTACACCTGTTGCTTGATTTTTCAACTTGATCAAAGGTCAACAAAAAAAGGGTGGTGACACACATTTAAAAAAATCAGTTGCATTACTTAATGTTTTATATTGTTCCCATGAAGATAACAAGTAAACCTATTGGGGCAAAAATGCCTGTTGGATTTATAGGCCATGCTGGTTGGAAATTCTGGGAGTTGCAGACCAGAT
Organism: Naja naja; assembly: GCA_009733165.1. NCBI lineage: Eukaryota > Metazoa > Chordata > Lepidosauria > Squamata > Elapidae > Naja > Naja naja. The sequence continues at coordinate 334,535,667 of CM019148.1, read as the reverse complement.
ATGGTCTGAAGGGTGGTATAAATGGCTGCTACAAATTCCCATACATAAACTGCCTTGGTATTAGAAATTTTGGTTGAGTGTGTTGCCAGGAAAACTCATGTAGTCTCTAGGGCTCAAGACAAACTTATAAAGCCAAAGTAACAGCGTTGTTCTGTGCATTCTTGGCAAACAAAGGATCCCAAAGTGAAGCTTAGACACCATCCTAACAAGTCTAGACAGAAGCAGGGTAGGAAGATTGTAAGAGTACTTGAATAGTGTGTTTTCTCTGGTCTTAGACACCACTAGAGAGAGGCAGGGCTTACAGTTTCAGTCTCTCATAACAGTACCGATTTGAATCCCCAATTCCTACACCATTATTAATGTTGTTGAATAAGCTATACATTTTGATAATGTGTTCACATGTCCATGAAGGCTACCTTTTCATAGCCTTATAGATGGCACAAGCCTCAGTAGCTTGGATCTTGGATTTGGGGGGACTTCTTTTTGTAGAGAGGCAGGGCTGAAATTCAGCAAACTGTTCTTTCAGCAGTGGAGGCCATTTTTAGTGGTTCTACTCTTCCCATATTGACAGTTGGGGAACCAAAGGAACTGTCATTGAACAAAGACATGAGTGAGTACTTTCTTCCAAATGATTATAAAATTAATTCTTTGCATCAGAGGAAGACAGCATCAAGGGGCCATACAGTATATCCTCGAACTGACCTTGGTGTTCCTGCTACCAAATTCTTCTATGGCATCCTTTCTTAATCTTTGCCCAGGGATTATGGAGTTAAAATGTGTTACATCGTCTTGGGAATCAAGTTTTGGTGTCAGTTTTTTAAGTATATTTTCCCAATATACTTGGCCTCTTTTTAAAACCCAAGAGTATTTAGTTACAAAATTGTAGCTGAAGTTTAGGTCTAGAACAGGAGCGTCAAACTCAAGGCCCATGGGCTGGATCCAGCCCACAGAGTGCTTAGATCTGGCCCATGGAACCATCCTGGAAACAGTGAAGGACCAGCCTGTGGTGCCTCTGCCAGAGAAAACAGGCTCCCAAGCTCTGTTTTAGACTGTGATGCCTCCTGCAACCCACTGCCAGTGAAAATGGAGCTTGAGAGGGCCGCGTGGCCATGCCCCCTGCCCCCCTCTCCCTGAGATCAAACACAACCCTGATGCATCCTTCACCTAAATCAAGTTTGACATCCCTGGTCTAGAACCACATTTCATTTTAATCTAGGTTAAAACTAATTTTTAAAATAACTATTACTTGTTTAAAATGACAAAGCTTAAGACAAGTTAATAATACTTATGTAACTAATAGGGAAATAGAATCTAATAATAAAATAATCAGATTACAAGATGTGAAGCCATGTTATAGCGCAACTTTGCTGAAACTAAGCAGGACTAGATTCAGCCGTTATTTGGCTAGGAGATTACTTCGGACATGGCTTTTATATTGATTGAATGTTATTATGCAATAAAAGAGTTCCTCATATAAATGAAATGGTAGCTTGTACCTTGTTATTGTTTTCTGATTTTTATCAGACAAGCATGTAATTTACAAACAAGGTGGTTTACAGTATTAACTCTTTTCTTCTTTCTGTGTAATGATGTGGAACAAACAGTAAGACTGGTGACATGACTTTGCTGGGCTAAATGAGCCTTTAAAAAAAGGAAGACTGCTTTCAACTGCCTTTAATGCCATCTTTCTTTCTTCCCTCAGCCAGATATCCGGCCATCAAGTCTCTAATGGGTCCAGATCCCAATTTAAAATGGATTGTGACAGGAATGGTATTCACTCAGCTTCTTGCCTGCTACCTGGTGAGAAATTTAGCCTGGAAGTGGGTTTTCTTCTGGGCTTATAGTTTTGGGGGCTGCATCAACCACTCCATAACACTAGCAATCCATGACATCTCTCATAATGTTGCCTTTGGCAACAAGCAGGCCAGGTGGAATAGGTGGTTTGCAGTCTTTGCCAACTTGCCTGTTGGATTTCCTTACTCTGCCTCTTTCAAGAAGTACCACATTGATCACCATCGATACCTTGGTGGAGATGCTTTGGATGTGGACATCCCTACTGATTTTGAGGGCTGGTTCTTCTGTACTCCATTTCGGAAACTAATCTGGATTGCCATCCAGCCATTTGCTTACAGTTTGAGGCCACTATATGTCAACCCCAAAGCAATTACTGAGATGGAAATATTTAATGCTTTGGTACAATTCTCTATTGACCTTGCAATCTATTATTTGTGGGGTTGGAAGCCTATTGTTTATTTAACAGCGGGAACGATCCTATGCATGGGTTTGCACCCTATTTCTGGGCATTTCATAGCAGAGCATTACATGTTTTTGAAAGGATATGAAACATATTCATACTATGGACCCCTCAACTGGATCACCTTTAATGTTGGCTATCATATGGAACACCATGATTTCCCCAGCATTCCCGGATCTAGACTGCCACTGGTAAGCATTGATATTTCCTCCTTTCAATGTTTCAAATTGTTTGTGTACATTGCTTATTAAACTTCTTCAAAGTCCCTATTATGTCATGTGACAGGGAGAAAGAATAACAGAATTAAAGCATGCAGAATGAAATAGTAAAAGGCAGTTGATATATCTTCTAACATCAAAATATGGTTTGGAATGAGAGGGAAAGTTATAGATATTAATGAAAAACACTGATTATCAGTGTGAAATCAGATGTATGGTAAATAAAGGTTCTTGTTTTTCCACTGGATTATAAATGAAATGTCAAATCAATATGGCTATTTTTGACACTTTCTTCTGTCATATTTAATGAGAGGCAAAGGCAGATGAACATGTAGCAATGTACATACTTTGAGGCATATGCTGTATTCATTTGCTCTTCCTCCTCATCTTCCTTTACATTTGTCATCTTCAACTGACAGCTTCTTGATTTCATTTTGATTTCATTTATTGTTTTTCACTAGGAATTATTGGTGAATAATATATTCTCAGATCTGAACTGGTGATATATGCCAGCGCTGCCTTCTGTTCTGAAATACTTTTATACAAAATTGCATTAGTGTTTGGATCTGAACTTGTTCTCCATCTTTAGGTGATTTCATCTGCACATATTTTTACACACCCTTCCGAAGAAAAATAGCACACCTCTGCCCTCTATTGCATACCAACCCCTGCAAACAACCACATACACACACCCCAGTATGTAATCTCCATGCTAGAATATTATTTGTATAACCTCTCTTAAAAAGTACCAAACTTTTGAGAATTAAACGTTAACTTTTGCTTGTTTTATAAGACAAAAAATGAATACCTACGTAACTTTTCCACAATTTGCAGCACTGTGCAATTACAAAATCATTGCCTAAAGGGGATCTGCCTTGCCTCTGTGGTCCCTCCCCAAACCCCACACATGATGTATGTGCCCTTATATACTAATAAACGGGGGCTTGGAGCATGGATTCCACAATCAAAGTAAAAATGCATTATATTGTATTCTGTAGGCCCCCCGAGTTATCGTGTATATGTAGACTAATGAATCCATCATTATATATTTCATTGCCAAATACTCTGGTCTGCCTCTTAATAATGTGTAGGTGGATTTTAGTTAGCAAGGAAGTCCTTTCTAACTTTGATCATTGTTGCTGTGAGACTTGTGTAAGCACCAAATGGTTGTTGTGCTGTCCAGACAGTATATAATTAATGGGGAATTGGTATAGTTAGTTAGGAATTGGGAGCTGCCCCCTTAAGGGAATGCATCATGGTAAATGTAGTTAAGGTATCCTGGGAAATGTAGTCCATGTCATGTGGCCACATCTGTAATCCTGATTGGTCACTGAATTGACCCTTGGTGGGTTGGGGGAGGTTCCTTCACTCTTGCCTGAACCCAGCATCATGCTGCTGCTTCACCCCCCTTGCTCCACTAATATCGGAATAAAAGGAGAACTATCCTTTTACACCAGAAAATTAGCTATGCAAAGAGTTGGACATTGAGATGAATCTCGATGTAACTGTAAGTTATATTGAGGATGCCTGATGAACCAATAAAAAGACTTTGTATGGATGCTTTGTGGAGTTATCTATCTGCCTTTATACATTCAGTCAGTAATTATAGAGGACAGAATAGTTGTAGACACTTGGCTTGTGATACACAGAGGAGCCATGTCATCTGCTGGTGTTGGTCCACTGTGCTTCATTAAGTCCAGGGTCAACACAGCCATCTACCAGGAGATTTTGGAGCACTTCATGCTTCCTTCGAGCTTTATGGGGATGCTGACTTCATTTTCCAGCAGGACTTGGCACCTGCCCACACTGCCAAAAGCACCAAAATATGGTTCAGTGACCATGGGATTACTGTGCTTGATTGGCCAGCAAACTCACCTGACCTGAACCCCATAGAGAATCTATGGGGCATTGCCAAGAGAAAGATGAGAGACATGAGACCGAACAATGCAGAAGAGATGAAGGCCGCTATTGAAGCATCCTGGTCTTCCATAACATCTCAGCAGTGCCACAGGCTGATAGCTTCCATGCCACGCCGCATTGAGGCAGTAATTGCTGCAAAAGGGGCCCAAACCAAGTACTGAGTACATATGCATGTTTATAGTTTTCAGAGGTCCAATATTGTTCTATGTACAATCCTTGTTTTATTGATTGCATGTCATATTCTAATTTTCTGAGATTGTGGATTTGGGGTTTTCATGAGCTGTAAGCCATAATCATCACAATTATGACAAATCATGGCTTGAACTATCTTGCTTTGCATGTAATGAGTCTATCTCATATATTAGTTTCACCTTTTAAGTTGCATTATGGAAATAAATGAACTTTTGCACGATATTCTAATTTTTCGAGTTTCACCTGTACAATAGGTGAACTGGCTATGTATTTCTGTGGATTATAGTAACTTCCGGTTGAAGTTATCTAATAAACAATAGCAAATAGTGATTCAGCTTAATAAATCCAATTTATTCAATGTTCTTTGCCACTTCTTTTGAACTCAACCTTTTTCCAGCTCCCTCCTGCAAATTATTTTGCCACTACTGAATCTCATTCTCTGACTTTTATTCATTCTTCTGTTAAGTTGACTTGTGTCTGGTATGAAAGCCTGTGAGACATCTATAGGTTGCAATCTCCATCATTTCAGATCATTGACCTTGGTGGCTGAGGTTGAAGCTGGACCTCAACTATCTGGAAAGTCAGTGGAGAACCTAAACAAGTCAGGGAGGTGTTCCCTGCATCTGTCATTAGAGACTGGCTTTGTTTGTACAACTTATTAACTCTGTATTAAGTAAATTAGGGCTTGATCCAAATCTCTGAATTTGCACAACACCTAGATCTAGCCAGTAACAATGTTGGCTGCATACAATGCACTTGAGCTAGTCAATAGCACTTTAGCCGGGGTGTTATAAAAACTCTACAGCTTCTATTTTTCATATGAAATGTACAAAGGCTAGTACTTTAGGAAGGAACCACATTAGGAAATGGTTGTTGCATATTGAATCCTATTTCTTTCAGAAGAAAGGAAATCAAAATGTTAACACAGCAACCAGAGTGAATGCCCACTGAGAACAAATCCTACTGTTATAAAATATATGAATTTGTGTCACCTGTTGCCTTTGCCCTCCTCCCCCTGATTCTGCCACAAATCTTTCATTTAGTACATAGGTCCCCAACCCTCGCGATTGCATGAAACTCCATTTGCGCAAGTGGCAGGTGTGCACATGAACTCCCTCCCTCCCTGATGCCGCCGACACTACCGGTCCATAAAGGCAGAAAGGTTGAGGGCACTGATGTAGCAGCGTGCATAACCTTCTAAACCTTTACAAACTTCACATTTTTCTGTAAGTTGACCCAAAACATAAAAGGATTGTGCTTTGGGGTATGAATACTAATGCCTTCAACCAATTTCTTGTCTTTTGACCTGATTGTGACTTTCCATTCTGCCTACCCTGTTTAAAGATGGGGCATACACAAAATAGCAAGGGCATGGAGGGGAGAAGTCAGGATGATGACCACTATTGAAATATAAAGAGGTTGGGCTTTGAACACAGTTATGTATTGCCTGGCAAAGCTTTACCAAAGAAAAGCTTGCAATAAAGGTACTTGTGGTGTAGCTAGGTGTCTCCATCCTGTGGCATTAACTGAAATACATCTCTCACCCTTCAGAAACTGTTTTCCTTCTGGGGAGGTAGAGTAGCAATATATAGTATGTGATTAATGACCCAAAGTTCTATTCATGAAACATAATGGTTTATCCATATAATACTTGTATACTTCTTTGAATTGGCCTGATACATCAGCTTTCCACATGGACCAATAGTTGCATAATAGCTAAAGTTGTTTATGTGGCAAGCTTATGTCTCAGGGCATCATGCAAACATACCCCTCATTTTAAGAGTAAGCTAATTTGCCAATATAAAGTAGAGTTTGTGCTCATTCTGCAAGGAGGAAGACAAAGAGCCTGATTGCATTAGAAAAAAGGTTAATAGAGGTCAGATGTTAAACATTCATAAAACCTTGGAATTCCTTTCTGGGTGACTATTGTTTTGTCTGGCTCACTGCCCCCCAAATTAATAACTTATATGGTGCTTCGGGATATTGGGTTTGGTCTACAACAATCAGAAAAAACATGTACAAAAACCTGACAAGCTAGGTTACACTCCAGGCAGGGTATGCTGACTGGAAATATTAGATTACATTTCATCACCAATTAACTTGACCTTTCACTTGAAGGACAAAGACCTGTTGTGTGTAAAAACACGGAACTGGGCGCAGCAGAAACAGGGGTTGACTGAAGTCCGTGCACTGAATTTAAAGGAGGGATTTTAACTTGTACTATTGCTTTTTGGTATGAATCATGTCTAAAAGTTCCCTCCTTCCCTAATCGTGTGGTTTACTGGAAGCTGCACATACTTCTTTTAAAAAAAACCTCCAGAAGAGCCCCAGTTTATCAACTAATAATCTGATTGGTCAAACTGATTTAATCTCCCTTTCTGATTGGCAAAGATAAATAATAAAGGTAGTAACTTTTATCAATTGAGCACACTTTCGAGATTGTGCTGCTCTGTTAATTGTCTTACTTTCCTATTCAAATTTATTCAGGTAAATTGCCTGGATAGAGTTAGGGGAGAGAAGCTGAAGACTTCTAATTAAAAAAAAACCACGTTGCTCATTCTTGTTTGATCACCTTTTCTCCAAACCCATATCATTTTATCTTTATTGTTCCTTAACTTTTATTTGTCTGACTTCCAGTCCCCTGTAAATCCAGTCTGCTTGCATTCTTCAGCTTTGTCCTCCCTTTAAATCTTCCCATTTTTCTCAGAATTTTTATCTGCTTTTTTCTACTATTTCTCTTCCCTGTTTCATACTGAGTGATTCTTCATTCTTTGAATATGCTGAAATAACATACTTAGTATTAGACTATTGTATAGCAAATCATTTATACTGTACTATGATACCTTGAATTTCAATAGTACAATATTGTCATACTTTAAAAAAAATAATAAGAGACTAAGAATTCTGTCTGTACCTGAAGTTTATGGAGTTATGACAGGATTTGGATCCTTTTGTGTATTTTATAGCTTGTAAACCAGTATCAGAACTGGTCTTAGAAGTGATGCTTGAAAGTTGTCATGTTGTTGTAGTTCAGACGTTCATGTACATTATGGTTTTGATGTCTTACATTTATGCCTCATCTTATCATCCACATTAGACTAAATTGTCCCAAAGGTGCTGTTCAAAAGGCAGCTGGGCTTACTTGGGTTTTTTTCCTTGAAAATGTTTTCCTTCTCATCCAAGAAGCTTATTCAGTTCACCAGAACTGAGAACTGAAGAAGCTTCTTGGATAACCAAAGAAAAAAAACCAAGAAAGTCCAATTGTCTTTTGAACAGCACTTTTGGGACAACCATGAGCTGGATGACTGAGACTCTCCATAGGCATTAGCCTAATACCTTCACACCAAGAAAGGTGGTATTTAGATGGAAAAGATAGGAGAGATTGTCATGGGCAGATTATCCCAAAATCAGAGTGACAACTCCCCAGCAGAAGCAAAGTGATGATTTAAAAGATCTGTCCTTGGTAATTTTTCAATGCATAAAATTTCAGAATTTGCTCATGAGGAAGTGGATAAATGTGGATAACATTCAGATATGTTTAATTTTCCTACATTTTATCAGGTGTGCAGGCTTGCCTGGTGGGCTTCACTTTGTATATAATCCAGTCATGGTAGAAGGTTTGATGATTGGGGAGACCTATGCTAAAGACTTTATCTGTGGTAGTTGTAGTTTATTTTCCCTTGAAAGAACAGGTATGCAATCTTAAGGTCTTCTTTTACACTATGCCAGTTTGACTTTGCAGATCAATGTACCTGGTAGCAGCAGGTAGCAAAAGCAGTCTTTTTCCAGCTGTGAATGCTCCATCAATAACACTTTTTTCCAGCAAGGATCTGACTATTAATGCTTGTTCTCCCAGTTAGACAGTTCTAATCCTGTACTTGAAAGAGATTCAGAAATTAAGCTGATAGATACTGTATGTCAGATATTTGCTAGTAGCATAATAGTTATTCTAATTCTAGTTTTGAAGGCAGATTAGTGGATTAATTTTAGATTAATAGACAAATCCTTGGATAGATAAGTAGATAAGTCCAGGGTGTGTGCCCTGCTTATCTGGAAGATCAGCTTTCCATAAGTTACAAAATTATACAGTAGTTCCAATAAATCTCACTTTATTACAAGTATTGGAATCAACTAGGGCAATGGGTTGTTGTTGTTTTGGTTTTGGTCCCTTATGGATGATTTCTATTCCTGGAGATCCAGACTCTCCATCCTTAGCCTGCTTTAAAAAGTAGTAACTAATTAGGAGTACAATCATTTTTATACTCAAGCTTTCATCTTCTAAGAGTTTTTGATATTGGATATTTTTATTGCTTTGTGGATTTGATAAGCTCTTTTGATGTTGGTTGGTATTAGATGATAGGTGGATTTTATTTATGATAACCATTGTGGTTGGTATTATTGAAGTCTTCAGTTTATAAACAGACAAAAGTCCATCACATATAAAACCTGAGGTGGTATTCAGTAGGTTCTGACCAGTTCTGGAGAACTGGTAGCTGAAATTTTGAGCAGTTCGGAGAATCGACAAATACCACCTCTGACTGGCCCCACCCCCATCTATTCTCTGCCTCCTGAGTCACAGCTGATTGGCTGGGTCTTCCTTTGTTGCCCTGCACAGGAGAACAGAGCTGGAAAGCAGGTTAGTGGGATGGGGAGGGAATGGGGATTCTGCAGTAACCTTTTCCCTGAAGTGATGTGAGAATGGGGATTTTGCAGGATCATTCCCCTGCCATGCCCACCAAGCCACACCGACCAAGCCACACCCACAGAACCAGTAGTAAAATTTTTTGAATCCCACCACTGGATAAAACACTTACGTTAATCAAGTTATCTTGAAGTCCGCATATTATAGGAGTTGCATCTACCTGACACAACATTTTACGGACAGCATATAGGAGATATCTGTAACCATAAATGCACATTACTTTCAATTTGAAAAGAATTCAGTGGATGTTATGCCTAGCTACAATGCACTTATTCCACCTTGTCTTAATTTTTATCTGCTCCCTGCCAAAGTCCCTGGTCAATGATGTTACATATCTGTGTATCTAATTTCATCAATCAGGTTAAACTGAGAGTTTCCAGCGTGTCTAAGAGTGCCCTTCTGAATGAATTTCTGTCTAATTCATCATATACTACAACACTTGTTAATATAAATTCATAATAAATGGAAACATAATAAATTGGGTTATGCAAATTACTTTTGTACAGAGATTCCATTGCAAAGACAGAAAAGGCATGAATGTTTCAAACAGGAAAAAAAACCACCCTTCAAATCTCAACTTATTTTTCAGATAAAATTCAGGTAGTATTTTGGATAGGAACTGAATTATATAGCAACTATTATTTCTGAGTCATGTGAACATCCAAGAACATATGGTGGCATAAGTTTTTAAACTACAATTCACCACAAAGTTATGGGTTGACTTTTAAGATTGCTTTGCCTATACATGTGACTGTGAACTTTGTATTTACTGGCAGAGTCAATAAACTAGCAGCTGCACAAAGTTGAAGTCTTAACTCTTATACCACACTAATTATATCATAAACAAATGGAACTGTAAAATACATGGGCATGTTATAGATCCATTGGGTAACTTCTGATAACAAGAAATATATAATGTATATACTGATATTTAAGTATTTTGCAGGTAAGAAATTATGGATTAATATGTTCGCATTGATCTTTACAGGTAAAGAAAATAGCAGCTGAATATTATGACAACCTACCTCAACACCAGTCATGGCTTCATGTTCTCTGGGACTTTGTTTTTGATGATAACATCAGTCCTTATGCAAGGGTTAAAAGAAAGTACAAATTGGTTTCTGAATCTTCCTAGATACCAACTCCAGCTTTTCCTCTCTGGACTTCTGCACCTTGAAAATTTCTCCTTCCCAAACACGAATGATGCATTTTATGAAGTGTCTTAGGTAGATGTAGCTGATGTATGTTTCTGTGCCCAAAGGATTGTCTTAAATCCAAATATAAAGTTTGAAATGAAGATAACAAAAAACCTTTTTCTTTGCTATTGTGCAATGCAAAACTCAGATGCAGTCAGAGCATGGAGGACCCTGAATTTATAGATTTGGAAAGTAGAGAGGAGAAAGGTGGCTAGCTCTGTATATTTTGACTAATTAAAGTATATGGCTAGGAAGTCTGATATTGCATGAATAGACCTCTCTCCATCTCTGTAGTTAGATAGGGAATTTTGCAAGTAGGGGAAGATGGAAGATCTCTGTGTAATTAACTTTTAAGTAATGTGCAAGTATGTGGGAATTCCTCATCTCATACTGTTGTGATGGGCAATGGTTCTGAGAGCTATACAAATATCCATCTAGACCAGGGGTGTCAAACTTGTGGCCCGCGGGCCAGATGCATCATGCGCTGGCCAGGCCCATGCCCGGTTTAGCAAAGGGAGGGGAAAGTCATGATATGTCACGTGATGTCAGTTTGACACCCCTGATCTAGACCAGAGGTAGGGAACAATGGTGTTGCTATAAAATCATTAATTGTTTTTGTATTAGCCATTAAAACTTGTGTGTGCAGGCTTCTGTAAAAGCTGAACCAAATACAAGGAAGTTAGCAGCGGAGAATGTAGCTGCAATGTCTGTCTGTTTCTACATATCCTATTCCAACCACATAACCACAAACTGTAACCTTTTGCTTGCCGCTTGCACAAATTGTGCACCTGCATTTATGGACAAATGTACTCATAGTATGCTCTACTAACCCCGCCTATACTCACCCAATAAAAGAGCCCCCCGGACTCTGTGTCGGGGTCAGCTCATCCGAGGAAGAACCTGCGTGGAGTCTTCTTAACGTATTTGGCCTTAACAATGAGCGGCCCTCCAAGTGCAGACCAAAACCGCATCTGGTGACCCCGACGTGATTCGTAAAACAACGAATACGTCTTGGACTGCTCATCTCACCGGCCGGACGTGCCAAGCTGCAGCTACTCAGGGGACGCCGCGGACCAGCGACTACCCTCCCCAGGATCCCAGCCAGTGGAATCCTCCCTTTCAGTGAGTATGGGTGGAAAATTCTCTAAGTCACAGGCGGCGCACCTACAAGAACTTAGGGAGTTAACCAAAAGTTCAATTATGATTATCAAAAACCAGAAAAAAACTTTACCTTTATCCTCAAAGAAAGATTTGGTCAAATTGTTGAGTTATATTTATGCTAATTGTCTGGCTTATCCGGAAAGGGGTTCACTTAAGGTGTCAGTATGGATAAAATTGGGAACTCATTTCCATGAACAACCTAGAGCCCCACCCAAAATTTTAGCGACATGGCGAATTATCATGGAATGTCTAAAAATCCATGACAGTGCGTTTTCTGATGCCACCTGCAAAGAAAAGCCACCGCCATATCAACCTAAATATGAAAAAATTGCCCAACCAGAAGGAAAAGACATAGAAGCTTTTCCTACCTCCACAGTAAAATCACTGTCTGGTGTCCCTTCGCACCAGTGACTAATTCATCTCCTATGGGAGCCATTGCAAAAGCAATGATACAAGCTCGTCAACAAGGCTTGTTGGACATGGACGAACTAAGTAACTGTTCCCTTTATCCTGTACAACTCGTTCAGATTGGCAATGGTCAATTTGACCCACAATTAGAACCAATCCCAATTAAGACAATTCATGAGGAGGGGTTTGGTCAGCCAGCACCCCTCCATATCAAGAAAAACAGAGATTTGTCCTCCCCAGAGGACAAACCCGACAAGGAAGCCAAGTCCCTGTCGGCAGAGAACAAACCTCCAAGCGCCTCTCCACCGTCAAAATTGGCCGTGCCGGCTGGAGAATCATCCTCTGTCCCTGTGGGCGCAGTAAGAAAAGGGCTCAAAGAAGCCCATGAGCAGGGCCTTTTAGATTCAACGGACCTTGCAAAACTAACCTTATGTCCCTTGAAATATACTCAAAATGCAGCAGTTAAAATTCAAGAGATTGCCTTCTTCCTGATCTGGCCAATCGGATGCAGAGTTAAATTTTCTCTCCTCTCTGTGCTTTTAAGAAAAACCCAGGGTTATTAACGAATGTTCTAAGTTCATTTACAAGAAAAGTTTCATTCTTGCATTTACTGTGTGTTTAAATGCTTTTACCTGTTCATCCTTTTCCTGAAGCATTTGAATTCAGTTTTTTCCCCTTTCTCATCTGTTGCGTCTCCATTTTGTTGAAACTGATTTATCTGTTTAGTAACTGCAATACTGATGTTATTTTTCTTTCTCCTGAAACCATACCTGCAAGCTATCTCCAAACCCCCTCTTTAATCATTTTAAGACAAAAACAACGCCACCACAAAAATCTGCGCAGCGTGCTGAATTGGCCACTGCAATTTTGGCTTTTCAACTTTTTTCTAAAGTCCCAATTAATTTGATTCTTGATAGCTTGTATGTTTCTCAAATTGTTTTAACAATATTTGGCTCATACCTATCACCATCTATTGAACCTGATTTATTGGCATTATTTTGTACTCTGCAGTCCCTAATCGCAGAACGAAATTGTCCATTTTTTGTTGCTCATATTAGGAGCCACCAACCTTTCCCTGGTGTGCTCCAAGAAGGTAACAATAGGGCAGACGATGCAGCCGTGCATTTGATCTTGCCTTTACAACCTGTAACACCTTGGGAAAGCCACTCATACTTTCACCAAAATACAAAAGCTCATTAAACAATTTGGTATTTCTGCTGCTGAGGCAGCCATACGGCAGCAATGCCCCACTTGTAGTCAGCAGGCTATTGCTATTCCTATGGGAGTCAACCCCAGAGGCACACAGGCCTGCCAAATATGGCAAATGGATGTTACCCAATATGCTCCTTTTGCCCCTTGGAAATATCTACATGTTTCCATAGATACATTTTCAGGGTTTATTATGGCCACTCCTCAGAGAAAGCCTCTAAACATGTGCTCATTCACTGTATTCGAACCTTTGCATCATTGGGACCAAAGAGCTAAAACTGATAATAGTCCTGCGTACACAAGCTCTGCCATGTCAGAGTTTTGTAATCGATGGGATATTATCCACAAATTTGGAATACCTTACAATAGCCAGGGCCAAGCCTTGGCAGAGCGCGCTAACCAGACACTTAAACATGCACTCAATCGATATTTGAAACAGGGAAAAATCCCCCTGGCCTCCCATCGATACAAAATACCTTAAATCTTTGTCTATATACTCTGAATTTTGTTAATCTAACCGGCCACCCGCTAACTACCGCTGCAGAGCCATTTTTCCTCTCCCTCTTCTGCAGATTTACCCAAACCACAGGTGTACTATCGTTGCCTACCTGACCTGACTTGGAAAGGGCCTGATCTCATCACCTGGGGGCGAGGTTATGCAGCCATCCAACTACCTGACAGAGTGCTTTGGGTTCCTACCAGACACACCAGACCCTACCTTGTGAAGTAACCTTGAGCCACAAGCCACAGCATTTGCCGGAGATGCTTCCTGTACTCCTGTGCCTTCTGGTCTCCTCTGCTGTCCTGCTTGCTGACCCTGTTCCACATGCCTCCTTCAAGCTAGGAACCGAGGAAGTCACCTGGTTGACCTTGTCCATCTGGACCTCTCAGCCCTCTACTGTCTCCATCCACTGCCCCGTTGCTCACCCAGTATGCAGCATGAACTGGTCAGGCCCCCGTGGAGGTTGCCTAGATCATCTTACACCGTGACTTATTCCAGGTAGACTTGCTGTTTCAATCCTGGAGGCTGTTGTTCGGCTTATCTCTCTTTTCTCAGCACTCCTCCATTACTTGGACGTTATGTATGTTCTGGTTTTGTTGATCACACTTATTTTGCTATTGAATCTTATGTATTTGGCCCCCTTCCCTGCTGAAACCCCTTGATTTTTGTGCTTCTCTGCTGCTGTATCCAATGTATCCCCAATATTGTGTCTATGGTTATGTCCTGGAGGCCTACCTAACCCTCCACTTCTGTCCAGCTGCTTCAGCATGAATTAACTGCCCCCATGTTGAAACCTTGTGATTGCCTATCCTCTGATGAGGAAGGCCCTGACTGAACTGCCGTCAGGTCTGCTCTGACACCATGCGCTGGAGAGTGTATGGTCTTATGAGGATCCTTAGGCATAGGTCAGTGCTGATTACCTTCCAAAAAACAAAAACGGAGATGTTGCTATAAAATCATTGTTTTTGTATTAGCCATTAAAACTTGTGTGTGCAGGCTTCTGTAAAAGCTGAACCACATACAAGGAAGTTAGCAGCGGAGAATGTAAGTGCACTGTCTGTCTGTTTCTACATATCCTATTCCAACCACATAACCACAAACTGTAACCTTTTGCTTGTTGCTCGCACAAATTTTGTACCTGCATCTAACGTAGATGGAAAAATGTACTCATAGTATGCTCTACTAACCCCGCCTATACTCACCCAATAAAAGAGCCCCCCGGACTCTGTGTCGGGGTCAGCTCATCCGAGGAAGAACCTGCGTGGAGTCTTCTTAACGTATTTGGCCTTAACAATGAGCGGCCCTCCAAGTGCAGACCAAAACCACACAATGGCCTTGACTTGACTTGACTTGACGACTTTAACTCCTAGAATTCCTGAGCCAGCATGGCTCAAGAATTCTGGGAGTTGAAGTCCACAAGTTATAAAAGGACCATCATTTCCCACTCCTGATTTAGATAAGAGAGGTTTGCCAATGCATATTAGTTGCAATAATTAAATCAGACTTCCACACAGCTACAAGCAGGTTACAAAGTACCCAGCAGTGTATATTAAAAGAGATTGAATAGCAGACAGCTCTGTTTATGACTTCAAGTTATTTAAAGAGAAAGCCCATATGTACCTACTTAGAAGTAATCTCAATAGAAATTAACACAATCATCAAGGTTAATAGGTTAGGATTGCAGCTTAAAATGGATTGAGGCAAGTATATTCTTAATGCAGTTATGTGCAATTGTGGAGACAACACAGTCTGATAGCAATAAATATAGTTTGTGTGCTTCAGTGCTTGGTATTCCTAATTACACAAAGGCCAGTAGTTAATGCTGGAAAGACCTCAGAGAAAATGCTCTAAGCAGGGTGAATGATATTGCTTTGGATGGAAAAATGGCAGACTATTTTATAAGGCAATTTATTTTTACTTACCTGATTCTCCTTTTTTTCCCTTTTTTAAGGCTACTACAAATGTTATTAGTTTTCAGATGTTTTCTATTGCAGCAAAAAACCAACAAAATCTATGTTACCTTAAAGATGAATGTATTTATTATCACATAAGCTTTCATGGACTACAGTCTGCTTCCTCAGATGCACGGTTCATTATTCTGAAATTTATATTATATACTCTTGATATGACAACTCACCCACCCTCAACAAATAAACAAAAAACACAACCCCAGCAGTCACGTAGCTCCTGAAATGTGAAATTGGAGATGCTTCCACATTAAAAAAAACCTTAAACAGTTTTCAAAGGAACCAAAAAACTTTATAAAAAAAACCCCTAGCCAGTGCTCCACTTATTCTTAACTAGTACCCACCCCACCCCACCCCACCCCACCCCACCCACCATGTTGTAAGTTATTAAGCAACATGAGATGCACAGTATTATTACTTGTTTCTAATCAGCAATGGGTGTTTTATAGTCCAAGGCAGGTAAAGAAATCATATATTCAGGACACAAATGTTAGGCTTGGTCACTGACTTTCCCATAAAGTGAAAGTCTGAGGGGACTTTTGAGGATCCTGCTCAGGAAAAACCTCCATATAATTTCAAGAGAAAACAGTTTTCATATGGGTTCCACATAACTCTAGTGGTTTGCTCAAGCCAACATACATTTTAAGCCTAAGCAAAGTAAAATAATTTGCTATTAGTTATCACACAGTATTTATGATAAAATATTGGATGGTGTGTTATGGGGAGATCTATTCAGTGCAAACTTGTTTTGGGAGAAGAATACTAGTAATTCTGAATATAACCACTATATACAGAAGACATGCTTAAAAATGATGAGAGACATTTTGTCTTTGGAGTTGTTCTATTCTCCAGTCTAGGTCCAGTGATTTGCAGCTATCAATTTTGTAAATTGATATATTTCATACAATAGGCAAGAGATGTAAACGTGAAAATGTGAATTTTCTATTTCTCTTAACTGTATTTCTGGTAGCACCACCAGAGGTCAGATAACGACCTGGTTTACACAATATGGAAACCATAATAAGGTTTCCTTAATTTGGTATAACGTCTTGTGTTAATTCAGACAATTCAGTAAACCATGGCTTCATTCAATGTGTAAACATAGTCATAGCCATTTCCTTTGGAATGCCATAGCTGGTCAAGATTGCCAAGTTGGCCATCCCTGTTGTTAAAAAGTAGAAAAGTATATATGATGAGCCCAAATCTATTGTAAGAATGAATTGAAAGAAAAGCCAATCAATGCCACAAATGCCACATGGACAATGAACAATTTATTACCAGTATGAGCACAGATGCTGTGATGTACTGATGTACCGCTTTAATATTGTGGTAGCTGTGGGACCAGGGACTTCCTGGCTAACAGCTGGCATCTTCTGGCCTCAACTACTGATGCCATTAATTAGATTCTGTTGGCAAAAAGGTTTTCATTTACACTGCAGACTACCAGTAAAATTATTTTGAAGTCATCTAATAAAAACAAATGGATCACATGTTTCCTTACCTACAATATACTAAAAACAAAAATGTCATACATTTAAATAAGCAAATACAAAATACAAAAAGGCTGACCAAATCTGATGTGCATTATCAGATGAATTTTAAAAATCCAGATAAATTTTTTAATATTTTCCATTTCAAAGATTTTAAGACTTTTTTCTTTCTTTTTTAAATGAAGCAAATCCAAGGCAGTAGCAAGCTTCAAAGTCTGCTGAGTCTGCTAATAAAAAGGATTTTAAAAACAAAAGATGCTATCAGGTGTCCTCTTTCACCATTCTGCATGATCTTGGTACACTTAGAAATGAACCATCACTTGTCATGTCCCTTGCAACTTCCAGATGGTCTTGTGGCCATTATGTTGTGCTGATTCGACTCAATTCCTGCCTGATGGCTAAAAAACAAGAAGAAGCAAATAAGATGTAAGCCAAGGCTTATTACAAAAGACAAAATAACCACAATCTCATACCTAATCTAAAATCCATCAAATAATGCATGAGAATTGGCTGAAACGGCAAATATAGAAGCAGCACTGAGAAAATAAGGTTGAGCAGATTAGCTCCTGGTAAAATTCAGAGGACACAAGCATGTCAGCGCCCTGGAGTTTCCTCTCTTGCTATCTATTACACATGAACTTTATTGGTCTCAAACATTCAGATTTGGATTAAGATATCAAATAGGTAAACATTCTGGTATGTTTTCTTAGTGTAGCATGCAGAGTAGGTAGTATGTGAGTTAAGGCACCCTTCTTCCACACTAGGAAAGAGGTATCAGCTTTATATGCCAGTTGAGTAGAAAGCCTGGCCTGTATTCTGATATCTCAAAACATAGTGATAGCAAATTTACTTCCAGACCACTATTTTTTTTTAAATAAGAATTGCCTCCATCACTTTTTATCAAAACCATACCTGGCAGCTCTTCAACCCTGTAACATCCCATTCTGGCTTATGCTTTTATAGCTCCCTAACTCCTGAAAAGCATCTATATAAGCTGTAACATTAATGGTTGTACCTAACTAACCTTGGCTGATCTCAAAAGCTATGCTTGAATAGATCAGGCTTACCTGAACAGGAGACCATCAAGAAACTAAAAAAAGTATTGGGAGTCAAACCATGTTTGTACTGTTGCTGCAGAAAACTACACAGATATGCCCATGTAGTCACCAGGAGTTGAGCTTAAACAGGTTTGAGTTATAATATGGCAGAATATATATTTTACTTTCCTTTATGCCAAATCCTGAGTTCAGTTGACAAGTTGAAAGGCAATCTTTCATTCTGTGTTATCTTGGAATGTTATCTGTTTTCCTCTCCAATAAACCATCTTGAGTGTGAGATTAAGGTAGGACTAAAGCTGCCTCAAATATTTTGGCCACCTAATGAGGAGGAAGGACTCACTGGAGAAGAGCCTAATGCTGGGCAAGATTGAGGCCAATAGAAGAATGGAACGACAGAGAATGAGGTGGCTGGATGGAGTCACTGAAGCAGTTGGTGTGAGCTTAAATGGATTCCAGAAGATGGTAGAGGACAGGAAGGCCTGGAGGAAGTTGTCCATGGGGTTGCGATGGGTAGGACACGACTTTACAACTAACAACAACAAAAAACTGCTACAAGAACAAATATAGACATGATGGGAGGGAAGCCTGATTTTCATGTTTTGTGAAAGAATGTTTACTGGGTGTGTAAATCATAAAAGATTTCAGATAAAGCTGAAAAAAAAAACACTGCTTAAAGTGTTTTCCACCTGACTTCTCTGGGAATCTGAGTCTTAAAACTAATTGATAAATCTTCCGTTCTTTCTTGTGCTAAACTAAAATCGAAGATCAAAGATTCTCTTATTTACCACTTCCTTAAAAGTGGACAATGGAAAGAGGATAGCAAGACAGTCAAAGCAGTTAAATAGACACAATCCTGACAGAGTGGACAATC
This sequence comes from Naja naja, assembly GCA_009733165.1. Lineage (NCBI taxonomy): Eukaryota > Metazoa > Chordata > Lepidosauria > Squamata > Elapidae > Naja > Naja naja. The sequence continues at coordinate 334,516,519 of CM019148.1, read as the reverse complement.
TCTTGCCATCTCTCACATACACCAAAGTTAAAGCTTCTTAATCTCCTGGCAATGCCCTAACATCTGGAATGCAGTTTATTGAGAAGGGGTGTGGTAGATTAAACAGCCGTGCTTGTCCTTATTGATGAACACCGTTTAACCAAATTAACATTTGAAAGACAGGAAATGGACCCCCATCTTGATCCCTTAGCCCAGGCCAATGTAAGAAATGAACCCCTCCCTAGCTTCTTACCATCGATTATCTCTTCTTTTACTTTGTGTAATTCTTTTACAACTTCCTCCAATATTTCCTACAGAAAGAAAAACAGAAGGCAGTTGAAAAAAATGCTCTTTAACACTGTAAAGGCCCAAGTCCCGTAAAATGGTAAAAATAAAATTCTCCCAAATATTCCTGCAAATGTAATTTGAATTTTTACTTTTGCACTACACGAATAGAGTTAAAATGCGCTATTCAGAAAGATGATTTACTGAAGTTACGGAATATGTGCCTACTTCTTAAAAAAGCTATCCGCTGCCATAGCCGAACCTCTAAGCATAATCTTTGAAAAATCTTTCAGGACCAGCTCCTTGCCAAATCTATCGTCACTAGCCACGGTCATCCATATTTTCAAAAAGGGAGACCCCAGCTTGGTTGAAAATTACAGACCAATCCCCTTATGCTGCATCACCTGTAAAGTCATGGAATCAATTATTAACCAATCCAGTAGCCTCCACTTAGAGACAACCTACTCTCTAATAAACAATTTGGTTTCAGAAAAAAACTATCCTGTAATCTGCAACTCTTACACTGCAAAAACATATGGACTACACAACTCCATCAGGGCAAAACAATAGACACAATCTACATAGACTTCTGTAAAGCCTTTGATTCAATGGTACACGACAAACTACTCCTAAAACTAAAATCTTATGGTATCTCTGGACACCTGCATAACTGGATAGAAGCATTCCTGTCAAACAGACAACAAATGGTCAAAATTGGTCCAAAATGGTCCATCTTTGGCCATAGGGGGAGTGGTATTACCCCCTGTGGATAGGGCGCGGAATCTGGGGGTCCTCCTGGACGCTCGGCTCCGGTTGGAGGAGCAGGTGGGGGCCGTCGCCAGGGGGGCCTTTGCCCAGCTTCGTCTGGTTCGCCAGCTGCGCCCTTTTCTGGACCGAGATGCCCTACGCACGGTTACTCATGCCCTTGTTACCTCCAGACTCGACTACTGCAACGCTCTCTATTTAGGACTGCCCTTGCATACCATCCGGAGATTGCAGCTGGTGCAGAATGCGGCGCCGCGGGTGGTGATGGGAGTTTCCCGGTTCTCCCATGTTACCCCCCTCCTGCGCTGCCTTCATTGGCTGCCGGTTGCGCTACGGGTGAGATTCAAGGTTTTAGTGTTAACATACAAAGTCCTTCATGACATGGGTCCCCAATATTTAAGGGAGCAGCTCCTGCCGACATCAAATGCCAACCGCCCTGTGCGAGCGCATAGGCAAGGACTCCTTGGGGTCCCATCGGCTGGCCAATGCCGGCTGGCGGTCCCCCGACGACGAGCCTATTCTATAGCGGCCCCAGACCTCTGGAACCAACTTCCCCTGGAGCTCCGTCTGGCCCCTGACCTCCGCACCTTCCGCCATGACTTGAAGACCTGGTTGTTTAACCAATCCGGGTTGTGATTTTCTGGGACGGGATGGTTTTTATGGGATAGTTTTAAGGGATATTTTTATGGGTGTATTTGTAATTGTAATGGGGCTTATTTAGTTTAATCTGCTTTTAAATTATTTATTGTTGCTGTTGTTTTATTTGTAAGCCAGAGTCTTCGGAGATGGGGCGGCATATAAGTCCCATTAATAAACAAATAAATAAATAAATAAATAAATAAATAAATAAATAAAATTGGAAATGTCCTATCAAATTCTGTACCTGTCAACAGTGGTGTCCCTCAAGGCAGTGTTCTAGGTACAACTCTCTTCATACTCTACATAAATGACCTCTGTGATCATATTAAGAGCAATTGTGTTCTCTTCACTGATGATGTAAAGCTATTCAACACCACATATAATTCTGCTACCCTTCAAAAAGACCTTGACTATATATCAGAATGGTCAAACAAATGGCAACTTCAAATCTCAACAAATAAATGCTCTGTCTTACATATTGGCAAAAAAAATCAGAAAATAAAATACAAGCTGAATAGCCAAGACCTTGTTGGTGATCCAAACTCTGTCAAGGATCTTGGAGTACTCATCTATAATGATCTAAGTGCTAGAGCCCACTGTAACTACATAGCCAAAAAGGCATTAAGAGTTGTTAACCTAATCCTACATAGCTTTTTCTCTGGTAATATCACACTACTAACTAGGGCATACAAAACATTTGCTAGACCAATACTTGAATACAGCTCACCAGTCTGGAACCCACATTACGTATCTGATATTAACACAGTAGAGAAAGTCCAAAAATATTTCACAAGAAGAGTTCTCCATTCCTCTACTCATTGCAGAATACCTTATGCCACCAGGCTTGAGGTTCTAGACCTAGAAAACCTAGAACTACGCCATCTTCAGTCTGATCTAAGTATAATATATAAAATCATACATTGCAATGTCCTACCTGTCAATGAATACTTCAGCTTCAACCATAACAATACAAGAGCACACAATAGATACAAACTCATGGTTAACCGCACCAAACTTGATTGCAGGAAATACGACTTCAGCAACAGAGTGGTCAATGTCTGGAATACTCTACCTGACTCTGTGGTTTCTTCCCCAAACCCCAAAAACTTTAGCCTTAAGACTGTCTACTATTGACCTCACCCCTTTCCTAAGAGGTCTGTATGGGGCGTGCATAAGCACACCGAAGTGCCTACCGTCCCTGTCCTATTGTTTCTTTTCTTTTCTTATACGTATCCATGTATTTATAACTATGTTTATACTTATACCTATTATCTTGTAAGCAATTGACTAATCAAATAAATAAAAATAAAATAAAAATAAAACCTTTAGGCTTACTTGAATTGTATAATAGCAAACTGAAAAGTGAGTTCCCATGGAATTATTTTGGCACGGAATGCCCACATGATGAATATATGCATATGTCAAAAGCAGTTCTTACACTACGAACAGATTAATATTTCTTGGATTTGAAAGTAAGGACCAGCTGAGACGAACCTGATTTATAATGAAAACATATAGTTTACTGTTGGGGGTAGGAAACACCCTTTACTACACAGAAAATCTTGAATGTCATGCTGGCACCTATTACTGCTTTCTCTTTTTGTAAATTTAATGCAGGGTCAGAGGGACACAGATCTTAGTAAATACTTTGCATGCAAAAAAATTCACATTCAGTCCCTGCTCTCTCTTTGCCTGAAATCTGGAGAACTGGTATCGGTACTGAGCTAGATATACCAAGGATCTGAATTAAATATCAAGCAGTAGGATTATTTGTGGAATTTTAGTACTGAGAAATGGTTTATTAACTAGGTTAAGAGAATCAGAAAATAATTCACAACTTTTCTCATTTTATTGCCTTCGCAGGTCATGAAAATGATTCATTTCTTTGTGAGACGGACATTTCATAGCCAATTCTGTTCAAATTATATAAACCAATGGCCTCTGAATAAACATAGCTTAGTGGTAAAATAGCCCCAGGCTCCATTCTTGAATTTTCAGTTAAGCAAGCAGAAATACTGAACAAAATTGTCATTTTTCCTGGTTTGAACACCATTAATAAACATTTCTTCTATCAATATTCATCAAGGTATTCATTCCAACTCACTTGTTTCATACGATCAAAATCTAAAGTGTCCATTGCCACATCATTACTGCTGCTTGCTGGCTTCATCCTTGAGATAGAACAAAAGAAAACAAGAAATAATTCTATGCTGTGCTCCACAGTATTGAGATATTAGTAATTCCTCATCAAATGGTATATAAAACCAGGTGGAAATTCACCGTGCAGCTCAACAAAAGTTCATTTTCTATTACATTTTCCATATCACTTAATGGTTAGGTAACTTTGTTAAACAAGCAGCTTCAAACCCTGCCCAGTGTAAATCACTGAAATATCATTGTAGCTTTGACAATGCCCTGGAAAGGGAGAAAGCAAGCCAAATTATGTAAGTGTACCTGAAGATTTGTTTTATACCTGTAATGCTAATTCAAATGGTTTCCATGACTACTTTATTTCCTAAACTGTTATTGCAGTTAATTATTTACTAGTTACTGTTTACAATGGCTTCATTGCCAGGATAATAGCTAGGCAACCTTTCAAAAATGTCTGTTCATTGTGTAAAACCTATCCTTATTTTACTATTAACCATCTTCAACATCGCCATCATGTGCCAGCAACGGTATCACTACCACCAATATATATGTAAATTTATGTGCCAAAGTATCTATCATCTCTGCACAATGTTTCCTCTTTACCAAGCCATTTTGGTCACAACTCATTCCAAAGCCTGAGCCACGAGGACATCATGTGGTCAACGCAAAGCAATAAATCAGGAGTAAGAAGTTTATATGACCTCTTTTTGTTTGATGTAATATTGGAGGCTGAATAATGATTACATGGTAATTACAAGAAAATTATAAGTGAAATGTCACTATCAATGGACTATTGGCATTTAAGGATGGATGGGATTTGGACAGTATAGGAAAGGTTACAAGCAAATATATATCTTTTATAGTCTTTCACAAACCCAAATAATTCTGTCCCATCTTTTTGGTCAATATTCAAAGGCTATACAATAGATCAGAAATAAAATATTTATTAACACCCATAGCAGTTTATTTTTCTTCAATTGCAGAAACTGCAATAAAAACAATTTTGTACAATTTATAATATTTTTTAGCATATATGTACGTACTCTTGAACTAAAGACAGCAGCAAAATATTTCAGACTCAACATCTGGACTAACCAAATGGTTTTAGTGCTAAAATTATAATCAGATTAGGCTGAAATCTAACAGGTACACACATATATAATTTAGTTTTGGGAAGCAACATACTAAATTTCATTATATACTCTTATTTATTAAATTTATTGAATAAGTTACCATAATATGAAGCATGTGTGGTCCTCAACTTATGTTTAAAGTTTTTACAGAATAGTCACTGAGGTGAGTGTGTGATCAGGCATGGATATACATGATGCAGAATTGGGGATTTAATAGTCTCCTATATTATACTGTTACTAGGCAGGTGAGAGACACAGCTGTTGACAACTAAATGCTTCTCATCTAGTGCAAACCTGATGTTTCAGGGTATAATTTTCACTGTGAGTGCTGCATTTTGCAAGGGGTGCATGGGAATGAAAGCAGTTAAAATAAAGCAATCATCACTGGCATTCTGATTTTAATTTAGCCTTCCATAGCCACTGCACAAAATATTGGAAAAAAAAGTTAAAAGCATAATTCAACATCAAATAATGCTTAGTATGTTGGTTTTCTTTAATGTTAAAGTAACATCCCTACTATATCTGCAGTGGAATGAGCTGTCGGTATGCTGCATCTTTCGACAATGTATTTTCTTTATGTAATTTCTGTAACTCATAGTTATGTTTTCCTGTTAGATTGCTTTATGTAACATGTTTTATTTAATTTTAAGACAATGTTTTTTTAACAAAACAGTCATAAAATATGCTAACAGCAGTACATTTTTTCCCAAACTACACATCAAATTTGACATTATTTTTCCAACAAAGAACAGTGGTTTTTGGTCACTGAGTTCTACTGAATTCATTCTCATGATTCACGATGGATTTCAATTACCTGATTTCAATTATGTAATCCTTATGTAAGCATCACTGATATGTAATTTATTAAGCAGCAGAAAGCAAACAAACAAACCAAGATGGCAAGTCACACCCAGACATATAGTTTGTTAGTTGTTGCATGAAAAGGTACATGATTTTGCAAACGATAAGCCAAAACACTACAGAGAAGTCAGGACAGTTTTTCAGTACCTAAAAGATGGCTGAAACTGAACACGACCTTTCGGTTCAGGACTTCTCCCCACTGATGGGTTTCTATGCAATGGAATGAGAGGATACAACATGATCACGTCCAGAAGCATCATGCACAGGTCCAATACATGCAGTGGATCCATACATGATGTTCTGCAACTAACCTAGAAAGTAACGAAGTGACCGGTTTTTCCATGGAGTTGCTTCTCTCCCAAAGTTTCTTGCCAGCATCTAGGTAAAGAAAGACAAACAAACAGAAGGCTGTAGGACCTAGATTGTGGAAGGAGAATTTAAGCAGAGGTATGGGGAGGGGAGACATAATTTTTATAAGAAACATACTAAGCTACCTAAAAAGTTTCTAATAGCAGCAGATGTACTGGTGGAATAAACTCAAACAAACAGATCCAGGTCAACAACAGTTATAAATCTGCTAAATCGGGAATTCTCATTAAAAACCTAAAACATTAAGGAAAGATCCTTTCAGCTAATACTGAGGAAATGAATTCTTGAACTTTTAGTAACAGAATAACCTGCTAAGTGAAGTATAAATAAAAATAATGTGACTCATAATACATATTATATTCCTTTATTTCACCATCCTTTGTAATATCCAAACCTGCGTAGGTTCTCTATAACAGGGATCTCCAACCTTGGTAACTTTAAGACTTGTGGACTTCAACTCTTAGGAGTTGAAGTCCACAAGTCTTAAAGTTGCCAAGGCTGGCGACCCCTGCTCTATAACTCATGAGTCCAGCAATTCTGTGGGAAAGACTATCAGAAGGAAAGAGCCATGAGAATGGTATTTCTCTTTTACCTGGTCTCTGATATTGTTTTGTTTTTTCATGGTCCTATTTTTTTATTTGGCTGGTTCCTTCTCCTCATATCTAGAGTGATATGGGACACAACCATGGATAGCAATTCCCACATTGTTACTGTTGGTTGTTAAGAAAGTGGGTTGTCTTTATTCCTGCTCATGTGTGCAGGTTCTATTTCATTCAATAGAACTTTAAAAAAAATCAAGCAGACTTTCAAATGAAGAATAATATTCTGATCATTTCTCAGCAACAAAGTTGCTAGGTCAGGAAAGTAATCCACTGTGCTTAAGATATAATCCTGTGTGGTTTTGCATATTCGATTGGAAAGCAACGATATTTAGGTGTGCTCAAAAATATGTTGCCATATGTGTTGAATATTTAGTTTTTGTCTTAAGATGTGTTAATTTCCAGAGCAGACATGAATTACTATTGCTAGGCTCACAAATCAAATCTAGGTATAAGTCTATTTTAATTTTGTTTGAATAATCTACAACAGGCTGACCATAAATACTGATTCTAACAATATTTTAAAGTAAAAATCAAATCAACTACATTACTGCTTATCAAGGTGTCTGAATATAAGCACCAAATTACTGAGGCTGACTCTTTCAATTACTGAGTAGGGATCTTTTAAAAGATTTCTGAATCTCCTTTACATCCATTTTGCATAATTTAGATTTCAACCACAAATACAAATATTGTCAAAGGAAGATTACAAGTACAAGAGTTGAATACCTGAGGAATTCTGCTGTTGAACAGGGCCTCGTGTAACAGGTGTAGGAGAAGTGCTAGCATCTTCCTAAAAACAAGCAAAATGTAATCTTAATATTGTGATTGCGGTTTGGAGTAATATGGTTTATAACACACCTAGCCATACAATAGCAACAGAATCTCATTATGTGGCAAAGGAGGTTCTCTTTAACCAGGAAAAGCTATTTATTCACTCAGTCCTTTATTGTCAGCTTTTCTACACCTAGCATCCCATAATCATAATTTATTGAAGTTGCCAAAAATCTAATACTGGTGCTCAAAGTATTCCTTCCTTCCTTCCTTCCTTCCTTCCTTCCTTCCTTCCTTCCTTCCTTCCTTCCTTCCTTCCTTCCTTCCTTCCCTTCCCTTCCCTTCCCTTCCCTTCCCTTCCTTCCTTCCTTTCCTTCCTCCCCTCGTGGTTAATAATATAACAAATGAAATGCCCACAGTAAACCAACACTTAAGCAATTAAATTAAACTATCCATGATAACAGTAATGAAAAGATATCATGACAGGAGTCAGTGTCAACCACCAAAACTTCCTAGCTCCATCTTTACTACTTATCAAGAGATCAGGAATGTGGCTAGTCTAGTTTCAAGGAACAGACTAATTCATAATATCCTGGAGAAACTAGCTTCCTTGTCTTGGCCCCCTTCACTCTCATGAAACTGGCAAATTACCTGACGTTTTCTTTGAAGTAAACATAATGGACAGGTTCATTCAGTTGGAGAAGAGTCTGGCACGTATTTTGTGATAAGTCATACAAACCAGCACTTTAAACTGCTCTGGAAACTCAGAGGGAACAGTGCAGAGTCTGCAACATAGATGTACTACTATGTTTTTGATGATTAACACTGTTCCCAAAGCAGAGGTGGAACTGCATAATATAAGAATTGTGGGTTCTGAATATCTTCAACAGAAGTCTTATGTTGATAATTCTACAGTATGAATAATAATGTTACCCTCTCCAGATAGGGTAACAACAGATACACCAGTAGAACCTGGCAGAAAACTTCCTTTCTATGGTTTCCATCTGTTCATCCAACAGTAGTGATGCACCTAGGGCTTGGGTTCATAGAGATACTCAGTAGGGGTAATGTTTCCCCATGAAAGACAACAGTGGGACTGACAGAGATGTCTAAAGCATTTTTTAATTCCTGATGAGGCAGATCAAATATTTCAATATTAAATTATATATAAGAGCAGATAAAGGATATTATTCTTCACAAGTTCTGATAGACATACAAATGGCATCCATGATTCAAATGCCAGAGAGTCAGAAGTATTCCACTTACATTTTGGCTTTCCTCTTCTTTTTTGTCCACTGGCTTATCTGACTGAGATGCTGCTTTTCTCCTTAGGACAGAGTGAAAAAGGCTATAAATCAATTCCTTAGAAATATATTTACAACTTACAAATTCAGATATGTTATTTCTCCCAACATAGTTGGAACTATCTGTACAAATAGCAAATTCAGTCGTGTGCTGGAGCTGGCTCACACTGGCTTATGAAAGCCAATTGTTTTTTAAAAAAAATACTTTTGTGAGTTAGTTGAGAGCGGAGCTGAGCCTCAACATCTATGTGTCAATCAACTATTTTGTGTGGCATGAAGGTGGCAACGTGACTCTCAGAACAGGTGGTTAAACATTTAGTCGTATGTCAGTGGACATATATAATGAAGAACTCACATTGACTAGTAAATAGCTTAAATAAAATCTTCATCTTCTACCTGAAACTACACTGGTGGTCATAATTAGAAATATGGTCTTTTGCTTTGAAATTTGTATGGTTAATTTTATATCAAGTGTAGTTTCTCTGGGTGATTTAGCTTGCAGTGGATCAATTCTTTCCCACCCTTCTAGTCTTTTTGAAATTGTGGGTAAGAAAAAAGAGGTACTGCTTGTCACAATCACAATCACTAACCTTTTTGCCAATAGTTTATTCATTTCCTCCATAAGACCACCTCCTCCACTACTTGTTCGATTGGCATCACTCTTGGAAGCACCACTGGGACTAGAACCTCCAGATCCATCCTCTGGCTTTTAAGACAGAAACCATCATTGTAGAATCCATAAGCATTAATAATTTAACTGTTCAGAAAACTCTAAACATCAAAGACATCCATTCTTACTTTTTTGTATATTAGAATTTCAAGATCCCAATTTTTAACTTTATAGTGCTTCCATCACAGCCAAGAGACTTACCCGTTGCACTCTTCTTAGTTTGGCACCAGCCAGAGCCGCTGCTAGTCCTGCCACTGATCCGTCATCAATGCTAGATCCTCCACCACCTGCTGGCAATGGGGGAGGAGGAGGAGGTGCAGTTCCCGTAGGTGGAGGAGGAGGGGGAGGGGGAGGGGGTGGTCCACCAGATGATGTGGATATTCCAGTGGCAATAGAGGGGTGACCTGGTGGAAGGGCAGGACCTGAAACAAAGAATTGTCATTCAGGAACTGGAATGTATTGTCTTGTTTGCTTTCTTTGCTGACAGTTGCTTGGGCCAATGATAGCAGCCAAAATGAAAGCTACAAGAGACATAGTTTCTAGGATCATCAGAATCATTAGGTGACCCAAATCATAGGGCTTGTTGGGAAATAACTTGGGTCTTCCCTCTTGCCTGTAACTACCAGCTGGCATCTCTCTCCATCATATTTAGTCTCTAATTGGATGCCTTATTTTAGGCTTAGGAATGCTACACCGGGAAAGGGATATATCTTAGCATTTTATTAAAAAAAATAGCAATATGTAATAAATGAAAAGTAATGCATCAGTGTACATAATAATGTCCAGTAAAACCTACATATCTTGCAGTGATTAAACTGAATATGAGAGGGAAAAAGGGGCATTCAAGATCATATGATAACTCAAGTTGACAATTATAGCTACAGTATATGGGCATTATTTTCAGTCATGTTCTGTTCTGGTAATTTCACTGCAAGACATTATTCTTGAAAGCAAAAGCTACAATGATGGCTTTGCTTCAACATTGTTATTCAAGGCTTTTAATCCAAAAATCTCATCTGAAATCTTACATGAAGCTCCATTCTGGAGTACAGCTGTCAACAGTAGCATAACTCTATTCAGGGGATAATTTTTAAGAGTTTTTTTAATATTTCCAAATTGTGCTTATAATTCTATTATTATTTTTTTAAGCCACATAATCCCTCCAAAAAGAAAAGCTTGGCTAAGTACAATTAAATCTTAGTTGAATACATGTTTTCAAAGGCAAAAGTTCTATATCAGGGGTGTCAAACTCAATTTCATTGAGGGCCACTTCAGGGTTGTGTTTGACCTTGGGGGGGGCAGGGTAGACATGGCCAGCTCAACATCACTTATGTCAGGGGTGCTTGTAGTGGCCCGAGAGCTTTGCCAGTGAAAAAGGGCTCCTGATCTCCATTTTGGGCTGCAACGGCCTCCTGCAACCCTCTGCCAGAAAAAAACGGAGCTCGGGAGAGTCACATGTGCCCTCCCAAGCTTCATTTTCGCTGGCAGATGCTCCGCAGGCTGGTCCTTCACTGTTTCCAGGGTGCCCCGTGGGCCAGATCTAAGCACCTGTGGATTTGGCCTGCAGGCCTTGAATTTGACACCCCTGTTCTATATGATTCTTATGCAGATAGGTGGTTTAAACAGATGACTCAAAAATTATTGGTGCTGATCCCAATATTTGTTATCCAGGAGTACAATATTGGCATGTTACTGCTTTGAACAAAAATTATGGGGCAACAAGCAGCAAAGGCCAAAGTTCAATATTACCCATAACCATTACAATAAATTACCTTTTTCAGTTTCTTATATATTTTAGCAGTTTACATTAAGTAAATATAGAATTAATTTTTCTAAAATGAGATTAAATCCATTGCCATCAAATTTGTTATATAGTATAAATTTCAAAAGAATTCCATCTCTCAAATATGTTGCTCCTGTAATGGTCACATTGCCAAAGCAGAGCAGCATCACTGATAATTGCAGTGGTCCTTCATATAAACAAGTATTTCATTACACAGATAAGGAGAACAAACTAAGCAAATCCAATCATATCTCAGGTGCAACAATATTGCTCAGGTGTAACAACAAACATGCACACTTCTTTCCCAATCTTAATCAAGAACTTTTTTATAAGCCAGTACCCCTCATTGAAATTCAGGATTAATTTGATTAATCCTAACGGAATGTTCATTCAAAAGTTTTAGAATTTTGTTCTTTCAGGCAAATTGTTCTTCAGATACTTCATATATACTGGCTAAATTATCCACACCAAAATAACAGAGAGAAGAAAGATTTGCATAATGTCCCTAATTTTTTTCAATAAATTAGATTCAACATATTTTCTAAAGACAGAACCAGTTTTCTTGGAGTCTCTGTGTTTCACCATGAGCATCTAAAACAGCATAGAAGCAAGATATTAGATAAGTATACTTCTGATCTGATCCAACAGAGACCATCTCATCTATATGTAAAATTTTATTCTATTGTATTAGGTACAATCTGCATGATTTCCAATTTATATAATAATTTGCTCTTCCTGTTACCAGATTAAAATTGTTTCCAGGTGACAAAGTATGTGATACTTCTCTTTCTAAGTTGGCAATTTTGGAACACAAACATATAAACAGGCAGGTTAATAGAAATATTGAGGAATAGTCATGCTAATCGATTCATTGAAAGTCCTCCTCTCTCTAGAGTAAGTATTTCTCATAATTAGGCTAATAAATAGATTTTGACCTGGTCTTTATAATTATCTTTTGATTAAACGTTCTTTCTGTAGGAGATGAGGAGGCTGGGCCTGTGTCATAAGTCGTGAGTCCTTGCACATCCATAAGAAATCTAAGTTCAGCCCACCTTGAATGCTACCCTTATCTCCTGCTCATTTCCTTGGACTGTTAGTTGATCAGATTCTTGTAGAGAGCTTAAGCTTGTAATAAATCTTTATATTCATTTGAACTGTCTGAATGTCCTAATTTCTCTGGCACTTGACATTTTCCTTGTATTTTGAATAAATATTTTCAGGTATTAGATGTTATGTTGTACCATTGCCACCACTCTTTCTTTTTGTTTTTGTTTTCAAAGTAACATAACTTTAGTGCTTCATGTAGAAGTTGCCTTACGTTAATTTAGCCCTTTAAACCCATTATTACAACCAAGCCAATAATCAGTAATTAGCACTCAATACAAATAATCAAGGTAAGAAAGAATTAAGAGTTTTAAACTTATGTCAGAAGTCTGTCCTTATTATAATGAATTGGGCAAAATCAGATATATTAAAAACATATACTAAAAAAACCCCAATCTTCAGAAGTTGTATTAATACATGTGCAGAATTATATTTTATAAATATTTTTAAGGTTTAAGGTTACTGAATTCAGCATCAGGCTTTAATCAGCATATTCTCATAGCATATTCTCATAGTTAAGCCTGCTGTTCATCTAAAAAAGAAATTAGTAATTTCCAGTAAGCATCATAAAAATGTTATCATATGCTTAGTAATGCTTAACAAAAGAAACAATTGGCAAGAAAGAAAAGTGAGTATTTTGTTCCATTCCGCATTGGATTATCTTCTAGAGCTCTCGAGTTTTATGACATTACCTTAACGTATGAAAAAATATCTATTTGGATTATTGCATTTCCAGCAGTTTTTTTTAAAAAGAAATAATTCTTTTGAGTAAGAATGATCTGTTTTGGCAATCAACCAACAATTCTCCATTCTGCATAAACATATTTTCCCCAAGTGAACTACCTGTACTTTCATTTTATTAGGATTTCTTCTTGCTCCGGTTTAGCTTTTTATTGTCATATAAATAACATGTAATTTTAATCTACGTTTTGGAAACCATTTCTAAATTCAAGGCTACATTTGAATTTGTAAAGTATTCTTCACTTTCCTATCCAAGACTCTCATAAAACAGGAGTTAAAAGTACTGCATTGAGCTGTCACATTAAAACTATAAGAAACTACATCACATTTGCCTTTCTGTTCTCAGAAAACCAAATACTAGATTTATCTTTCAATGCTACAACACAAAGTGTCCATTCCAATTTCAGTAATGGTTGTCTATAATGTGAGTAGGACTGTTTGACTAATGAAAATTCAGAACTATTCTAGCAGAATCAGCATAGACAGCAATTTTTATCAGGGATGTGGAACCTTCTGGTGACCAGAAGCAGCTGCATATAACTTCTTGCTGGCAGCTTATGAAGTGAGCAGGACCACAAATGTGTACAGGATTGGGTCTGGAGTTTTCTTCCTTTCTTAAATTGTGATATGCCTGAAACTTTTTTTAGTGCAAGAATGAGAAGCCTGGAAATGGTTCCAATTGGGTTACTGAATTACAATAATGTATTTGCCGAACAACTGTAGCAATAATTCCTGTAGTTCTGAAGCTAGAAACAATAATGTATACCATCAAATAAGCTTGGAATAATGAAACACAGAAAGATTCCTACACCTTTGAAACACATTCTGGGGAAAGAAGGAAAATTTCTGCTCATGTTTGTGACCAACTCTCCCCTCTTTGTTATACCTGCTATTGTCCTAGTAAAATAATAATAATAATTAAGTGCATCTCTTTGCTACCAAATGGTTGATTTCTCTGCTTTAAAGTGTCCAGATTGCTTGCTTGTATGACTTAATTAGCAATCTTGTCAGATTTTATTTTATTTAGTATATGGCATCTACAGAGATCATGCAATCACTGATATACAACACATTATACATACAGACACAAATATATATTACACTTGTCAGATTATTCAGCTATCAATTGCAGATCTACCTTATGAAATCTTAACTAAAATTACTTCCTGGATTCCCTTCTTCAAAGCTCCTTCATTGAAAATGCTTTGACCATGTAATAGGAATTAGGACACTAAACCAGTAATTTCCCAACCCATATTCCACATACATAAGTTTCAACTACTCAAATTGCATGGTCATTACTAAACTTAGAATCTGCCAAGTGTAGAAAAGATTGCCCTAAACTAATCATGATTTTACATTACATCAGTTACAGCATTCTCTGGATGGTAGTTTATATCATGAATTCATCTAAAGGGCTACTAAAAGACTGAATGGAAAACAGGACTTTATAACCATCAAAGACTACAGTACTAATGTGTTTTGCTATAAATATATATTTTTAAAACATATTCTAAAAAAGGAAATGCATCTACATATTTTCAAGTCAAGTACTTACTCATGTGGGAAAAGGTAGATGAAGCCATGTAAGAAGGAGTCCTCTTGGACAAATTCATCTCAGAAAAAGCAGCATAATGAGGATGTAATGAAACAAAGTGTGACATAGATGGATAGAGCTGGTGTGGAGAATGAGGCAACTGTTGGGAGGGCCAAGAAAAAGCCTGGATAAAGGACCCAGGTGGGCTGGTCACCACAGGTAAATGTGAAATGGGCACTGCTTCTAAATAGGAGAAAAAAGATGGATCTTTTCTCTTTGGCTGCATCCTAGAGGAGCTTAGAGGAATTCGTGTAACTAAACAATCTTCATGTCGGCCATTCAGACCCGACTGAGGTACATTTGCTGAGGCGTCTTGGACCACTGCATCTGTAGGCCCCTGGAGTCTGCCATTCTGGGCAGCAATCACAGGAAGGACTACTGGAATATGGGGCTGCAGGATCAGCCCCTTCTGCATAGGGGATGTAAAGGTCAGAGGAGGAGAAGCAGCCTGAGGAGAATATGACAGGGAAGAACGTCTTATAGACTGATGAGGGGAAGCAGAGGCAAGAGGTGGAGACAAAGAGATTTCCTTGGTGCTTCGTGTAACAGTTCTGTAACCTGGCCAAGTTGGTGGAAAGGAAGGGCCAGGAGATGGTGGGAATTCAGAGGGAGAATATTGATGGCTACGCAGAGGGGATTCCCGGACCCTATGAGCAGATCTGAAAGAGGCCTTGCTAGCAGATTCAGGGAGAGCAGATGCTGATGAGACTGCTTTGGCATAAGGAGGAGGAGGAGGAACAACCGCACCAGTGGAAGTAGAAGCATTGTAGTTACTGTAGTCAGGAGGAGGAGACTGGCAGTGAAAAGGGGAAGAAGACACTTTAATCTGAATGGTGGAGACTATAAAGAACAGAAAAGGGAAAAAGAATAATATGGGTTGGCACTGAGGAATGACAGAAAGCATCATGGTTAGAAGACAGGGGGAAAAGGGAATGAAACAAAAAATAAATCAAAATGATCCCAATGCTTAATAGTTAAAAAAGATTAGTGAAGATACAGGTATCGTGGTTATTCAGAGGAAGCCAGAAAAGCTGCTAATTTGTTTAGTTTAGAGCCAACAGAAGACATAGCACTGAACTGCCTTGGGATTAGCAGACTTTAAAATTTCCAGCCAATTTTATTAAAGACCCACTTTCAAAATCCTACCAGTCTAACATATACTCTTATTTGTCAAACTTGTTTCTATTTATTGTATTTACATCCCACTTCTTTATATTGTGCTTCCTTCCTTATATTGTACTTTTGTCCTTCTTCATTTAGTTTACAGGGTGGTCCATATGATCTTTTCCCAATATTAATTACATCTACATCTGTTTTGCAATAGTATTGCTAAAGTACCCAATGAAGTTGATTGGGGCAAAGCAATCATTAATTCATGTATTGTACTCTTCTTCCCTCTAGCTCCCAAAATTCCCTCTGTTATTTACTAGTAGCCACAATGGCTGGAAATTCTGGCAGGTATTTCTAGCATACCTGATATCTCTATGGGGAAGGCTAACCTGGAGTGCTCCTATGATCTCAGTGATGGAATTCTATGCCCCATGTGGATTATCTGTTAACTACAGATATCTCTTCTGTTCAGAAAAGCAATAATTCACAAACAATTGTGTTTAGGCATAATACAAACCATATTGCACCAGGTTAAAGTTCTTTTGCATGCTGTTCAATTTTTGGGCTACTGCATCTGTGTAGTTGCCACATCTATACAGTTATGTCCCACGTACTTCAATAACAAATCTATTGTGGAAACCAAGTAAGTGAGGACTATAATGTATAGTTGACTAATCTCAGTCCGTTCCCAGTCCTATAGAGGTATCTCTATAGAGTGTGAATACACCTTCATTCTTCCATAAGACCTCCCAAATTATATAATTTTGGGACCATGGACAATGTGGGAAGCAGCAGACTGGTACAGTCATAGAAAAACTAATTTTCAATTTAGAACAACCTGTTGTTTTCTGAGAAAGACAAAAGAATGATCGCAATGACACTATAAAATTAAGAGTATTTTCAGACATACAAAATTAAGAATCTTGGAGTACAAAGTAAACTGTCTCTTGTTATTTATGCTATGTTTCTGTGCTGATAAAGATTTGCTAGAATGTGAGAATGTAATCATTATGAGTTTTCTATTTGCACTAGGGATAATTTTAAGCAAAATTGATTTAATTCCTATCAGTAAAAATACCCCAAATAAAATTAGAAAGAATAATAATAAAAAACCACTACATGCTGCATTGCATTTCAATGCAAAAACACCCCTGTATGCATTATGTATGAACTCCAGTAACTGAAACCACAGAATAATTGTAGCAACAGACGAGAAGCCAAACTTTTTCAATAAAAGCACAAGGAACAGCCAGAAGTTAATAGGGAAAATCAGGGGGGAAAAGTAGTCTCGCTTGACTTCCAAAAGCATGATACATGCCTGTGGTAGAGGTTCTTCTTTCCAGGGATTCTTGGCGTTGCTGCTGTTGCTGCTCCATTGCTTGCCTATAATAAAAGGGTTTAAAAAGAATCCAGCTTTAGTTCCCCAAATGCATTTGAGAATCCGCTTAACACAAGAAGGGTCCAATTGGGGAATCTTTAAAAAAATCTCTGTGTAGTCATTGGACAATAAAGAACATTTGATTTCTATTCAATTATCCAGCTGAAACGAAGCTAGATTTCTGAAAAATATTAGTTATCTGAAGAAGAATGCAAGACACTTCTTTTCATGGTTTGTTTAGTATTTTTCTAAATCAGATCTCTAATTTGTATCTCGGTTGGCAAGCCAGAATTTTTTAAATTCTATTTTTATTTTATTTTAAAAAGTTAAAATACAAAATACAAACACAAAACTTTATTTTTTTTCTTTAAGAAAAAAGTCCCCCAAAATCTACTGTGTACAATCAAGACATTAAAAACCTGCATTAAAAAAAAATAATACATACACATATTATCCTCCCTAGTTGAATAGCAATAGTCATTTGAATTTATATATTGCTTCATAGTGCTTTACAGTCCTCTCTAATCGGTCTTACAGAGTCAGCATCTTGCCCCCAACAACCTGGGTCCTTATTTTACCAATCTTGGAAGGATGGAAGGCTGAGTCAACCTTGAGTTAGTGGGGACTGAACCCTTGGCAGTCAGCAGAATTAGCCTGCAATACTGCATTTGAGCCACTGTACCATCACGGATTAAGACATTACAACAATATTAATCTAATATTATTATTAGACAAGCCAGGTTTATAAGCCAAGACCAGTGATGGTCTTGGTTTGCTAAAACAAAAACATCCCTGGAGTCCATCTCTAATGGAAGAAATCTTAAGAATATTTTTAACTCAGGCCTTCTTCCCAATCGTAAGAACAGGGTTGATCAAACAGCACGTATCAGCATACCTGTTCATGATAAACCAGAAATCTGAATTATACTTGCCCGCTGCAATGTTATTAGTGGTTCAATGTAATAATACAAGAGATTATAGTTCATCAAGAAGCATTACACATATACGGAATGGAAAACTGCCTTTATTGAAGATATATATTATGGAGTCTACGTTTTTAGCCATAGCCTGGCTATGAGATCATGGGTAATTGCCCATGACTGTTCCTTCAACACCAATTCCACATCATCATCACCAGGGCTATGAAATAATAATTATATTTATTGCAAGGACTGTTTTAGCCAGAGGAAGACAAGTATCATCTCTTGTCTAGCAAAAGTCACTTCAGAAAGAGTGTGTACATTCACACTACATGTATGTTCTTAGTAGATGGAATTATTCTTTTGCTGTGTGCCAATCGCTTGGCTCCTGTTGTAGTGGTGTGCTGAAAAGGTTAAGAGGATAGGAAGGAATGAAGGTCTGCCACCACCCAGGTGGGAAACTGTGGAATATTCTTTATACACGTGGTTATATTTCACACTTCCCCCACCCCACCTTCTGGAATTCCTTCCCCTCCCCAAAATCCTGGAAAAACGTCCACAAATAGAAATGCAAAAAAAAAAGTGTAGGAGATGAGAAACAGCAGCAATTTATTTTTATTCCATTTATAAAGAAGGAGGGGGGATTATTATTATTTATTATTAGTATGGCATAGAATTGGTGAAATTGGGAGAATACTCAGATACAATTTGGCTTGAAAGGATAGAAAATGAACACTGATTGGATGGCAGTTCTATGTGCTCAGCTATTGTCCAAAAAGGGCAAACAATAATTTGCTGAGAAGCTTTGAGAGCTCTGCACATGCAAATATAGAAACACAACTGCTCTTTTAACATATTGATGCTTAAATAGTTCTGCAAATAATCAAGGCATACTTGATCAGTATTGCAGGATCATAGCACTAAACACAGCCACCTCCCTTTAGTTCCTCTGATACGATACACAAAATTAAAAAAGACACCTCAATTTTCAACCTTGCACCCTCAACCCCTTGTGGTAACTTGGTTCATTGGAAAAGAAAGTTAAGTGTGCATTCAACTGTTTTCAATAAGACAGTGATTCAGGGATATGCTAACTTCACTGACACTACAAATACCAAATGTTTAGTGACAGCTAATTTTATATTAGCTATTTTAAATTGCTACATATTTAAATTGCTACAAAATCACCTTTTATCTCTAACAGGCCCATCAGTTCTGATAGCAAGGTCATGCTCTACATCCTATCAATTGAAGAGTCCGACCTGGTGAGTCCCAGAAAGCATGGCTCCCTGTAGCAGGACCTGCTATTTGGAATACTGTTCTTCCTACCATCGTATTAGTTCCAATTTGGTTGGCTTTCTGCAAAGCCCTTAAGACCTGATTGTTCTTTGAGATGTGGGGTTGAGAATTGGCAATCTTGTGAGTTGTGTGACTTTATCGTCTGGCTGATTAGGTTGTTTGGCCGTTGTGGGTATTTCCATCACTAGAGGTTTTAAGAAGAGATCGGACTGCCTGTTTGTTTGAAATGGTATAGAGCAGTGGTGGCAAACCTTTTCGGCACTGAGTGCTGAAACGGGAGTGCGCATGCTGGAAACCGGAAGCTCAGCTTCCCGGTGCACACATGTGCACTGGCCATCTGGTCTTCCAGTTTCTAATGTGCATGTGCATGTGAAGACCAGCTGGCCAGCACACGCATGCACACTGGGGAGCTGGTCTTCCAGTTTCTGGCACTCCCGTGCACACAAAGAACAGCTGGCCAGCTCCAGAACCCAGAAAACCAACGGGCAACGGCTGCCATTACCAAAGAAGTGGCTCTGCATGCCACTTCTGGCACATGTGCCATAGGTTTACCCTCACGGGTATGGAGTTTCTGTTTGAGCAGGGGGCTAGACTAGAAGACCTTCGAAGTCCCCTTCAATTCTGTAAGTCTGGTTATTTCTGCTTGGTTTTTAATATTTAATACATTCTCATTGTGTTACCTGCCCAGAGTTGCTTTATGTGAGCTAGATGGCCCAATAAATCTAGTAACTAAATGCATACATTGAGTGCTATCAGTCTTTCTAGCTTAGGAGCAATATGGCTATGGCAGAAAATCATCATTTAAAAATTTTCTAGTAGGGTTTTCCACTTATAGATTTTTTTAGTAATTCTAGTGAACTTGCATTAATTAGTTTCTTACATAGCCAAGATTGTGTGCTATGATTTTATATCAAATATAAAAATCCTTGTAAAAAGGATGGACAAATCTCAACTATGTGGAATTACTTTCAGCAAAATAGTGCAATTTGAAATTTAAAAAATAATGCAATCTTCCCCATAGTCCAAATATTTCATCTTGGTTGTAAGTTAGCACATCAAGATATGTTACGTGGAATCTCATTTGTCCCTCAGAAGTTTGATGGCCAACTTCTCAAATTCTGTTAACTGTAAATCATCTTCACTCTAGGGTAGAAAGTGATACAGGTAGTCCTTGAGTTATCAGCATCACTTAGTGACAGCAGTCCTGGCTTTCCCATTTCCATAGTTAATAAAATTCTAGTCAAGGACACCCCCCTCCCAAATCCAAGCCATTCTGGGCTTGGTCTCTCCAAGCCCCATGTTTTGGTCCTTCTAAGATTAGAGATAGCCTTCCCTTCAATTCCCCTCCCCCCATTTCTGCCTGTTTAGCCAATCTGCCTTTTGCCTATGGAGTGATAAGCAACCCCAGAACTGTGCAGCTCTGAGGCAACTTACCACACTGCAGTTCGTTGGCTTCTTGCAGTTTGCCTTTGTGGGTGAAGGGACACTGTCTTGTTTCTTCTTCCTTAGGGGAGAATTTCAATTGATGGTGATACTGGTGGAGACCTAAAGTCCTATGGCCCTTTTGCTATGGGTGTCCCAGTGTTTTACTCTCTTGTTCTTTCTATTTATCATCTACAACAGCTCCTGGGAGGGGTCATCAATCAACATAGGTTGATATTTGATGACATTCAGCTGTACATCAAAATCCAAGGTTAACGGCGACTTCCGGGTTGAGCCTTCTCGAGAACAGGCGGCGGTTTGTGATCGTCCACGACCGCAGCCTGGCTCTTGCGTCGGAGAGCCCCGATCCTGCAAGGTTCGGGGCTGAAGCTGCCTCGTAGGGGCGGCGGAGAAAGGGAAATTTGCCAGCCAGAGTGAGGGGAGCCGCATCTCCCCTTTGGTCTGGTCTCTTCCCTCCGAAGACGTCAAGAAGCGGTGGTCAAAAATGGCCACCTCGAAGAGAAGGTCTCAACGGACTAAGATTGGTGCAGGAGGAAAGAGAGAAGTCGACAGCAGAGGAACCGGGAGTATCGGATGGTAAGATCAAGGCACCCCGGGATTAAGATAAAGATGAGTTTTGAAAAGAGAAACAGAAGCGGCGCAGTTCCAAGTGAAGAAAAATAAGTAAAATATTTCTGACAGCTATAAGGGGCTTCGAACCGGAAAGGAAGAAGCCAGCGTAAGAACTTAAGTTTGGGGCTCGGAAAACTTTGATTATCAAAATAAAAGGAAAGGGTTAAGACTCTGTGCAGAAAGTGCCACTTTGTGGAGAAAAATTGGAAGCTAAAGAAGTAAGAAACTATCTTGTTCCTTTGTGGATTGGAGTTGCTACATTTTAAAGAGACGCAGGATTTATAGAAAGTGAAAGCTTGAATACACAAAGACGGATTGCCGGACTAATTGGTAATATTGATATAGATTCTGGACCTGGTTAGGATCATAGAAAATTTAAAGAAGAAGAAACAAGGAAAATTAAAATTTTGGTGGTCATCCAAAGAATTAAAAATGGAGTTTAAAAGTATGAAAGAACTGTTACAGGAAGTGACTGAACTAACTTGGCATGTTGCAGAAAATATGGGCATTCGGTGCTGAATAAAGAAGAAGAAGCCGTGGAAAGGGTGGAGCCAGCGCAGGAGAAAGCCATTTTAAAAAGACAATTAATACAAAGATTAATACAAATAAAGGGAAAGGAAGGGTGGCTAAAAACGGAACCTAAGAAAGTATCTAAAAGGGAACATTTACTGAAATTAAGCATGCCAGAAAGGTTCAGAAGGAAAGGAACAGAAAGGTAAAGAGAGAGAGAGGGATTTAAACTGGATAGAGAAGGGGGAGATCAGGATAATAGGAGGAGAAGGGAGCCAGCACAAAAAGCTATTTTAAGAAGACAATTAACACAAAGATTAATACAAATAAAAGGGAAAGGAGGATGGTCAAAAATGAAACTTAAGAAGGTAATTAAAAAAGGAACATTTATGAAACTAGGCATGTTAGAAAGGTCCAGAAGGATAGAGAGCAGAAAGGTAAAGAGAGAGAGAGGATTCAAACTGGATAGAGAAGGGGATAGCGGATAAAGAGAGGAGAAGGAACAAGAATCAAGAACAAAAGATAGAGAGATAATGAATTACATAACAAAGAGAGAAACTTGTTTGCATAGAGACAATGGCTGACGATTTAAAAGGGGGTTCTGCATGAAGAAATGGTAATAAGAATCTATTGTAATTATAAAAGTGTAAAACAATAGGGGTTACTGACAATTTTCACTGGTAAAGGTCACATTTTTTCATTTCTTATCCACAAAAGAAAGCTAAATGATGATTAGATGAATTGAATTAATTGAAATGATTTTAGAAAGTGCTTAAAATGGGATTTGTCAATAACCAAGATTAGTTATTTTTATTATTATTTTGGAACCATAAATTAATTTTAGGGGGATATGTGTTGCAGAACCCAACCGATTAGAGATATATTGTAAGGGAGCTTTTCTCCATTTTCTTTTTCTTTTTCTCTATCTTTCGTTTTGAAGGGAATGACTATGATTATGTTATTATATTAACCACTGAGGTGTCACTTTCAAAGTAGTAAAAGGGTGCAAGTCTAGGTTTTTTTTTTCATTCTTTTAGTGTTAACATGGGTATGGATTTAGAATTATGGTGAGAATATGTGATGAAAGGGCAAATCTGACGGACAAAAGAATTCTGTAAATGATAAAAGAGTATTAACAATGTGAAGATAATTAAAGGTTAGACATGGATGAACTTTATCTTTAATATGATGGGCAAATATATTGTTATTTGTAAGATTCATACATGAAGTTTTTAAATATATATGTATATTTGCAATTAACTTGAAATGAACTGGGGGGCTATACAGAATGAGATTAAGATTTGAGATTAGGATTAATTTTTTTGACCCTTGTCCGCTAAAATGGAATAGAAGTGAAGTCAAATGTTTAAAAGGAATATGGATCTACTGTCACATTTGCATGTAAAAGTGATGACTCGGGAACATGCTGTCTACTGAAAAGAGCTGTTTTAAAAAATTGTTAAAAATTGAATAAAATTTGGATAAAAAAAAAAAAAAAAATCCAAGGTTAACAAGAAATGCAATCAAGGTTCTATCCCAGCACCTGCAGGCTGTGAAGTTCTCAGTGGGAAGAGAGATACAGGCTTGAGATCTTCCATCAGAAGTTGGATAGTAACCTGCCAGGAATGCTGTAGCAAAACTAACACTAAACAGTGCATTGGACTAGATGTCCTTATTGGTTATTCTAACTCTATCATTTTACCATTGGCTTCAATGATTGAATGTGCAACTATATGTTTTTCACAAATGGAGGCAAATATATTATCTAAACAAATTCCCTAATGACTGAATCGATATGTACATTTAAATATTAGGCTTCAGGTTATTTTTAAAATGAAAATCTGAATATTTCTGTAGATTTTGGTTCCTTACCTTCTCTGAATTTCAATTTCATCTGGAGAGGGTCCATTCTGAACCTGGCGTTGGGTTGTGGGACCTAGAAGACAGTAAAACAGCTTCATGGTTATTCATGTAATGTAGTTAATGGTAATAAGGATATGAAAAATTGGTTATTCAAGGAAGTGTGATTAACATCTAGTGGCTGGTTTCAGTGTCAATGGATCTTGGGATGTACTGCTGTTATAATGATGACTAAATTGCTCATAAATGAAGAATCTCTTGCAATCAAAAAGAAGAGCTGCCATAAACACCACTATTATGAAATAAAACATACTAAAAGGAAATCTAATTCAGAATAGAAGACACAGGAGAAGAAAACTGGGAAGAGATGATTGACAGGAGAAGTGTGCTACAACTTTCTATATCTAGAATCCCTACTCCAGGCTATATATTACTCCTGAAGCCGTTTCAGTAGAATCAAGAATTTTCATAGATTTTGTTTTAGCCACATTCTAAACACCATGTCCCAGATGAATGTTTTCATTTAACATGCAAGTTTTAATGCAACCACTATGTGGGATGATTAGCATTATAAAGATGATGATGTACCAGGGAGTATAATTCATTTACATGATTGATAGCAATAGCAATAGCACTTAGACTATATACCACTTCACAGTGCTTTACAACCCTCTCTAAGTGGTTTACAGACTTAGCATATTGTCCCTGACATTTTGTGTCCTAATTTTAACCACCTCAGATGGCTGGAAGGCTGAATTAACCGGTCAGGATCGAAGTGCAAACTGCTGGCAGTCAGCGGTCAGCAGAATTAGCCTGCAATACTGCAGTCTAACCACTGTGCCACCACAACTCTTAGATGCCCTAGAAATGCCCTAGAAACAAAACAAAACAAACACAAATTGAATCTTCCTCTGGACCTATAATTTGAACTGAAATCAAAACTTATACAAGTAGTCTTTAACTTACAACTGTTTGTTTAGTGACAGTCCAAAGTTACAACAGCACTGAAAAAAATGACTTATGACCATTTTTCACACTTAAGACCATTGCAGCATCCCCATAGTCACATGATCAAAATTTGGATGCTTAGCAACCGGTTCATATTTATGACAGTTGCAGTGTCCTGGAGTCCTATGACTACCTTCTGATAAGCAAAGTTAATGGGAAAGCCAGATTCACTTAACAAGCATGTTACTAATTTAACAACTGCGGTGATTCACTTAATAATGGTGGCAAGAAATTTTGTAAAATGGGGCAAACTCACTTAACAAACATCTCCTTTAGCAACAGAAATTCTCAGCTCCATTATGGTCATAAGTTGAAGACCACCTGTACAGGTCTCAAGAAAGATTCCCTTTTCCTGCAAACAATTATCAGCTTTAGTAGACATACATGAGGACGCAGATTGTTAGGAGCAATATGCTGACTCAGTAAACCACTTAGAGAGGGCTGTAAAGCACCATGAAGTGGTATATAAGTCTAAGTGTTTTTGCTATTGCTACTTATATCAGGCCTACAATGAAAAATGAAAAAGTTAAATTTCCATTCTTTGCCTGCATATGTGCATTTTTACAAATGGACATTAAAAGAGTCATATATAAAAGTCACAAGTGCCTTAATTACAGGTGCTTTTTATACTTGCATGTATCTACACTAAGAAGTATGGTGGACTGGGTTGGATACAATGTATGTTAGTTTTTTGAAACGAGAGGTTTATGTGTCTTTTGTCCATATTCTGTCCTTATAGTACCACTATCCTTTGTGCCAGTGCTGAAATTACTAGGGCTAAAAAAAAGTTAAGAACAGAATCACAGGTAGAAATTGGTTTACTCTCTTAAGTGTATATTGAACCTGCTCAAAAATAACACTTTTTGCGGGGGGGGGGAACATTGCGGATGCCTATGCTAGACTCAAACTCACCAAGATGATAGCAAGAATAAAGAACTTGTAGCCTTCCAATAACTTGTTGCATTATAGCTTCTGGCAGTGCATGAATATCTAGTATTCATTTCATTTCATTTATTAGATTTATATCCTGCCTCTCTTCCCCCATTGGGGAACTCGAGGCGGCGTACAACAACGTAAAAAACTGTTTCCTATACAATATAAAAATCAAAAAGCTCATTCATATTGTCCACACATACAAGAGGGAAAAGACAGAAGTCTCAATTCCATGCCTTCCGACAAAGCCAGGTCTTAATGGCTTTGTGGAAAGCAGGTAGATTGGGGATGGTTCTAATCTCCGCAGGGAGCATGTTCCAAAGGGACAGTGCCGCCACAGAGAAGGCCCTAGCCCGCGGGCCCGCCAGCTGACATTCTTTGGCCGATGGTATCCGGAGCAAGCCTTCCCCGTGGGATCTAACCGGGCGCTGGGAGGCATAGGGTAACCATAGGCGGTCTTGAAGATATCCCGCTCCTAAGCCATGAAGGGCTTTAAAAGTTGTCACTAGCACCTTGAATTGCACCCAGAAGACCACTGGTAACCAATGCAGCTCACGGAGGATAGGTGTTATGTGGGTGCACCTAGGTGCCCCCATAATCACTTGCACGGCTGCATTTTGCACCAGCTGAAGTCTCCGAGTGCTCTTCATGGGCAGCCCTATGTAGAGCGCATTGCAGTAGTCCAATCGAGAGGTGATAAGGGCATGAGTGACTGTGTGTAAAGCCCCTCGGTCCAGGAAAGGCCGCAACTGGCACAACAGGCGAACCTGTGCAAAGGCCCCGCTGGTCACAGCTGTAAGGTGGTAGTCAAATTGTAGCTGTGGATCCAGAAGGACCCCCAAGTTGTGAACTTGTTCTGAGGGGAGCAATTTCTCTCCCCCCAGTACCAAAGTTGGATAATCAACTGAAGCCCGAGGGGGCTTCACACAGCCACTCGGTCTTGTCAGGGTTGAGTCTGAGCCAATTAGTCCCCATCCAGACCCTCACAGCCTCCAAGCACCGGGACATCACCTCCATGGCATCACTAGATTGACCGGGACAGAGATATACAACTGGGTATCATCACTAGCACTGATGATACCCGACCCCGTGTTGATGGATGACCTCACCCAGCGGTTTCATGTAGATATTAAATAGGAGGGGGGAGAGAATAGAACCCTGAAGGACCCCACATGTCAGGGGCCTAGGGCTCGATCTCTGCCCCCCACCACACCACTGAGGCGTCCGTCAGACAGATAGGAGGAGAACCACTGTAAAACAGTGCCTCCCACTCCCAACCCCCTGAGCCGACCCAGAAGGATACCATGATCGATGGTATCGAAAGCCGCTGAGAGGTCAAGAAGCACCAGGATGGAGGGAGACCCTCCATCGTGGGCCCGCCAGAGATCATACATTAGTGCGATCAAAGCCGTCTCGGTGCTGTACCTGGGTCTGAAACCAGACTGCAAGGAATCCAGATAATCAGCTTCATTCAAGGCCTGAAGGAGCTGGAGCGCCACCACCTTCTCAACAACCTTCCCGAAAAAGGGAAGGTTGGAGACAGGACGGAAGTTATTTAAAACAGCCGGGTCCAGGGAAGGCTTCTTGAGGAGGGGCCTAACCACAGCCTCCTTCAAGGCATGCGGAATGCACCCCTCACCCAAAGAAGCGTTTATAATCTCCTGGAGCCAGCCGCATGTCGTCTCCCGGCCTGCTGAAACAAGCCAGGAGGGACATGGGTCCAGTAGACAGGTGGTGCCCCTCACTGCTCCCAGGGCCTTGTCCATATCATCAGGGCCAACAGGAACAAACTCATCCCAGATAACCAGACTAAGACCTGCCTCTACCACCTCAGTGGATTCTGCCCAGCCAGAGTCCAAGTCCGACCGAATCTGAGTGACTGTATCTGCAAGAAACTGAACAAATTCCTCGGCCCTTCCCAGCAGGGGGTCCTCCGCCTCCTCAGATCTTAAGAGGGAGCGTGTCACCCCAAACAGGGTGGCCGGGCGACAGTCTGCAAACGTGATAAGACTGGCCCAATATGATCGTTGTGCCACTCTTATCGCCACTAGATAGGCGTCAATATGACTTTCTAACAGTGTCTGGTCAGATTCAGCCTGGCTTTTCTTCCAGCGGCATTCTAGGCATCTCTTCCGCCGCTTCATCCCCCGGAGTTCCTTGGTAAACCAAGGAGATTTCCGAGGTCCGCGGGCACTGAGAGTCCGCAAAGGCGCAACCCAATCTATGGCCCCGGCGGCTGCGCTATTCCAGGCTTCCACCAGGGCCTCAGTCGAGCTGTGGGTGAGGGAAGCCGGAAATTCCCCAAGCTCCCTCTGAAACCCAATTGGGTCCATTAGGCACCTGGGGCGGAACCACCTAGTCGGTCCCACCTCCCTGCGGCATGGAGTGGTCATCAGGAAGTTCAATCTTACAAGGGAATGATCTGACCATGACAAGGGCTGAGTGACTATTTCCCCCAATTTCAGATCATAGCACCATTGTTCAGAGATAAAAACCAGATCGAGCATGTGCCCCCCCGGTGAGTCAGGCCCTGAACTACTTGCGTCAGGTCCATGGTTGCCATGGAGGCCATGAACTCCTGGGCTACACTTGTGGATTCACCAAGGGATGGCAGATTTATTTATTTATTTATTTATAACTGGACTTATATGCTGCCCCCTCTCCATGAGGGCTCGGGGCGGCTCACAATTAAAAACACAATACTTCAAACAATAAATATTTAAAACAGGATTAGATCAACAAGCCCAATCACTAAAAACCTGTTAAAATACTTTAAAAAACCCCAGGAGATCACTCCAGCCCGGCCTGTTCAAACAGCCAGGTCTTCAGATCACGGCGGAAGGAGCGAAGATCAGGAGCCAACCGGAGCTCCAAAGGGAGTTGGTTCCACAAGGCGGGGGCCGCAACAGAGTAGGCCCTTCCCTGGGGCACCGCTAGCTGACATTGTCTAGCTGACGGTACCCTGAGGAGTCCCCGTCTGTGTGCACGCACAGGGCGATCAGTGTTTGATATGGGCAGGAGACGCTCCCACAAGTACCTCAGACCCATATCGTAAGGGACTTTAAATGTTAACACCAACACCTTGAATCTCACCCGGAGGGTAACCGGTAACCAATGCAGCTCGTGCAGGAGGGGTGTAACATGGGAATATCGGGAAGCTCCCATCACAACCCGCGCAGCCGCATTCTGCACCAGCTGAAGCCTCCGGAGGGTATGCAAGGGCAGTCCTAAATAGAGAGCGTTGCAGTAGTCTAGTCAGGATGTCACAAGTGCATGAGTGATCGTGTGAAGGGCATCTCGGTCCAGATACGGGCGCAACTGGCGAACCAGTTGGATCTGGGCAAAAGCCCCCCTGGTCACGGCCCCCACCTGCTCCTCCAAACTAAGCTGTGAATCCAGGAGGACTCCCAGGTTCCGAGCCCTATCCACAGGGGTCAACACATCTCCCCCTATGACCAAAGATGGAATCAACTGACTGCCCATCCAGGTCCGTACCACATCCAGACAACGGGTCATCACGGAGAGGGCATCACTGATTTGGCATGGAGTGGAGATATACAGCTGGGTATCATCAGCATACTGATGATCCCTCACCCCAAAACCGTGGATGATCTCACCCAGCGGCTTCATATAGATGTTGAACAGGAGGGGACAGAGGACCGACCCCTGAGGAACCCCACATGTGAGTGCCTCGGGGCCGACCTCTGCTCTCCTGCGATTGTGAACGCCCCGAGAGGTAGGAGGAGAACCACTGCAAAACAGTGCCCCCCACTCCCAACCCCCCAAGGCACCGCAGTAAGATACCATGGTCGATGGTATCAAAAGCCGCTGAGAGATCTAATAGGACTAGGACAGAGAAAAATCCCCTGTCCCGAGCCCTCCAGAGATCATCCATCAGTGCGACCAATGCCGTCTCCGTGCTGTACCCAGGTCGGAAGCCCGACTGATACGTATGTAGATAGTCCACTTCCTCCAGGAAAAGCAGAAACTGCTGAGCCACCACACTCTCAACAACCTTCGCCAAAAAGTGAAGGTTGGAGACTGGATGGAAGTTGTTTAAAATGGCTGGGTCCAGAGCAGGCTTCTTCAAGAGGGGTCTCACCACCGCGTCTTTCAAGGCAGCAGGAAAGGACCCCTCCCTCAGCGAGGCGTTAACAACTGCCTGGAGCCAGCTGCATGTGGTCTCCCTGGAGGCATATACCATCCAGGAAGGACACGGGTCCAATAAACAGGTGGTGGAACTCAGTCGTCGCATAATCCTGTCCACTTCATCCTCAGAAACAGGATCAAACTCAGCCCAGATGACATCAGCCAGACTCTCTGTAACTCCCTCCTCAGACCACTGCAAATTAGAGTTCAACGCCTCCCGGATCCGAGCAATCTTATCCGACAGATATTGTCCAAATTCCTCAGTCCTACCCTGCAGAGGGTCCACCTCCGGCTCCCGATGTAAGAGGGAGCGCGTGACCCTGAGCAGGGTGGCCGGGCGATTATCTGCGGACGCTACGAGGGCGGAGAGGTAAGCCCTCCTCGCCGTCCTCAAAGCTCCCAGGTAAGTCCTAATATGGGCTCTCAGCTGGGTTCGGTTGGATTCAGAATGGGTCGATCTCCACCTGCTCTCTAAACCCCTCCTATGTCGCTTCATCTCCCGGAGCTCCTCTGTAAAACAGGGAGCCACCCGGGATCTTCGGCAAGTGAGGGGACGTAAGGGACGTAAGGGGACAACCCAGTTGAGGGCCTCCGAGGCAGCTTGTTGCCATGCAGCTGCCAGCACCGCAGCCGAGCTGTGGATAAGGGAGACAGGCAGAGACCCCAGCTCTGCCTGGAACCTCTCAGGGTCCATCAGGCGTCTGGGGCGGAACCATCTCAGCGGTTCCTCATCCCAGCAGCATGGGGTGGCCTGTTGGAAGACCAGCCATAGGAGATAGTGATCTGACCATGCAACGGGTTGGTATTAACACTGCCCACCCCCAGATCACTACGCCACTGCTCCGAGACAAAAACAAGGTCGAGCATGTTGCCCCCCTTGTGCGTGGGGCCCTGTATTAGCTGGGCCAGGCCCATAGCCACCATGGAAGCCATGAACTCCTGGGTCAAACCCGATGCCTCCCCCAGGGAGGGCAAGTTGAAGTCACCCAAGACCAAAAGGTCTGGGAGCTCCACCGCCACTCCCGAGAGTGCATCGAGAAACCCAGGCAGGGCCGCTGCTACACAGCTGGGGGAAAGGTATGCAAGCAGCAGGCCCAACTGGCCACCGGGCCCCAACCGCAGGAGGAGGGTCTCACACCCACCAGTCTGCGGAACAGAGACCTCCCTTGGAATCAAGGTCTCCCAAATAACAACAGCCATCCCACCACCCCTTCCCTGGGCTTTAGGCTGGTACAAAACCCAAAGACCTGGGGGGCATAAATTGACCAGAGGAACTCCACCCTCCGGTCCCAACCAGGTTTTGATGATGCAAGCCAGGTCCACAGCCTCCTCCTCAATCACTTCCTGGAGGAGGGACACCTTATTAGCCACGGACCTGGCATTAAAATACAGCAGCCGCAGCCCAGGGGCTCCGGGTCCCATATCCCCAGGGGGCAGAGGCATGGGGGTCGGAGTGCACCACAGCTCGCAAACAGCAGCAGCGCACTCCCAGATCACAATACGGCCCCCTGCCTCTTCGTCCACTGCCAAATCCGATCACCCTGGGGATCGATATTCCTGCCCTGCTTCCCAGGGCCCCGAGAGTCCCCCCCTCCCCATCGCGATCCTTAACCGGGCTGGGCTGAGTTCCAACCAAGCTAGGCAGGCAGTTCCCAAACGCCCACTGAGAAGACCCTTCCATCCCCCCTCCCTATTCCATTACAGCATCAAATTAAACAATTTAAAAGACGTCCCTTAAAACCACATTTAAAATTTGGCCCTTTGGTCGTGCCATGCCACCTCTCGGGATCCCAGGATCCATTCTTAAGGTAGGCTCTTGGTAACCCATTGGGCCACCCCAGAGACAAGGGAGCAGTCTGGAGGGCCCGTAATTCCGACAATGAGTACGCGTACATAAGACAGTATGTCCATTTCAAGGGGTGGAAAAAAGATGGAAAGAAAAAGGTCATTCGGCATGATGGTAAATTTCACGGATGTAAAGTGTATATAGGGAAAGGTCCAGATAACAATGTCCACACAGTCCTGCACTCCCCCAGCTCTCTCACAGCTGATTGGAGCGGCCAGAGTCAAAATGGCCAACCCACTGCTCTCACACTGCAGTGGATCAAGGCTTTAAAATGACAGTCACAATCAACCCCTCTGCCCTCTCACAAAAGAGGAGTTGAGTCCACCCATCATCATTCAATAATGGGGGCTGGAACCAAGCCCTGAAAGAGAGGAGAGGTCCAGGCATAGTTGCAGGGGCACAGCAAGCCGTCGTTCGCTGACCCCGCACCCCCCAGAGTGCAATGGAACAGTCAGGGCTGATGGAACAAACAGCGGTCACCTAGAGAGGCCGGGCGGCAGAGAGTCCGAGGATAGAATGAGGAAAACGGGGGTCAAAGAAGGAGAGTCCAGGGGCAGCACGGTTGTTCATTAGTGCCTCAGCCCCAAGTCCAGAGTCCCAAGCGCCAGCCATCTGTGGGGGTTTCTCCTCCAATCTCAACCAACTTCCAACCCCCCGCCAGGCCAGCGCCGGCTCGCTCAACCCGGGCAACGTCCACCAACGCCAACAGTCTCTCCAACCACCGCTGTTGCCTCCGTGGAGCCCTCTTCCCCCCGGAACTCTCACCTCCGGGAGGGGGGGCACATCCAAAGCACGCCCCACTGTTGGAATCCAGGCTCCCGTCCAAAGACCGCTGAGGCCTCCTAAGCCTAAGATTAAAGTCCCTAAGCACCATCAGCCTGGAGAACTCAATCGCCAACCCGGCTACTCCCTCGAGCAACCCAGTATGTGGAATGAAGTTAAAAAGGCAGGAATAGGAGGCTCCCAGACTAGGGATGTTATGGCAACATGGCATCAAAATCACTAAAACTAATCGATTCAAATAATGTCTATAAGCTTTCTTTCAAATAATCTGAATTAGAGAGGCAGTGCTGGAAGAGCTATTTCTTGCTGGGTCAGAAGAAGTTCTGTTCTCCTCCAGTGTATTACCAAATTTGGTACTATTCAGGTAGCAATTATTAATGGCTGCTAAGGAAGTCTAGAGATAAGGAAAAGAGCATGAGACAAGAGGTAACACAAAACTATTTCAAAGACTGAGATTTGGCCCCAATTCATAAATGTTTAAGAATGCAGAATGCACACACATCTTTAATATCATCCCTTCATGGAATTATTACCATCACAAGCACTTTGCACATGATAATAGAAGTATTTTGTTAGTTCTACAGTATTCAAGAGATTAACAAAATTATAGAACTATGCAAACCAACTATGCAATTTTCAAATGTCCTAGAACAGAGGATGAGTGTTCTTTCCTTGTGATCCTAAGCAAAATAAAAATAAAAATGAAATAACAGTAAACAGATACAATTCATCCTGCTTCTAACTGAAATTATCACCATTGTTTAATTTTAATTAACCAGAATGTTTTCTGGTTCTTGGAGCTACTGGCTACGGAATTTTGCTTGGTCATATTATCTGATTTTCAATTTTGTATTTGTGCTCTCCCAACATTCATGCACAAATTCAGTGAATGGAATTATTTTTAGCAACAGCCAGATTTCATATACATATGATCAGTCTGAGACAAATCAGTCACTGCTTTGGGAACTAATTATTTATTTATTTTATTTATTAATGAGACTTGTATGCCGCCCCATCTCCGAAGACTCGGGGCGGCTCACAAATAAAACAAGGAACCAATAAATAATTAAAAAAGAATTAAACTAACAAGCCCCATTAAGATGCAATTACACAAATACACAATAAAACTATAATAAAAGCTATAATTACATGTTACACACCAATGTATGCAACTCAACCTAGTTTGTGGTTTTAAATGAAAAAGAATTTTGGAAAAAACAAGACCAGAGAAACAGAAGCAAATGTTATTTCTGTTTTCCTCTCCTAAACACTATGTCTCCCAAACATCCATATTTGTAAAATCTTGTTGGGGAGAAGAAACAATTTGACAGCAAAGAATTAAGAACTGCTTCTATTTCATTTCAAACCTCCCCTGTATTTTTTTTTCCTAAAAAGATACCTTAGTTTTGGTATTTCAGAATTTAAAAGGGCTATTTTTTGTTTTACAGAAGAGTAGAACTGTGAAAGAAAAGAAAGAGAAGGCAGGAAAACAAAAAGGGACTACAATTTACAGGGGAAAAAAATTAAAAATAGATTTGAAAAACTGGATCAATTTCTTTTATAAAAGGCAAACATGGGGCAGTGGAAACAAAAACAGAGTCCAACTGATTTTTTTTTAAAAATATTAACAATGTTCTGAAACAAGTTAAATGATGTGCTTATATATAAAAATGAAAAGATATAAGTTGCAACCGCTTCTCTTAAAAAAAAAGGAAGACAAATGAACAGTAGGGAGAACTACTCGACTTACAACAGTTCATTTAGTGCAGTTACAACAGCACTGAAAGATGTGACTTATGACCCTTTTCCACACTTACAATTGCAGCATCCCCATGGTCATGGGTTCAAATTCAGACATTTGGCAAATAGAATAGAACAGAACAGAATAGAATAAAAGAGTTGGAAGGGACCTTGGAGGTTTTCTAGTTCAACCTCCTGTTCAGACAGGAAACCCTATACCATTTCACACAAATGGTTGTCCAATCTCTTCTTAAAAACCTCCAGTGATGGAGAATTCACAACTTCTGGAGGCAAATTGTTCTGTCAGGAAATTTCTTCTTAGTTCTAGGTTGCTTCTCTCCTTGATTAATTTCCACCCTGCCTTTCTTGTCCTGCCCTCAGGTGCTTTGGAGAATAGCTTGACTCCCTCTTCTTTGTGGCACCCCCTGAGATATCCAAACACTGTATCACCCCTAGTCCTTCTTTTCATTAAACTAGACATACATAATTCCAGCAGCTGTTCTTTATATGTTTTTGTCTTCAGTCCCCTAATCATCTTTGTTGCTCTTCTCTGCACTTTTTCTACAGATTTACGCTTATTAACCCAAAGGTTTATTTATAAATAAGCTTTTTGCTCTGTAACACAGGCTCTGAATCAAGCTGATACACAATCTCCTTCAAAATACATGGCTGTTTTTTTAACTACTTCTAAGACCCCCTTTTATCTTTCACTTTCATTCCTCTTTCCCCATACAGCAGCTCCAGTTCTGCTTCATTCTCTTTTGGAGATTCCTTTTCATCTGTTGGGGGTGAGGCTTGGCTTCTTCTTGTTTTCTTTGTGCAAGACTGTTTCTTCTTTCTTCCAGGCTGCTTGCAGCTGCCTCTGCTTGTCTTCTTTCCTTTGGCAGTTCAGCTAGTTCTCTGATTTGCTGTCCCATGCCACCTCTTTCCTTGGTCTTCTTTCATCTCCCCTACAAAACTAAAGTGTCTACACTCAGACAAGCATATACCAGCTCCAGCAGCAACTCTTAATTCCAACTCTCTTCATCTTTCATCTGCAGGAGATCTTTTGAACAGTAACGGAGTGCAGAGTCTCTTGTCACTTCTAGAATGATTGCACCTTCCAGAAGCTCTGTTTCTAACCAAATAATAAAATAAAATCACAAACAAAACAGGACTGAATTGTTCTATTTGCAACATTTTAGAAAACTATCCCCACTGTGAAATCACAAATATGAAACAGTCTCTACCATATATTGTGCCTCAGATGCTTCTTCATTTTTGCTCCAAATTAGTGATATTGATAATTAGTGATGAAGAAAGGTGTATAGGGAAACAACAGAAGGAACATTTTCTTCAATGTTCTCCTTTGCTCCAAACCCACTCCCAGATTTTTTTTCTATGAAAATGAAACTCAACACCAGGGTTCTACCTGATACATTTTGTACAAAGAAAGTGGTCCTGATTCTGTGTGTTTTTAACAAGTTTTTAAATACTCCGAAAGATCAACTGGCTCATATTGAAGTATGCTTAATATGTTTAAAAGAGCTAGATTTTAAAGAAGCATGACTAATAAATCAACATTGATAAATAACAAAGATAAAGAGCCACATAAAATAAGAGAATAATGAAATAAATAGTGTAGCTAGTTATTAAACTATTGTCATTTTAGTCAGGATTTTTCTCTCCCACTTCTTGATGTTTATTTAATCTAAACATCATTTAGTCGTCATTAATTGGAAAAGAAAGAGCACATTAAAAAGAAAAGATTTTTTACACAAAGTGACATGTATCTGATTCATAACAGAACACTAGCAAGAATCTGAATGCTGCATGTTGAATTGGCTTGGATTTTCTATAACCTTTAAGAGGAATCCTGTAGTAACCAAGTCAAGAGATTAGTTCATGCACTAGAACATTCAGATCCTTCATGAATCAACCAGAATTATGTAACTTGCTTCTAGACATTATCTGTGCAGATGCCTATATAATAAAAATAAAATAAAAAAACATTCCAAGATAATGGACCTTACATGTTGGGTTTACAGCTACCTAATCTACGATAGACATTTCTGCCACCCTAACAAAATTAGGTTTGTTTACTATGGGCAACTCTCACTTTGTGTATGAATTTCAAATTTCACCTTCATTCATCTAATCCCAGATGAACACCCAACAAAGAAATGGCATCTTTTTATTCAGATGAAAGGGAAAAATACAACAACCTGGTAATCTGAATGATCTTGGCCATCAGTATTAGACAGATGTCTGTACAAAGGGCAATACAAACTTATGAGGAGTCACAAGTAGAAAATCTCTCCATGTTATAGAAATACAACTTCCTGATGAGATAGGAGCAAAACTCCCTCCTCTGCCAACAACCTCAATCTCTGATTTGCAAGAATACTGTGGCCAGAAAGCTGATAAGGAAACCAAAAGCACCAACAGGTATATATTTCTTACCTATTACTCAGCTAAGTTAATTAAGATGTCTTGGAATCCTACATAAAATCATTTTTTTCAAAATCTTCCAGATATAGATACTATTCGGTGAGCAACTTCTTGAATAATTTGGTCAATAACTGAGCAATAAGGACTGATTTGTATTTCCACAGATAATAAAAATAAAGTATTTTTTTCTCCTAGAAATCATGCTAATTGTATATTTTTCAAATCAAATAAACATATTAATATAAAGGATTCCTTTTTTGTGAAACCTACACGCAGAGTTGCATTTTTAAAACCATATATGCTTTAGTTGTTGGCACTGTATGTGTGGATGTCTATGACCATATGAAATGTCAGGAAACAGAACTTACTAATGCAATCCTATCCCCTAAACTCTAAAATTAATACAATTTTCATAGCTATAATAACTGCTATACAAATATTCTGTTCTAAGGGAAAAAAGCCAAGCCCTGTTTCTCTCAATTAATATTGAAGCACACAGGTCAAATAGGGAAGACATAACTGAGACAAATCCAAATATTTTGATCTAATGGTCAGATCTCAGCAATTTATCCATTAATAATCTAATCAGAGAAAGCCTTAATTATACAGGTAGATCTCATGTGGCAACTTCCTTGGATAGTTATTCACAAATCCAACAGTAATAAATGATAAAAAAATCATTTCCTGATCAATGCATTTACAACAACAAAAGCCTGCAGTGTGAAATTGATTTAAGGCCTGGTCAGTTTCAGACAGCAGCTGCCAGTTAGCCAGAGGATACTAATCAACCAATTAAGGTCACAGAGCTGAGCTTGTTAACCTCTAGTTAGCACTTTTTAGAGATACGCTGTGGAGAAAACAGCTAGGGAAGAAATAGCTTGTTTAAGCAATCTCTCCGTCTTGCCAGGGGGCAAAAAAGGGAAAAAAATGGGTCATGCACAGGACACCGTGTGAGAAAACTTTATCTAAATGAGAAAAATTTACCTAAATGTGTCTTTTCCACATTTGCAGCATCCTTTTCCTCAGTCATGTGGTTTGCTTAGTGACCATGTTCTTTAGCTACCATTCTGCTGGAATGGATTGCAGTCACTAAATGAGGACTACCTGTATTTAATGAACAATAACGATCTCTGAAGTAGTTCTAAAAAAGAATTTGAGCGGAAAGCTCTTTTAAAAAGCAATTACAAGATATGGTGCAATGTAGTTTAAAATAAACATCATTATAAGTTGCAGTTACAACAATGATGAATTAACTGTATAACCATTCCTTACAGGTATGACTTTTGCAGATCAGTAAAGCAAAGGAAAGCTGCAGTAAAATAAAAAGCACAGTTACACAGTTCAGCTACACAACCAAAGTGCTGATCTCAATTGTAGTCACTAAACAAGACCTATCTGTATCTTATAGATTCCCACTTGTCTTTTTATGTTTTGACATGTACCCAAAGCAATTCTCAGAAATGACAATCACATCTTATTATTTGAGAAAACTGCAAAAAGGAAATTCTTCTATTTGCTACTTTAGATCAGGGGTGTCAAACTTGCGGTCCATGGGCCGGATACGTCATGCACTGGCCACGCCCACACCTGGTTTAGCAAAGGTGGGAAAAGTTGCAATACGTTACATGACACCACTGTGACAATGGGAGTTTGACACCCCTGCTTAGATGCCTATGAAAAATAGTGTACTAAACTGAAAAAGTTTTGAAAAAGAAAGAAGTGCAATAATCTCAAACAAAATACACATAATCAATCAAAATAAGTTGTCAAACCAGTAATTATATTCAGAAATCAGTCCTGCTACTTTTCATTATAATACATTTGTAAATGTTCACTACTGATGCAATAATTTCTATGATCATTTAAATCAACTTCATTTTGGAAACCAATCAACCAACAAATGAACTCCATCTAAATTTTTTTTGAAAATTAAACAGCCAGCAAGAGATGCAATTCATCCCCTTCTATAGGGCTGTGCATGTTCCTTTCTAAATTCAGCCTCTAAAGCTGGCTCCTCATTAATATTCAGGCAGTAACTACTACAATGGAAATACTACAGTAAGAGGACCAGTGACTATGAATGAAGGGACTCTTAGAAATATGAATCTAGGATGGGAAGAATTAAACACTTATATTAAACAATTCCACTCAAAACCGCAGACTTTTATGTCTCATTTTCATTTTAAAATTTTAGACCTGGGTTTATATTCATCTGTGTACAGGTTTTCCTCCTCCCTGCATGTTAAATAATACATGCTAAAAATATCTGAAGATGTATTTGAAAAAAGGGCAACTTCTCATCTAGAAAAGTTAAGCTTAATCATTAATCAACAGCACCAGCAAATGCAGAGTAGAATATGCTAAGAAATGTTACAGATATTCAAAGCAAATAATATGGCTACTTATCAAACAAACTTACTTTTAGTCAGTGTTCACTACACTTGAGGAGTCCTCTCCTGCTCCATTTATTGACGTTACTAGACATCACCTAAAAAACCTCTGTTTTTAGCCATCATCCATTGGAAAAGAAAAGACAGAATAGTCATTTTGTACATTATGGCACTAAAAGCATCTCCCCAGGACTATCAAAAAGGAAGGTTCATTTCAAAGCTTGTAATGTCCAAGCATATAAAATCAGAGAGGAAGATTAGCAATATAGCCCACTCTTCCCTTTGCAACTGCAATTTGATTATGAAAGACACTCAAAAACAGAAAACAGAGAAGTAAAATGTTTCCATCACCTACAAGACATTCGGCACAGGATGATGCAGTCACACTGACAGAGGCAGAAGCAGTGGCAAATCCATTCTCTGTTAACCATAATAAAACTTCAGGACAACTTTTTCATGACCAAATAAATACCTAGCATTCCTTAATGGCCAGGTTATACAGGATGAAATCAATACCTTCCCTACAGCAGTAGAGTGGGCCTCTTTCTTTAATTATTTAATCAGAGGCTGCCTCCTGAGTGTAACAGAAAGCTTAAATGTTAGGTTTATAACGTAGCACTCTGTCTAGAGAACAAAAATAAACATGGCTGAAATGGCACTATGGGAAACATTTAAGAGTCCCAGAAGGACAAGATGACTGACCTTTCTCCATACTTTACTGCTATGGCTACTGAGGAAAGCAGAATAATGCAGTACCTTTAAATGGAGGTCCCTGCACAGCTGCTTTGTCTTATCTGTAGCTTTCAGAAGGACAGGTATGAAATGAATGAATCAACACATTTCACCTTCCCATTATATGTAACCCAGGCATCCTGTTCATCATTATCATCATTTTTCATTATCTATTACAATTATATGCTGCCTAGTACCAATTTGGGTGTGTGTCTCTCTTTTCTTCCACCTTTCCCAGTACTGAAACTGGGAAACTCCTCTTCTTCTGTACTGCTGATTGGAACATAAACTTAAATTATCTTCATATTAAAGGGATGTCCACAAAGTCTAATCAATAGTATTCAGTCATAGATTGTATTGAAGTCAAATATTGTTTTGCTGTATCCTTCTATAAAATTATAAAAGCAACACCCTTCCTTTCCTTTTTGTGTCCTGAGTAATAAACAAAATTATATTCTGAGTGTCCAATCCTAATCCACCACAATTTGCTGATGCCTATGATGTCTATCTGTAATTGTTTCATTTCAATTTTTCCATGTTTGTGCTTCTCATGTTCCATGTTCCCACTTTGCAGCTTGGGTTTTCTTTTCCTGTATGACAGCATTAGCAACTAGATGTCCTGAAGGCTTTAATTTAGCCATATCTTTAAAATCTTCTGTTCTTTGAAAAATCCTCACATCTTTAGTAGCATGTCGACAGCCTTCCTACCTGAAAGGCCCCTCATCTGGCATTTTGTCAACAGTGTTATATTTTCTATCTACATGGTTTTTGGTAAAATATAGGAGTGGCTTACCATTGTTTTTTCCTTACAAAGTATTGATGCTATCTTCACTAAAGTAATAATCTGCCTCCAGCATCTTCCTATATCACTGCTGCTCAATACAGGTTTCTACTTGCTTTGGCTTGGCAGCAGGATATATACACCCAATGGTCTTTAGCCATTGTAGGAATGCCTCCCTCCCCACTCCCAAAATGAGGTAGCACAACAGGACTCTCTCCCTCTCGTGTGTGTGTGTGTGTGTGTGTGTGTGTGTGGCGTGTGCAGATGCACAAGCTTGTGGATATATAAATGCCCTTTACTATAATATCTCTTTCATACTTCCCCAAAAGACCATCTAATGTTTCTAATTATCACTCTGGATTACCCACAATAAGAAAAATGATCAAAGAAGATAAAATTGTTGCATGCCACATTTACCTGAATAGAAACTGACATAGAATGTCAAGACCTCAGATGCATTTGTTGCCATTCTACATTATGGATCCATTTATATTAGTTGTTTATGAACTCCACATGTTTATGAACTCCACATGTTCATACCATTATATTATTTGCATTTTTACAGGAGACTGAAATGTATCTTTAAAAGAATTTAAATTATCCACGATTTTTCTCTCAAAGGGGACAAAACTATTACATACACATACAAACTTTTTGCATACAGAAAAAAACCCCTAAGATCATTATAGTAATCCAATTTGTGAATCACTTTGTATTAAATAACTGATACAGCAGTTTCCTTTTCCCAGAGGAAATGGGAGGAAGGAACTGCTGTATCAGTTATTTAATATGTCCAACAAACAGTGCAGATGGTTGCAAAGAAAAGAGGTGTTATATATTTGTGAGATATAAATAGCCGAGATCAAGTGTCCTTTCAAAAACCAGCATCTTTCATATTTGCTGCTACTAATTATGATTTTTTTCTCTTTCTCTTCCTAAATATGAGCTCTCATCTTTATTATTTAACCACACCTGCCATGATCCATGCAGGACAAGGAGACATGCTATCCCAAGCAGTATGTTGATTGTTTTAATTGCTTCTGGACTGAAATCCTTTCATTGCATCATTAGCAAGGGACCTAAACAGCTGCCTAAGATAATCTTAGGGCTGCTCTTGCATACAAATGCAATGTATAATTCTTAAATTCTGAAAATAATTCAGATGAAGTACTTTGGTCCTCACACAAACTATAGCACCTTTCTGTTATTAAAACAATCTGATTTTTTCAGGCTACTGTATAAGCCTGGTAGCGTTTTAAGAACCATATTGATTGTGATACATTGATTTCTTAAAATTAGCTTTTTTTCTAGGCTTGTGCAGAAGCTTGCAAAAAATTTAGGAGAGAGACACTACATTTGTAAAAAGAAAAGAAAAAAAGAAAAGCTCAACAGCTCTTCTTCTGAAACTTATCTACAGACCCCTCACATCCTGGACATAAATTGTTTCAACTTCTACCCTCAAAACAACACTGTATGCCACTGCACACCAGAACAACTAGACACAAGGACAATTTCCCCCCAAATACTATCACTCTGCAAAACAACTAATTCCCACAACACTGTCAAATTATTTACCAAGACTGAATTACTATACTTCTTCTTACCCTTCCTAGTACCTATTTCTCCCCATTTATAACCATGTTG
This sequence comes from Naja naja, assembly GCA_009733165.1. Taxonomy (NCBI): domain Eukaryota; kingdom Metazoa; phylum Chordata; class Lepidosauria; order Squamata; family Elapidae; genus Naja; species Naja naja. The sequence continues at coordinate 334,474,197 of CM019148.1, read as the reverse complement.
CTTGTATGTTTACAATTTCTATTGTATCTTTACAATTTCTATTGTTTTATTTGTTTCCTAGTATGAATTGATTGCTTATTAGTAACCTATGGCTCTCACTAAGTGTTGTAACTTATGATTCTTGATGAATGTGTTTTATTTTTCTTTTATGTACACTGAAATCATATGCACCAAAGACAAATTCCTTGTGTGTCCAATAAAGAATTCTATTCTATTTTCAAAACTTAACACAACCCTATGGAGTTGTACTGTTAAGAGAGAAAGGCTGGTGGAAAAGAAGGGAATTGTATGGCAAAATGACCCACCTGTCTAATCTGCCAAATGAATGCTACTCTCTAAAGAACTCAAAAGAACTGTAACACGCAACTGTCTCACCTAGTTATAAAATGACCTGGAATATGGCCTAATCATGTACAATAGCAACTGGCTCACTGGTAATTGGAAAGCTTCTAACATGTTATTAAGCTGCTGTCCAAGTGAAAAACCAAATACAATCCAAGTAAAAAAACCAAGTGTATTTGGTTTAGGTGGCACTTAGTTCAACAGCAGTAACTATGACAGGGATCTAGGAATCCTAGTGGTCAAAACTTAAATATGAGCCAGCAAAGTGCTGCAGCTGCCAAAAAAATGGCATGTGGGAACTGACACTGCAGCAAAATGCATTTATAATCACTGAATATAAATGAAAATCAGCAGCAAAATGCTTTTAGCCCTGTTGAATTCATGCAGCATGTTGGAATCATTATGTGATTAAATACATTATAGTCATTAAAAGTTAATTTAATATTTCTCAAGATTCCTATAAGACACAGTCATTCTAAAATTATATTTGCATTCAATATAGTTTGAATGGGTTTAGCATAATCACCAAACATTTTTCAGGAAGGAAAACTTGAAAAAAAATTGTTGACCAGTGTATTTTTTTTTCTCTCCAATTTACTTTTCCATACTGGGCATAATTTTTTGACTATATCCAGTATGTAATATCACTCTACAGTGCCCTTGGTTCATGCCTGATTAAATTTTCTGTACTATGAACAAATACTGCACTTGATCAGCCATTTATATAATCCATCAGTATAATGTTCCCACCGTCAGTATAATGCTCAATATTATTCATCTGAAATCGTATTAACTTTTTGTTTAATTTGATCATGAAAGCCTTCTCAGCTATAGTCTTTTGCAGTGAATGAAATCAATAAGAAATGATTACTATGAAGCTGTCTCTATCAAAACATTCGTGTATCCTTATGGGACACACATGCCATCTTTAAATTTAGTGTGTGAACTGTTGAGACAAACTACTTAGGAAAATACCAGCCAAGAGATTTCTTGTTCAGTTCTACCTTCTCTGTAGGTTAATTAAAATTTTTGTCTAATAATAGAG